>CM053030.1:451851098-452385479 GCA_028564925.1 Lithobates sylvaticus
GTGTTACAAACATCCGAGTTATGAACGGAGGTGGCGTGACATCACTGCCGGATGCTTGCGCTCCACACTGGTCCCGGATACTGCCGAAAAACCATTTTGCACCACCGGATACATCCCACACTGCAGCACTGCATGGCCACAAGAGCCCCAAATAACATGACTGCATGCGCAGAAGCACCCGCAACATCCCACATCACTGCACAGGCCGGAGTTACACTTAGAAATGTACTGTTCTGACTTACAAACAAATTTGACGTAAGAACAAACCTACAGCCCCTAACTTGTTTGTTACCCCGGAGACCACCTGTATATGTGAACTCAGCCCTAATCTTAAGATCCAATGGACAGAAATACAAATACTTTGTATTTTATCTATGTATTTAGCTGTTATCTGAAAGATCAGCTTTAGGAATGGCATTAAGTTGCAGCTTGACTTCAGCAAATACTTAAGCTGCTGACTTTTAAAATAAGGACACTTACCTGTCCGGGGCGCCCGTGATGTCGACACCCGAGGCCGAACCGTCAAACTTGGATGCTGCCGCCGCCATCTTCAGTAAGGTAATCAGGAAGTGAAGCCTTGCTGCTTCACTTCCTGGTTCCCTACTGTGCATGCGCAAGTTGCGCTGCGCAATCCGAATGGTCCCTGCTGTCTCTGGGACCCGTGTGTCTCCCAGCAGACAGCGGGGGTGGGAAGTGGCGTAGGTCACCACGATCACTGCGGTAATCTATGCCCGGAAGTGGGTGGAAATACCTGTATTATACAGGTATCTGCACCCCCCTCCCCCCTGAAAAGTGCCAAATGTGACACCGGAGGGGGGGGGGATTCCAAAAAGCGAAAGTTCCATTTTTGCGTGGACCTCTGCTTTAATAAACAAAAAGTGACCAATTAACAGTCTGTCTCCATTTTATAGACACAACAGGGTAGCTGCAAACAATATAGCAATTTCTCCTGAAGAAAAGATGGTTAAACCAGGCAGGCTGGGTTCAGTACACATCAATCATTATTAATAAATAGAAGGATTTTGGGACATGGTCAGTAAACATATAAAAGACAGTTTGGAGATAGACATCCCAGCTCAGCCACAACACTTTCTACTACACATACCCCCCATACCAGTATCAAGGTACAGAAAAAGTGCCCTCCCCCACCTCCTCAACGCGGCTAAACGCTTAATACCAGTATACTGGAAGTGCTCGCGGATACCCAGCGAGCAGGAATGGTTGGGGAAGGTGGGGGAGATCATGGAAGCAGAAAGTTGGCTAGCTACCTGCCGGGACACCAGGGATAAATTCGAATCCACATGGGCCTCATGGAAATCCCACGTACAGGACACGACAACGCCATCATCTAGTCTAGACATAGCACTACTTGCTCTAGCGGACCCGTCCTTCAAGAAGCTCGTCCAGGCGAACCTCCCTTCAACATCTCAGCATCTGCAAGACCTGCCTAAGGTAGGCTCACAATGAATCCAGTGAGGCCTTCCGATATGACCTTCATCCCCCCCCCCCCCCTAACTCTCTATAGACTCTCTTTCTTATTCTCCATCCTTCCTTCTACTATTTCTTCTCCAGTATTGTTTAAAGGATCCCTAGTTAGACCCTTATAGTACCAATATGGTGAACCAAAAAATAAATAAAATAAAAATTATACAAAAAAAATAAATAGAAGGATTATATGTGCGCTTTAAAAACTCAGTTGCTGTGGAAGTAAGCAAATAAATAAATATGATGTTACATGATTTTTGCAGCCGTGTAAAATCATTTAGAAGAAAAAAAATACACACCATTTTTAATTACAGCATAACACGCGTCAGGCTAAAAACCTGGTCTCGGCAAAGGAGACGACAAACATTAATGAGCAGTAAAGCACACATGGTATTGTAAATGAAAGGATAATGAAAGCAATTTATTTGAAAATTAAAATATGATTAAGAATGGCAGATTGTACCAAGGTCCAGATGCACAAAGAAAGCATCTAACACGCAACCAGGCTCTCATTAATTTGCTAACCTTATGAAATTGGTTTCCTTTCTTTGACAGGTTTTAATATAACGTATCTAAACTAATAGACATCGTATGCAGTGCACACGCACAGGGACCCTTGGAGAATATAACAAGTGGAAGACAAAACCAAGATGTCCCATATGCAACCCAAATATATATATATATATATCTATCTATATAGATAGATAGATATATCTATCTATATATATATCTATCTATATATCTATCTATATAGATATCTATATATAGATATATATCTATATATATATCTATATATATATATATATATATATATATATATATATATATATATATATATAGTTATTTAACCCTTTCCCACCCATCATCTGTACATAAACATTCTGCTCTGTTATGCTGCATTTACACTTAGTGACTTTAGTTGGCTCTTTTTTTTTTTTAATTGGTTGTACATGGGTTTTTGTGGGCATCTGAGGCTTGAGGGTTTTTTTTATTTTTCATTATTTTTAGCCAATTGAAAGCTAGTTAATAGGGGGTAAAAAATGTGATATGTGCGTTTTCACGCATGCACACGCATTTTTCAGTTGTTACCACTGAAGTCTATTGGGCCCAAAAATGCTTGACGCTTGCAGTTCGTAGTTTCAAAGACGCTTGTGTACATTTTCAAGCTACAAGTTATTTTGGCTTTACTGCTCTCGTGGGTCACAGGAGTGCACTTACTTATGTTTTATTATGACCCAGAATCCGCCAAAATGCCAACTGCAAACTGAGAGCTGGAGCCAACTGCACTCGCCCATTCTCCATTACGGCAATCCGCTGGAGTGATAGAATAGAGAGCGGGGACTGACAGTTACCCCCTCCCCTGTGCTCAGAGCTGACTGAGAACTGAGCGATCAGGAGCAGTCATGTGATTGCTTAGTTTTTGGCCTTTGGGCTGGTAGGGGGCAGCTAAAGCATTACAATGATTCTGCAGCATAAAGGTGAGTAGGTATGTTTATTTTTTTGGAAATCCCAAACTACTCCTTTAAGCAACCCAACACATAGAACAGGCACAATGGAAAACTATGACATTGTGGATGTTGAGTGTTTTAAAGCTTCGAAATACACAACACCCAAGTGTGATTAGGGTTTAAAGCTCAATTCCAGGAATCCTTTAAGCAACCCAACACATAGAACAGGCACAATGGAAAACTATGACATTTTGGATGTTGAGTGTTTTGAAGCTTCGCTCAAGTGTGAATAGGGTTTAAAGCTCAACTCCAGGAATAACTCACCTCCTCCAATTATGATATCTCTCACTGCTGCCACAACACCCACATCTTTCATTTAGAAACCTTTTGCCTCTATTTCTGTTGAAAAGTTTGGAAATGCCAGTGACCTCATCATTCAATTCCAATTTCTTTGAAGTCCTGTGCACATCATTTTGGGAAACAACATGTTCCACGATTCACAGGGACTCAAGCATAGTTTTTGGCCAGTTATGGGTGGTTCCATGAGCAGTGAAAGGGTAATACTGTGGTATGTGATTACAGCACACAGTGCATAGCTGCCTGGCTAGCAGGGTTTAGTCAGAAGGTGTTACTGGGTGGGATTCACTCCATGCAGACCTATCCAGCATCAGCATTGAGAACTTAGTGATGTCACTGTTGTAGCCTCTGGGACTACAGAGGAAGTGTTTGTGCAATGCTTAGGCACCAATCACAAGGGCATTGTGCCATGTTGCGAATCCCAGAGGCAAGAATCTACTGATTTCTGCTGCTAGGATTGAAAGCTGTGTACGGATAGCAGCAGTCACCGCAGGTGACAAAATATAGGCTTCCTGGTGATCCAAAGACTGTCAGAAAGATATTGACAACAAAAGTGCCTAAAAGAGTGCTTTACATGTCAGAGGTAGCTGAGGGCTCAAAAGATCCTAAAAGCATGGCAAACACTCAACAGATTTCCATAGGTATTGTTAGATAGGGATAGTGGTTTCTCTATATTGCTGCTAAATTCATATAATGCCTTTCTTCTATTTAAGTGGGGTAATCCTTTTCTGGTCTCCCAGAACTCTCACCTTAAAGCAGGTCAAATAAGCCTTTCTGGGGTATCCAAATTAGCCCCTAGGTATGGTGCTCGGGGTGTCCTACAGTATGGTCCAGCCTGGTCCTTCTCCTTTAAGTCCCTCAGTGGTTCTGACCTATATTGCTAGGTTACTCCCAGCAGTGTGTCATAAATGGGGAAAAAAGAGAGAAAAGAGGGGGGCTCCACTAGTGTAGTACGTTTAAAAAATTGGTAGTTTATTCAAAAGGTAATGTAAGACTTGTACATAAAAACAGAAAAAATTAGCAATGGGTTAAAATTTCACCACTAGGCGTCCACAGCGCCTACTCGCGTCCTCCTCTGTGTGTTTGCCTATGGCCACTCCCTACGCGTTACGACACGGTCACGTGTCTTCATCTGGGGAGTTCCCAGATGAAGTCCCCAGATGAAGACACGTGACCGTGTCGTAACGCGTAGGGAGTTGCCGTAGGCAAACACACAGAGGAGGACGCGAGTAGGCGCTGTGGACGCCTAGTGGTGAAATTTTAACCCATTGCTAATTTTTTCTGTTTTTATGTACGAGTCTTACATTACCTTTTGAATAAACTACCAATTTTTTAAACGTACTACACTAGTGGAGCCCCCCTCCTTTCTCTCTTTTTTCCCCATTTATGACACACTGCTGGGAGTAACCTAGCAATATAGGTCAGAACCACTGAGGGACTTAAAGGAGAAGGACCAGGCTGGACCATACTGTAGGACACTCCGAGCACCATACCTAGGGGCTAATTTGGATACCCCAGAAAGGCTTATTTGACCTGCTTTAAGGTGAGAGTTCTGGGAGACCAGAAAAGGATTACCCCACTTAAATAGACGAAAGGCATTATATGAATTTAGCAGCAATATAGAGAAACCACTATCCCTATCTAACAATACCTATGGAAATTGTTTTGGAACTGGAACTATATATTTATTAACGGGATGGCTTTCTTATGCATGTGGTCTCATCTCCCCCACTGAGTTGGACACTGCTATTCATATTTTGGACAATTATCACTTTACGCCTCTTTTTATCTATTTATTTGTATTGATGAATGTCTTTTAGTTGTTTTATTACGCAGGTTTGATTTTGCCTTGCAAATTAGGACCTTTTGAGGCTTTATCACTGGATTTCACTTCTTTCACAGGATATTTTTTGCATGATATACCGTCACTTTTTATTTTTATTTTTATTTTTTATTGCATCTGTCACAGGATTATTTAAGTCGATTTATATTGATTTTTAACCACAGGATTGTATTTACACAGGATCCATCTTACATTTCATGCTTATTGTCACAATTTATTTTTATCGCATCTGTCACAGGATTATTTAAAGTGGAGCTCCACCCTCTTTTTTCACTCATCTGCATCCTCTGCCTCTCTGTCCCCCTAAACACATTTGGCATAAAAAAATTTTTTTTTTTTTTAAACTTACCATTTTATTGCAGATCTTCTTCTCCACTTCCTGTTTCCGGCCGCGGCGCGAACGCGTCATCCCCCGTCCGCTATGCCTCCTGGGAGATGTTTGTCATCAATCCCAGGAGGCAATAGGCGTCGCTGGGCCATAGCATCGCGTTATTTCAAAACCGGAAATAACGCGATGCCGGCGCCATTTTCAATAGGGGCAACACATAAGGGCAACACTCCACTGACAGTTTCACACACTGAGCGGCTCTGTGCTCAGTGTGTGAAACTGATTTTCAACTGAATGGAGAGACTAGCTGTCAAAGTGATGTCGGGGGTGGGCGGGACCGGGCGGGACCCAGCGGGATCCAGCCCAGCAGCTATCAAACACAGACACCAGCCAATGGGATGGGATCTGGGCGGGCTGCAACGTGTATGTGGCCCCGCCCACTTTCTTAAGCAGCCCAATCATCATCTGGTATTTGATAGCTGCATGGCCCCGCCCACCCTGGGTCCCGTCCACCCGACATCACGCTGACAGCTGGTCTCTGCATTCAGTTACATATAGTGTAACTGAAAAATGACAAAATCGGCTCAGTGTGAAACTGCCAGTGTCAGCCAGTGCCAATCAGTGCCACCTGCCAGTGTCAGCCAGTGCCACCTGCCAGTGTCAGCCAGTGCCACCTGCCAGTGTCAGTCAGTGCCAATCAGTGCAACCTGCCAATGCCATCCAGTGCCACCTGCCAGTGTCAGCCAGTGCCAATCAGTGCAACCTGCCAATGCCATCCAGTGCCACCTGCCAGTGTCAGCCAGTGTCACCCGCCAGTGCCAGTCAGTGCCACCTGTCAGTGCCAACCGCCAGTGCCAGTGCCACCTGTCAGTGCCAAGTGCCAGTACCACCTGCGAGTGCCAATCAGTGCCACTCAGTGCAACCTGCCAATGCCATCCAGTGCCACCTGCCAGTGTCAGCCAGTGTCACCCGCCAGTGCCAGCCAGTGTCACCCGCCAGTGTCAGCCAGTGTCACCCGCCAGTGTCAGCCAGTGTCACCTGCCATTTTATGCGATTTACTGAGGACGATGTTGTTTGATGCGGTGTGATTTGATTTGCTTTTGATGCGGTGTGAACCAGTGTGATTTGCTGTGGGTGATGTGATTTGATGCGGTGTGGTTTACTGCGGGCGATTGTGGTTTGATTTGCTGCGGGCGATGTGGTTTGATGCGGTGCGATTTGCTTTGGGCGATGTATGTGGTGCGATTTGCTTTGGGCGATGTGGTTTGATGCACAGGTGGTTTGATGTGGTGCGATTTGCTGCGGGCGATGTGATCGATGTGATTTGATGCGGTGTGATTTGATGCGATGTGATTTGCTGCGGGCGATTTGATGCGGTGTGATTTGATGCTTGTGGTTTGATGCGGTGCGATTTGCTGCGGGTGATGTGGTTTGATGTGGTGCGATTTGCTGCGGGCGATGTGGTTTGATGTGGTGTGATTTGCTGTGGGCGATGCGATTTGATGTGGTGTGATTTGCACATTTGCTGCGGGCGATGTGGTTTGATGTGGTGCGATTTGCTGCGGGCGATGTGGTTTGATGTGGTGCGATTTGCTGCGGGCGATGTGGTTTGATGTGGTGTGATTTGCTGTGGGCGATGTGATTTCGATTTGCTGTGGGTGATGTGATGCCTTAGAAATGCATCTTTACTTGGTCTACACCAGGGAAATGTAATTAGCGGACCTCCAGCTGTTGCGGAACTACAAGTCCCATGAGGCATAGAAAGACTCGGACAGCCACAAGCATGACACCCAGAGGCAAAGGCATGATGGGACTTGTAGTTTTACAACAGCTGGAGGTCCGCTAATTTGCAGGTAGGCAATACAAGAAATAATGCAATTGTAATTTATTTCCTGGTTCCTGGAGGGAGGAGGGGAGGGGAGGTTTGCATAGCTTGGGGTGATGTGATGCAACTTCCTCTGACACTGCCGTTGCTATGGTAACCTGACCTGAAATCTATTACACTGCTTGTGCTGCACTGAGCATGTGCGAGATCTGCAAGGATGAGATCCAGGAAGTAATACAGTCTGGTTTCAGATGCCCACACTTAAGATGGCCACGGCCTGCTGGAAGTTTATAAAATAACAAACTAATGTTATAAACTAACTAAACGGACCTTAGTTTACAGACTAACTTTACTAGAATATATTAAGCTTTTTTATTATAGGGGTACTTTTATTTAAAAAGTATAAATTCGGCCGGAACTCCCCTTTAAGTCATTTTATTGATTTTTACCACAAGATTGTATTTACACAGGATCCATTCTTTATTTTTGTGCACCCATTTGGGGATAATATATATAATTTTAATTTTTCCTTAATTATTCTTATATATGCACACTTTTTATCTGATTTGAGATACATTATTATCCAACCACATATATCAATTATTGTTTAATTAATGATTTATTCACCAATCTGCACTCCTTGATCTCTGGGCACATATCTTTTACCTTGGACTAGTGCCCCTAGAGGAATCTAGTCATCATTACTGTCTTACCACTCTATTATTATATTAGTTTGCGCGAAGTACTTTTACCTTTTATTCTATTAAGTGCCTATGTGAACACTATTCACTTTGCCGCAAACACTGTTCACCCTGAGTTTTCACTCTGATCTATTTATCTACTCATAGTAGCGCGAGAGACACCACTATACACATTCTTTACTCAACAGATTGTTCCCTTTGCTCTCCAGACATCAAATCCACCGCTTGTAGGATCCCCCCTAAAAAAAAAGGAAAAACTCCAGTCTACACTATGTAATGAAATAATGACTGCCTAAAAAATGAATTCAGCTAACCTGTAGGAGAGCTCAAAGAGCTTAGTCACAACACATCCTCTCTAGAGCACCACATGGTTGTTGCCCTGACCATTCTGAGGGTCATGAAAACTTATCGAGAACCTCCAGGCTCTCCATCACTGCCCTTTTTAAAAACAGAAACAGCTCCAAGAGCCTGTGATAAACTTGATTTGCGCTTTTTAAGGCCACCCTTTCCTGCACTTTACAGATACTGCATAAACATATATTACATTTCAGAGCTCCTAAAACTTATCAATATATAGGTGGGAATTTTCTTTAAAGCTTTTCTTCATTGGCAAAACTGATAGTACAGTACCAAGCAAGGTGAACTCAGACACATTTTCAAGACTCTCTTTTTATCTCCCTCCAGATATTTCACAGCCATCCCAGATCACATGTTGCCAAATCACAGATCAATGTCCTTGGTCTTCAGGTGTCTCCAAAATGTCTTGATGCTTACACGATGCTAACAAGCCCATTAGCATTGTCTCGCCATGTACTTCCAACCAACATTGGAAGGATGAGTATCAGCTACTTACTGCCATTACATCTTCACAGTTAACTAGTGGCCTCCTCCCTTATTTCTACAATTGACTTACATGATCTCATTTGACTCGTTCTACCCCTTATGCCAGCTTTACATTATGAGTTTTTTTTCCTGATAAGTTTCATCACTCTATACCCCTCTCTGGGTTAGAAAGTACCAATATACTTCATAGTTAAAGTACCCCACACTGGGATGACTTACTGAAATGTTTTAATCTGGATGCATGCCATCCTGACTAATGCAACCAGTGCCTAGCATATAGATTTCATATAATCCACCTCTTTCCTGGAAGTAATATATATTTGAATATGAAGAGTTTTTACCAAAGGCACTCTTACTCATTGCAAAATGGCTCAGTTTTTCCTCCTGCCATAAGGATGATACACTTTCAAATATTTAATGTTTTCAACTCATGTTCAAATTGCAGTGAGTTTTGTATTTGAAATTGAATATTAGGACTTTCTAATTTGTTCAATGACTGAACAGATATTGCTACTGCTTTGCACCTTTAGTATTTGTTTCATATTATATCGACCATGCAACCTTCTGTAGCCACTTGGAGCCTGCTCCTGGCTGAAAGATGACCATATATGAACTGTTCTGATATCTCAGGCACTAACCCTTTATTTTTCCTTTTTTATCTAGACTTTTGATGAAGTATGATTGCAAAACAGTGTGCAACTAGAGTCCAGACTATGTGGATGTTGCAATCGAAGTTTGCTCAATGCACATTTTATGCGCTACTTTGTTATTATTTCCCACCCCAGTTTCATTCAGTTCGATGTTGGCCATTTCTCCCAATCAACTGTGGATGGCTACGCAACCTCTATGCAGAGACAGCTATGCTGTTAGTCTTTGCAACTGTTTATACAGCTTTCTTTACAAGTACTGTTGTTATTACTGCATTAATGATTTTATGTTTCTGATTATTAATGTCCCTTTAGGTAGTAAAGCCTGGGGTAAAAATAAAATGTTTCTATGTTCTGCTATGATGTGTTGTCTACACCTCTATAGCTTGATAAATATTTTGTTCTCTCAGGTTTTTTCTTAAATTGTATTTTTCTCTTTTCTCATATACTGTATTTCCTACATAGCCTCTATTACAGCCCAGTTCCCTTGATTATATATAATACAACTCCTTGCCCTGGTGGTCCCATGCTACACCTTTCACTGGTTCAGCTCTAGGCCTTCTTGGCCTACAATCGTAATAATCAGAATGCAAGAAAGTATGGAGACTTTGTCCTAGTGCTTGAAAAATTAGGTCAAGCTCTACTGACTTCCATCATTCAAACATGTGAAAGCAAAAATACAGTTGTATTTTTATTTTTATTTTACTTGAACATGATTGGGTACTCCCTGCAAAGTGAAAATCACCACATTCCCTACGCTCTGAAGTAAATTTCCTTGAAAAGTGCAACTTCCTTTGCCAAGTGAACAGCATATTTGCTTTTAGTAAATCAATCACTAAACCCCCGCCCCATCCAATCTGCTTCCCCAATTCCTCCACCTTTTTTGCCCTCTCGCCACTTTTTTTTCAACCCTTCCTCGTCCTTCCTCACATCCATCTTTTTAATACAATTGAGTCATGCACAAGGGCTGAACTCATTCCAAAAATTTGTTAAGATCTTTTGTTATCTTCCATCCTTACATGTAGACCCAGTCTGCCTCCAGAGAAAATACCTAGCCTGTTCCTCATTCACATACATTTTTAATGCTAGATACCCAAAAATTTCACAGCCTAACTCCCCTCCCCCTTTCCCCATTCGTAGTCAAATTTTGGGTCAGAAGCATCTAGCACTACTGCTCCTCATTCCAACATTCTGGTTTTGGCTATAGCATTCTTCTTGTCTGTCTGTTCACCTGCAAGGTGATTGATGTGGCTAGACTCTGGGTGGAGACCAAACCTGATATAAGTCAGCCAAGCTTGCAGTCTCATGCTTGTGATAATATTCACGCTTACCCCTAACGTAGGTGGCCAGACACTTTAGCTGGCTTCTGTGTTCTTCACCTATAGCAGCCCCCTTTCCTATAAGGAAAGCAGAGCTACCGGTACTCAGTTACCCCCAGGACTTATACACAATGCTATAGTGCCTGGCTACCAAGTCAAGGCATGCACAAACTGCGCAAACAAAACAGGTACTTGTGGTTGGCAGACAGACAAGGTGGTTTAATGACAGTCCAGGTAAAAGGCGGGCAGTTCAGAGAATAGTCTATATCCAATCCAAGGTAATACACAGAGAAATCCAATCAGCAGAGAAGACAAACAGGTAGCTTGGTAAACATGTTACAAGTGCAAGTACCTGTTTGATAGCCAGGCATTATAGCATTGTGTATAAGTTCTGGGGGCAACCGAGTATCGGTAGGCCTGCTTGACTTACGAGAAGCGGAACTGCTATGGGAGAGGAACACAGAAGCCAGCTATAGTGTCTGACCACCTGCGTTAGGGGTAAGTGTGACATTATTGCAAGCAATATAATGCAAGCTTGGTGGCTTATATCAGGTTTAGTCTCCACCCAAAGTCTGGCCACATCAATCACCTTGCACCAGGTAGACAGACAGACAAGGAAAATAGCCATAGCCAAAACCAGAATGCTGGAATGAGGAACAGGAGTGCTAGACGCTCCTGACATTTCAGTCCTATTTCCCTTATAAGTAGAGGTATTAACCTCTTGGCCAAAATCTTATACACACAATCGGAAATTCCGCCAGCAAAAGTCTGATGTCAGCTTTTGGTCAGAAATTCCGACCGTGTGTATGCTCCATCAGACTTTTGCTGGCGGAATTCCCGCCAGAAAAAGATTGAGAGTAGGTTCTTTATTTTTTGGTCGGAAAAAGTTCTGATCGTAAATTCCGATCGTCTGTACCAATTCCGACGTGCAAAATTCCTACGCATGCTCAGAAACAATTAGACGCATGCTCGAAAGCATTGAACTTAATTTTTTCCCCTCTCATCGTAGTGTTGTACATCACCGCGTTCTTGACGGTCGAAAGTTCTGAGAACTTTTGTGTGACCGTGTGTATGCAAGCCAAGCTTGAGGGGAATTCCGTCGGAAAAACCATCCAAGATTTTTCTGACGGAAATTCCGTTCGTGTGTACGGGGCATTAGGTGATTCTTGGGTCAGTTAGCAATACGAGATCACGTTGGATTTGTCTCTAGACGCTAAGCCAGTGATCATAATGGAAGAGTTAGCTCTTTCTTCCTACACTTAGCCAACAAAGGGAACTGCTTTTACTTTCATGAGATTTGTGCAAGGTGTTTTACTCAGTGTCCCAGACTTATTTTTTGTGGCAGTACTTCACAAATTAAGTTTTGGAAATGGATTCTTCACATGGATTTAATCTGGATAAGCACAGCCGTGGGCCACTATTAAATACCATGGGTTAAAGTCATCTTTTTTTCCCATAGAACATGGTACTCATCAGGGCTGGCCACTTTCACCTATTTTCTGTGTCCTTGTACTGGCACATTCAGCAGAAAATAATATTAAAGGTATTGAACTAGCAGGCACCATCTGCAAGTTATCATTATGTGCTGATGACATGTATTACTTCTCCCCACAGATCTCTGGCTATCTTATTTACAGCCGTTAACGAGTTTGCTTCAGTCTCTGAACAAACGATCAATGAAACGAGATCCAACACAATGAACAGTTCTCGTGCCCCTAATGTGTTGACTTGTCTAAAGCAAAACTTCACATTTTCTTAGGTCTCCTCCCTCCCCTATTGGGGCATTGCCCTCAACCAGAAATATAATAACCTCTGCCATGCCAACTGCCCACATCTGATATGGGACCCTCCTTAATTCCTGGTAACATTTTCATATCTTATGGGTAGGCAGAATAATCACAATAAGGAAGACGAATCTTCCAAAATGTTATACCTTAGCATTCTTCCTGTCAGCATCCCTAGTCACATTGTTCATATCCTGCAGCGTGATATCATTGAATTTATTTGGGGGCAATCAAACCCAATCCGAACCTATCTAACTATTATAAAGCACGCAGTACTGAACCTTTTGCTCTGCTTCAAGGTCAACGCAGAACATCTTTTGACAAGATAGACTCTCAACTCATCCCTATTTCTACTTTTTTTTGCGGCCCAGACAACCTTTTGCCTACTTGTTTCAGAGGATGTTTTTGCCTCAGAGTGTGTACATTTGAATTTGCCTATATACCTTGATTAACACTCATGCAATCTTAAAAAAAACAGGAGTCCTTGTATCACAAACCTAATCCGAACATCACCAAGAGCCAACAGACCTGGATCAAGCACATGGTCATTAAAAAAACAATATTGAGATTTCATAAAAGCATTATTCTAAATTTTAGTGAAGTTAAAAACAAAATAAGGTGCCATAATAAACAAAAATGGACAGCCATGCTGAATGATAAGCAAAAATAATTCTTAAACATGGCAACCATGTGCAACAAAATCAGGCCCACAAAGCATAGACACTTTTCTGTTAATGCTTTGACTGCACTCTTATTTATGCCTGCCAAGTAAGGTCTGAGCCACCAATTTAAATTCCTTGAAATCGCCTCCCTTTTTTTCTGTATTTTATCGTCACTTTGTCCAGCCCCCACCTTCCTCCGGGCCCTACTGTCTCTCCCCCATCATTACATGCCTATATACCTCGCTGTATTTCCGATCATAACCCATACCCCATTTTGACATTCTATATCCATGCTGTTATCCTGATTTAGGTGACCATATTAGACACATCACACCTGCTGACTTTCCTCATGTTTCTGGAGGTTTAACACTATATCTATATAGTACTACATTTTTAATCACCCTGTTCATAGATCCTTCTTATGAATATCAACAGCCTTTACTTTGTAATCATTTCCTCGGTCTTCCCCTAGTTACCGGATCACTGGTGATTTGACTTTTCTGACATATAGTTTTATATTTATATGCTGTGTAATTCCATACCTGAAGTTTTATCATTCTATCCTGTTATGTATATCACATTATTTTGTCTGTATGTTAAAAAAAAACAAGAAAAACTTTGTAAAATAAATATAACCATTGAAGCCCCAACAGCTATACAAACTCATTGCATGATTCAACTAACAAAAACTGAAAAAATAACTTTTCTCTATGCAGTGACCCTTTAACTACGTCAGATCCAAGCAAGCAATTTAAATCTGGGGTTGTTACAAGTTATCCAGAAATGTTACTAGAATATAGGCAACGCCATCACTTTAAAAAAAAATAAAAAAAAGAATGTAGGCAACACCATATTTTAACAGTTTAAAAGAAAGATGAATCTACTGCATTAACTTTCATCCTGTCCCCACGAGTGAGTAACAGGAGGATGGGAGGGAGGAGAAAATGTTTGATATGCTTTTTGGCAGTTCAGCATCTTGGCTGTATCATGACATTTGTTGGTTCGTGGACACAGAAGTGCCAGCAGATATGTTGCATCAACGCCAACATTTTCACATCACGTTCCTTGCCAGCTGCTAGAGCGGAAACGCTGTCTGCTGTCTTTCTACTGATTCTCACCCATCGTTTCTCAGTAATTAAACTACATAAGGACCAAACATTCCAGCTGCCATCATTTATAACTGCACAACGACCATGGATCTCCAAGTGGGTCAGAAACGGATTCTTTCCTAGAATCTCATTCGTTTGGCATCAACTTTATATGGTGTTTGCAAGCTGTGTTTATTGAAGTATAGTCATTTGGATCCTATTTGGATGCTGCAATGTGACCATATCTTAGGGCCTGCACGTAATATGGTTTCAGAGCAGTTTTTGTCCAGTCACTGTGTGATGCCTTGGGAAGGAAAAAACATATTATATTATTCTAGGTGGTAGCTTGTTTATGCCTAGTTGACATGTTGCTGACAGGCCTAAAAGTGTATATAAACCCAACATTTATTTTTCAGTTTGAATCATGTCTCACTATTTTCTTAAGGAAATCATGTTTGTGAAATTATTGTAAAGTTTCTTACCTGGAGGTCCTGCAGTAACAGAACTTTTTGTTGCAGGCCTACAATAACATGCCCCTGTCTCGGAATTAGCAGCAGCATGGTCAGATTTCTTTTTCATAGTTTCATAGTTAGTAAGGTTGAATAAAGACATCAGTCCATCCAGTTCAACCTGAGTGAGTGTCTACAATTGTCCCTATCCCTGTAAATTGCACACTCACATCGATCCCAATTTTTACATCTCTTCAGTTGGCCATTGGGTTGCCTATCAGGTCTATCAGTTGCCCAACAGTAAAATGAAAGAGCTTGCACAGTAGGCAAAGTGCCATTTATAAGGCAGTGGCTTAGCTTTTCTACTAATTGCAAGGCAGTGGTTTAGCTTTTTCAGACTGCAATAAGTAGCGCTGTTATTGTCAGTAACTCCAGGTAAAGAAAATGTACAATAGATTCACAATAACTATTTTCTTATGAAAATTGTATATAACAAGAAGTGACGCAAAACATATTTTAAAACAGAATTAGGTTCAACATAAACATAAAGGAAGAAAAAAAAAGAAAACAATGTATATTTTAAATATATTACAAAAAAAATTGAATAAACTTCTAAGGGGGATATGATCAACATTAATAAACACATCCATATAGTGAACTTGGTGTTGAGTTATTCACTTTAAGGTCATCACAGAAGACAAGAGGGCACTCTTTACGTCTGGAGGAAAAAAGATTTAATCTCCAAATACAGAAAGGCTTCTTCACAGTCAGAGCTGTGAATGTGTGGAATGGACTCCCTTAAGAGCTGGTTCTGGCCAGCTTAGTAGATTTCTTTAAAAAAGGCCTGGATTCGTTGCTAACTATACATAATATAATTGCATACTAACATTTATAGGTAAAGTTGATCCGGGGAATATCCGATTGCTTCTGGGAGGAATTTTTCCCCCTGCTGGAGCAAATTGATTCATGATTTGCTGTTTTTTTTTTGCCTTCCTCTGGATCAACTGTGGGTATAAGATTGTGTATATGGAATTGTATGATCTTTTTTTCTCCCCTCTTTTAGTGGTTGAACTAGGTGCACTTGTGTCTTTTTTCAAACAGACTATGTAACTATGTAAAGTTGCACCAACATAAAGAACTTTCTTTTGTGGCACCATATGGTAAACCTATTACTCACTAAGTCGAGAATGTCAATATTTTGTTTAGCTATAAGCAGTTGCTATATTAACAATATATTATATCTGTTCATTGTAGTTTCACTTACAGTTTATACACCCTCTATTTAGTTTAGCACCAGAGCACCACCTGTGGATTCGCTATATCCTATTTACACTTTAAAAGATACCTACCTGTTATTTTGTAATGCATTGGGTCTTTTAATACATCAATAGATGCAAATATTACCCCTGTATTTTCCTTCCTATGCTTTCAAAGCTCTATTCACAGGACCAGGCCAATGTAAAAATGTTTACAATAAGCTTGGTTACACCTGCATGGTGATTGCAAAGAAAGATTGGGAATGAGAAAGTAAACTTTTCCCCATTCCTGTGTTGTTCCAAGTATTCTGAACTTTGTGCCATAAATAATGCTGCACTGCACTAATGTATTCATTAGAGATAACAAATTGCTAGAAACAGACAGCTTTTCCATGCAATAAGCAAAACCCTGACAACTTCTATATTATGTGATTCCATATATGCAATTGTGTTCTGTGTTATGGGCATTTGTACCTAAATGCATAGGGCCCTAAACCACCCTCTACAGCAGGGATCCTCAAACTATGGCCCTCCAGCTGTTGCGGAACTACACATCCCATGAGGCATTGTAAAACTCTGACATTCACAGACATGACTAGGCATGATGGGAATTGTAGTTCCTGAACAACTGGAGGGCCATAGTTTGAAGACCCCTGCTCTACAGTGTCCAGCACCGTCTACGGGGTCTTGGAGTATCTGATCAGATCCTGAACACACAAAATTCTATTTTCTCTAAATGCAGCTAAACGGATCGCAGCTAAACGCAGGTATACACAGAGGGGTTGATTTACTAAAGGCAAATTAGACTATGCACTTTACAAGTGTAGTTGCACTCTGCACCAGAGCTTAGTAAATGAGGAAAAGATCTGCAAGCTTCCATCATCCAATCATGTACATGTACAAATGCAATTTCTTTATTTTCCTTGCATGTGATTGGGTATTCTTTGTAAAGTAAAGCCTTACCTCATTTACTAAGCTCTGGAGCAACTGCACTTGTAGAGGCCAACTGCACTTACAAAGTGAACAGTCTATTGGCCTTTAGTAAATCAACCCCACAGTGTCACACAAGAAAGGAAAACAGAGGGGAGAAGATACTCAGGGGTTGCCTGGACAATAACATCCTTCAACACAGCACAGTAGGTGAGAAGTATAGAAAGAGAATTGAGTAAAGTTTAGGGACATACTGGTGTTTACATACAGACAGTTTTAAGTCTGGTACACACTATGAGTTTTTTCTATTCAACACAGGATTGAATGAAAAAAAACTGTCAGCTCTGGTCGGAGCCACTATACTAACGATTAGATGTTAGTACAGTGATCTCCCCCACTGAGCTGTCCAGTGCTCTCTGGTCAGTGCTCTCAGCCATTGGCAGAGAGCACTGATCTAAAGCCGGTCAGCTGCTGGTTTTCTATCATGCTCGTCCGACAGAAGCCTGCCAAACAGCTGGATTCTGTCGGACTGGCTCCCATACACACGGGCCAAATGTTGGATGGGTTTTATTTAACCGCCGGCATTCAGCCCGTGTGTATAGGGTTTTAGAGCAGACTGAAACATGCTGTGCAACTTATTTTATTGGGGACAAACAAGTCCCATATGTTTAGGGCACATTCACAAGGTCGTTAATGGCTACACACCACCCAGATCATTGAATTTCTATGTCAAGTAGGGTCTGCTATTTATGCTCAAATGAGTCTGTGCTGTGTCTATTATCCGTATCATATTCAGCTATCTCTGTGGACTACAAAACACGTTCCCCTCATAATATGGAGCTGTGGAGAGAAGGAGGTGTTATGTAGCCCTCACAAACTTCCTGTCCTTGATGTTAATGCTTCACCATAGATAAAGTACCATAAGTGAGCATTGTCTCCCTAGAAGTGTGTTACTAGCAGGATCACCAAGTAAATATCAGTGGAAAAAATCCTGAAAAATTATATTTTCTTGACTAACACACAAACTTCATTTTTAGGAACATTACAATACTTCAGACAATGATGTGTGATTTTACTTTGAAAGAGAAGTCAGGTCACACAGAGCTTTAAAAACACAGCTTTTATAGGCATTTTACTCTTCTTGTAAGCTACAATTGCATAGCAGGCTGGACCCAAAAGGATGGAGTAGGAGCCAATTGAGAGGTATGTTATAATTCCGAACATTGGGCTAACATGATTGGTATTACCATGTGCCTTTAAACATTAAAAAGTAAAGTGAAGTTTCACATTCCCCTACTTCCCAAATACCCGATGGTGGTGATTCCTCTCTGTGATCACTGGGATATACCAATATTCCTATGGGACTATTATCTTTGAGATTTCCTCTACCACCTGGACCTCCTTTACAGCTCTCCTCTAACATTGTATTATTCTCATGCAAATCAGATGTGCTATTGACACAAGACTTTTTTTTAATAAATGCTTATTGTAATGCACTGGATATTGTTAATCACATCACAGTTCATATGTGCCTGTTTTGTTACTTTGACCACTATTATTAGGATTGCTATAGATACCAGATATTGGAGTTTTGTTTACATCCTATAGATCCTACAGTTCCATACACATTTTTTTTTATCACAGTGTCCACAAAGGCCATATAATATGCTATTCAGCTTCTTTTTTTGTTCTCCTTTTTTGTTTGATTATTGATATCACATTTATTTGTGACACTCACAATAGAATTAATGGGAATGCCCTTTTGATAAGGCTCCCATATATCCTGTCTTTGATATATTAGCACTGCACATTTTTTTTAAAAATGATTGACATGCCCAAATGTGTCTTGAATAATGAATAAATTAATATTCTGGCCAATGGAATCCATCCGTTTTTTTAAGCGGCCATGTGAAAGGGCGTTCAGGGGAGCTGAGCAGATAGTATATATATATTATATATATATATATATATATATATATATATATATATATATATATATATATATATATATATATATATAAATATATATATATAGTAAATATTTAATATATGAGATAAATATATATATATATATATATATATATATATATATATATATATATATATATATATATATATATATATATTACATACTATATATTTATATTAGACCCATAGGGTGAAAAGCACATGCGTTGCACTGTTGAGTTAAACACCATATCGGAGATATAGAAATTCAATTTTTTCACCTAAATACAGGTGCAAAAAAACCTTTGCACTCCAATCTTCTTTGTGCTGCACTGTTCTTAAAGTGTACTTACAGTCAAATTGGATAACACCTACTTTTTATTTGTTACATGTCCCCATTCAAATAACATAACTTAAGAAATACAGAAATTGTCTTTCCTTTTTTAGATGCTCTATTCTGAGCAAGGAATAAGCATAGGTAATTCTCTTTGTTTATGGACTTCATTAACAATTGTAACTAGATTTGAACACTGACTGTCCTAACAAAGGGTTAAAGGTTTAGGGGTGAGGCTTTTTGTTCATGTTAATGAGGACAGACTTAAGACAGGCTCACCCTAACATTGTTCAAAAAACCTGGTGGTCAGCCATGACACCTCCTCTCCTAAGAGGCATCTAAAAGGTAAGAAATGTATATATATACCGTATCTATCTGCGTATAACACGCACTTTTTTACCCTGAAAACAAAGGGTAAACTGTGCCTGCGTGTTATACGCCCATATCTGTTTTTTTTTTCACCGGGGGGGGCGGGGTTCGGGCAGTCCGTCCGCTTCTCCTGGCCGTGAAACAGCGCTGCCAGGACAACTCCAGATAACGTTAATGCCGGCCGCCTCCCACACAACCTCCTCCATGCCATTGTATGGCAATATAAAAAAAATAAAAAAAACACCCTCCAGGTAAAATATAGAAACTCGCCGTGTACACACGTCCACGTATGTGCGCACACTTGTCCTTTCGAAAGCACAGCAGCTGGGTACGTATGTTTACACAGGAAAAGAAACAGTCTTGGCTTATCTCCGCTCCGCCCCCTCCTCCTCCGCCCCCTTCCTCGAGTGTAGCTTGTGATTGGAGGAGGAGAGCGGTCATGTGACCATCAATGATTCAGAGCAGAGATATGTCACACGACCGGGTCCACAGCGCCAATGAAGGTGTTCAAAAGATCCACACAGGAGGAGCGGCGCACGAGAAGGGGCCGGCAGCAATGGCAATGCAGGTATTCAATAGCGCCAATCCAGAGCATGCTAGCAATGCTGTCCCAGGAGACTTGGGGGTCTCCTGGGAGTGCAGAGGTGTGTCATGCAGGGGGCTCAATGTGTCATGCAGGGGGCTCAGTGTGTCATGCAGGGGGCTCAGTGTACCAAGCAGGGGGTTCAGTGTACCATGCAGGGGGGCTCAGTGTACCATGCAGGGGGTCTGTGTGTTATGCAGTGGGTCTGTGTGTTATGCAGTGGGTCTGGGTCTCACCTAGTTCGCCATCAAGACCACTTCGTGCTCCACTTCAGCGTCTCCAAGACCCATCAAGCTGGCCACGGGGTGGACATCCATCTATACGGAACTGGCAATTCCTGGTGCCCAGTGGCCATGCTCAATCGCCTGCTCTCACTCCTGCCAGAACAAAGGGACACTGATCCCCTTCTACCTTTTCCAGTCAAACCCCTAAGCACCTGCCAGTTCATGACACACGTAAGGATTCTCCTCCGCAACCTACGCCTCAACCCCAGCGAATACTCCGGTCACTCTTTCCGGATCGGAGCCGCCTCAACCGCCGCACGGCATGGGGTCCCAGACCACATCACATCCAGAGACTCGGCAGATGGCAAGTCAGCCTGCTTCACCCGGTATATACCTGACCCACAGGTGGAAATGTCACGGGCCTG
The DNA here is from genome assembly GCA_028564925.1 of Lithobates sylvaticus. Classification (NCBI taxonomy): domain Eukaryota; kingdom Metazoa; phylum Chordata; class Amphibia; order Anura; family Ranidae; genus Lithobates; species Lithobates sylvaticus. Next base: position 451,871,946 of record CM053030.1, read on the forward strand.
AAAATTTCCTTTCCTAACTCTCGCCCCTTCAACAAAAGTGGACAGATTGCCGCGGCCTGTCCACGGCTTTCGCCTAGCCATTTTCCTGAAACTTCCCTCTTAAAGTTAAGGTGCATGTTATACGTCGGTGCGTGTTATATGCCGATAAACACGGTATATATATATATATATATATATATATAGGTATATATATATATATATATATTCATATATATATATATATATATAGTGATAGAAGGGATAAATAAAAACAGGAGAGGTGGTCCATCCCAGAGGATTAAATACAGAGTTTTGCCACTGTGCTCATATTTCTTTATATACCTTTATATTTCTTTATACCTTTCTTTATATGTTATATGTTATAATGTACAACAGAATGTGCCAATGTTTCCTATTCCTTTATGTAAACTCAATAAAACCATTGAAATTAAAATACAGACTTAGATTTATATTTGTTTATATAATAACTTTTGTGTTAGGAATATATGACATCTCCAGTGATTCTATTATATGGTTAAAGAATGAATATATGAGTATGGTGGAACAATGATTTGGGATTATATATAGATCGTGATATATTTGTGTGTATGTTTCTCTGACAGGTTAATAATTGGAATCCCAATGGTGAAATGTCAGGAGGGTAACAGTTCTGTTAACCATTTCTTCAGTATTGAAAAGCAATGAAAGAAGGACTTGAATTACTGTGATTGATGATTAACTGATGATTAATGATGTAATTGACTCCAAATGTGTTCTTGCAAAGATGTTTAAATTGATGTATCTATGTCTGAATAGTTAGACGTGTTCTGATCTGACGAAGGGTGTAAGCTTTGAAGCCCGAAACGGAAATCATGGAATGCTTTTGCTACTATGTAAGTTATGTATGAACATTTGGTTCAATAAACTTTTTGTGCAGCAATCCTCTTGACTTATTCTATATATGGTCAGTAGGTTGACCAGATTGCTCTGCACTATATAATTTCTGCATGCTGCTCTCCCTTTCTACTGTGGATATATACAGTATATATAAAGTATCTCACAAACGTGGGTACACTCCTCACATTTTTGTAAATATTTTATTATATCTTTTCATGTGACAACACTGAAGAAATTACACTTGGCTACAATGTAAAGTAGTGAGTGTACAGCTTGTATAACAGTGTCAATTTGCTGTCCCCTCAAAATAACTCAACACACATCCATTAATGTCTAAGCTGCTGGCTACAAAAGTGAGTACACCTTTAAGTGTAAATGTCCACATTTGGGCCAATTAGCCATTTTCCCTCCCCGGTGTCATATGACTTGTTGGTGGTACAATGTCTCAGGTGTGAATAGGGAGCAGGTGTGTTAAATATGGTGCCATCGCTTTCACCCTCTCATACTGGTCACTGGACGTTCAACATGGCACCTCATGGCAAATAACTCTCTGAGGATCTGAAAAAAAGAATTGTTGCTCTACATAAAGATGGCCTAGGCTATAAGAATATTGCCAAGACCCTGAAACTGAGCTGCAGCATGGTGGCCAAGACCATACAGTGGTTTAGCAGGACAGGTTCCACTCAGAGCAGGCCTCGCCATGGTCAACCAAAGAAGTTGAGTGCATGTGCTCAGCATCATATCCAGAAGTTGTCTTTAGGAAATAGATGTATGAGTGCTGCCAGCATTGTTGCAGAGGTTGAAGGGGTGGGGGGTCAGCCTGTCAGTAATCAGATCATACGCCGCACACTGCATCAAATTGGTCTACGTGGCTGTCGTCCCAGAAGGAAGCCTCTTCTAAAGACGATGCACAAGAAAGCCTGCAAACAGTTTGCTGAAGACAAGCAAACTAATGACATAGATTACTGGAACCATGTCCTGTGGTCTGATGAGACCAAGATAAACAAATTTTGTTCAGATGGTGTCAAGCGTGTGTGGCGGCAACCAGGTGAGGAGTACAAGGACAAGTGTGTCTTGCCTACATTCAAGCATGGTGGTGAGAGTGTCATGGTCTAAGGCTGTCGGCACTGGGGAGCTACAGTTCATTGAGGGAACCATGAATGCCAACTTGTACTGTGACATACTAAAGCAGAGCATTATCCCCTCTTTGGAGACTGGGCCGCAGGGCAGTATTCCAACATGATAACAACCCCAAACACACCTCCAAGGCGACTGCTGCCTTCCTAAAGAAGCTAAGGGTAAAGGTGATGGACTTGCCAAGCATTTCTCCAGACCTAAACCCTATTGAGCATCTGTGGGGCATCCTCAAACAGAAGGGGGAGGAGCGCAAGGTCTCTAACATTCACCAGAGTGGAAGAGGATTCCAGTGGCAACCTGTGAAGCTCTGGTAAACTCAATGCCCAAGAGGGTTAAAGGAGAAGTTCAGCCTGAGCTTGTTTGGCTGGGCTTCTCCTATGTGACCCATCTTCAGCAGAGAGCGGTCTGAAGTCCGCTCTCTGACGTCACAGGAATCAGTCCAGGCACTGCGTCGCTGACTGACAGTCAGCAGCTCTCTGCTGCGGGAGCTGATAGAACCGAGCTATCAGCGTTGTTCAATGGCTCAGCTCTCAGAGTAGAGGCGCCGGGGGACAGATGCAGCATCGGACCGATGCTGCATCCACCTAGGTAAGTATGATTATGGGATAAAAAATATAAACATACTTCTCTTTTAAGGCAGTGCTGGAAAATAATGGTGGCCACACAAAATATTGACACTTTGAGCCCAATTTGGACATTTTCACTTAGGGGTGTACTCACTTTTGTTGCCAGCGGTTTAGACATTAATGGCTGTGTGTTGAGTTATTTTGAGGGGACAACAAATTTACACCGTTATACAAGCTGTACACTCACTACTTTACATTGTAGCAAAGTAATTTCTTCAGTGTTGTCACATGAAAAGATATAATAAAATATTTACAAAAATGTGAGGGGTGTACTCACTTTTGTGAGATACCATATATATATATTACCAAATGTATTGGGACGCAGGCTTTTACACGCACATGAACTTTAATTTCATCCCAGTCTTAGTTCCTATGGCTTAATATTGAGTTGGCCCACCCTTTGCAGCTATAACAGTTTTAACTCTTCCGGGAAGGTTGTCCACAAGGTTTAGGAGTGTGTCTATGGGAATGTTTTTTTTTTTTTAACAGTAAAGAGGTGTTTATTTCGAAATAACAGATACATACAATGCATGAACAGATTCAAGGGTACAAGTATACATGTAGTCATAGTGAGAAAGATACAATCAACTGCATTCTGGATACTAGACTCAGAGGGTACATAACAATCAAGAACAGGTGTCTATGGGAATGTTTGACCGTTCTTCCAGAAGCGCATTTGTGGGGTCAGACACTGATGTTGACGAGAAGGCCTGGCTAGTAGTCTCCGCTCGAATTCATCCCAAGGTGTTCTATCAGGTTAAGGTCAGGACTCTGTGTAGTCCAGTCATCCATGTCTTTGTGCTTTGTGCACTGGTGCGCATTCATGTTGGAACAGGAAAGGGCCATCCCCAAACTGTTCCCACAAAGTTGGGAGCATGAAAAAGTCCAAAATGTCTTTGTATGCTGATGCCTTAAGAGTTCCCTTCACTGGCACTATGGGGCCAAGCCCAACCCCTGAAAAAAAAAACCCACACCATATTTCCCCCTCCAACAAATGATTTGGACCAGTGCACAAACAAGGTCTATAAAGACATGGATGAGCGGGTTTGGGGTGGAGGAACTTGACCTAAATCCAATAGAACACCTTTAGGATGAATTTGAGCAGAGACTGTGAGCCAAGCCTTCTCTCCAACATTAGTGCCTGACATCACAAATGTGCTTCTGGAAGAATGGTCAAACATTCCCATAGACACACTCCTAAACCTTGTGGACAGCCTTCCCAGAAGAGTTGAAGCTGTTATAGCTGCAAAGGGTGGACCAACTCAATATTGAACCCTACGGACGAAGACTGGGATGACATTAAAGTCAAAAATATATGTATACATACACACACCAACACACACATATGTTTTTATTTTATTTTTAGACCATTCCTCAATTTGCAGACACAATATACCCACAGTTCCATGTCTGGATTAAACCATGCTCATATTTAGAATCCCTTCTAGCACTATCCCTCCAATAAGGATCATATGCTGTTCAGCACTACTATATCTACAAACTATACGTAAAACACAAGCATTCCAAGTTACTTTTCACAGATTAAAAAGATTTGCACATTGATCATTTCAAAAGTTCTGATAAATCTCTGGTGTTGCAAAACTCATGACAAATAGAATATTACCAGCTGTTATTTAACAAGAGCTTTAAAAACTCATTTAGGGAAATTCTGCAGGCAGCTGATGGACTCTGGAGAATGAATGGATTTATATTCAGATAGTCGAGCTTTGCATTCAAACTCATGGGAAGAGTAATAACAAATTACTGAAGCTTTTTTATGTCTGAATTCATCTCCTTGTTAAACGGGAGCGGCCTTAAGGTCAAGCCGTCAATTTGCTTTTCCAATTTCCATAATGTTATTGTGGAGTGTATTAACGCCACTTGTGTCATTGCATTCAGCTCGCTATTAGTTTTGCAAATGGGTAGATTAATGCTCCTTTTTCGACAAATAAAGAGACCATAATTAATTTTTTTTCACAAGATTCCTTTGTATATGAAAAATTGCTTAAAGAGTTTTAAAAAAAAAAACTAGCTCATCCTGTTTACCGGCTTGCAGTTAGTTCTTTCTCTATATCTCCCGTTCTTTGCTATGATCTACCTTTGTCTGGCTTTGTGCCCGTTCTTAATTGAAGCCTGGCACTGCACTTGAGCAGATGTACCGGGAACTCAGCTTGAAAAAAAAGAAAAGTATTAAAGTTTTGAAAAATAAATATAACTAGAAAAGGAAAAGTTTCCCAATTACACTTTTTTTTTTTCATTTTCTCTGAAACTTTGAGTGTTCTGCCGTTAGAATGTTCAATATAACGGAAAGCAACTTTGAAAAAATATTCTGTTTCTAAAGGCAATGCAGGACTTGTATAGACAGCCAACAGAAATAAAAAAATCTGCCAAAAAATTTTGTAAAATACGAATACTAGATGTCATATATAAACTTCCTTCTAAAGGGCAACTCCAGCAAAGATGACAACATGACAAAACAGACAGCCTTAAAGTGGTTGTAAAGCCTCCTGGGTCACTTTTACCTATAGGTAAGCATAGAATAAGGCTTACCTATAGGTAGTGGAAATATCTCCTAAACGTCCGCTATTTAGGAGATATTTACCTTTTTAATGCGCCGATGATGTCATTGGCACATGCGCTGTGAAGAAACTGACCTCCGTGATGTTTCTTCTCTCGTTTGTGCCGTGGCTGGCGGCTCCCGAGCGCATGCACAGGCCAGTTACAGAGCCAGAGTTTGCACCCCCGGAAGGAAAAGGGCAGAAGATGGATGCTTCTACCAGCGGGGACAGCGCGGGCTTCAATTTCAGGCAAGTGCCACATAATGCCCATTATGCTTTTACTTTGCAGGGAACGACAGAGGATGTAAGACCCAACAGGGTTTACTTCCTCTTTAAAGAGCCTTGTGTTGTACTATGTAAAAATAGGCAGCATAGCAAGTATGTGAAATTATATTGAAATAAAATATGGCTGCCAACGATCAGATCCAAAAAACTGAAAAAACAACGTTTTCTGATACAAACATATTATTTATATTAAAGAAAATAAAAGTAGGAAGACAAACTGTAAAAGCAACTATAAGGCCCCTTTCACATGGATCCGTTCAGGTCCGCCTGTCAGTTTTTTAGGTGGACCTGGACGGACACTCCATAGAGGTCTATGGAGGGTCGGATGTCACCGCTGACATCCAACCTGCTCCGATCCGAAAAAGTGTGACGGAGGAAAAACCTATTTTTCCATCCGTCTGCAGATCGGATCGGGTGACACCGGACTTTACGTTCCGTCTTCATCCGATCCCCCATAGAGGAGAGCGGCGCTCTGACAGGTCTGTCCCTGCACAGTGTGCAGAGACAGACCTGTCATCTGCCTGCTCAGCGGGGATCGACGGAGCGATCCCCCGCTGAGCAGAGCGGGCTCCGTACACGGACACGTCCGTGTGAAGGAGCCCTAAAGCTGGGTTCACACTGCTGCCATGTGCGACATCGCATGTGATTGCTGTGCAATGTCTGTGCGATGCAAATTCAGCCATACAGATTGTATGGTTGATATCGCATTCAGACCAAAGTTGTGCAGAACCCTTTTTTTTGGTCCGCACCAGAATCGGATCTATGGGTGTTTACACCCATGCAATCCAATTCCTGGAGAGTGCAAAATCTGGTGCAGCTGTACATGGTAGCCAATCAGCTTCTAACTTCAGCTTGTTTAATTAAGCTTTGACAATAAAACCTAAAAGCTGATTGGTTTCTATGCAAAGCTGCATCAGATTTAGCACTCTACATTTTTAGTAAATCAACCCCAAAGCGACTGTAATCATAACAAATTAAATATCATATACCCTTTAACATGTTCCTTTCCAATAAAAAGTTATTTATATATATTTTCATCTTTAACAGATAATGATTAGAGTTACTTCCTGGCAGATGATGGCTTTGCTAAGGAGTAATAATGAGCATTTCTGAAAATGAGCGTTGCCGACTGAAAAATACTTGTATGAGCCAGTGACGGTTATTATCTCTTTATGGAGAAGAGAAAAATATTTTTTCACCTTTCCTTTAAAGTGATTAAGTAAAAAAAAAAAAATAATAAACATGGTATACTTACCTGCTCTGTGCAGAGAATTTGCACAGAGCAGACCAGATCCTCCTCTTCCCGGGTTCGTCTTTGGCTCTCTTGGCCCCTCCCTCCTGTTGATTGCCCCCACAGCAAGTAGCTTGCTATGGGGGCACCCGAGCCGAGCTGCAGCTCTGTGTATCCATTCAAACACTGAGCTGCAGTTTGGCCCCGCCCCCACTCTCTCCTGATTTGCTAACTGAGTTTCACTGACAGCAGCGGGAGCCATGGGCACCATTGCTGTGTCTCAGCCAATCAGGAGGGAGAGTCCCGGACGGCCAAGGGACTCATGGACATTGTTGAAAAGAGATGGGCTCAGGTAATTGTTAGGGGGAGTTGCTGCACACAGAAGGCTTTTTTATCTAAATGCATAGAAAGCATTACGATAAAAAATCTTCTGCCTTTACAACACTTTTTAATGTAAAATTCCTCCTTTCCCAAACCATTGGTGATCAGTGGCATCCCCCACACACCAAAATTTTGTGGGGTCAGTGACAGTAAAATAACTTTCCCAAAATCATTTGTGGTTAGTGACAGTAAAGCCCCCTATCATATATCATTGGTTGTCAGTGGCAGTAACACCCAAACAAACCTTCCAATCAGTAGTTAGAGGCAGTGCTGGAAATAAACAAAATAAATAATCCATTGTACTGAAGATCAGCAATCATAAGCAGTCACATTCTCCTACCTTCCTTTATTTCTGCAAGGATGGGGTGGGCTGGCTGGGTGTAAACAAAGCCAGTTTTTACACTCATATTCACTGTGATTAGTTCACTACGATCACAAGGTACAGAGCAACTCTGATTGGCTCTTTTAATTTTTCCTGTAATCTTTTCTGTCTAATGACATTGCAATTATAAGTGTTGTGAGTGTACCTTGTGCGTGCACATGTTCTCAGCACAAGGACATTTTTAGAGTAATGCCGCGTACACACAATCGGAATTTTGGCCAGCAAAAGACCAATGAGAGCTTTTCATCGGAAAATGCGACCATGTGTAGGCTCCATCGGGATTTTGCTGGCCGAATTGCTGCCAGCAAAAATTTGAGAGCATGTTCTCAATTTTTTAGACAGAAAAGGTTTCTATCGGAAATTCCGATTGTAGCAATTCCGTCGCACAAAATTCCTACGCATGTTCGGAAACAATTGGACGCATGTTCAGAAGCATTGAACTTAATTTTTTCTTGGCTCGTCGTAGTGTTGTACCTCACCGTGTTCTTAACGGTCGGAATTTGGTGTGACCGTGTGTAGGCAAGACAGATAGAGCGGAATTCTGTGAATTCGGGAAAACCATCAGAGCTTTTTCCAATGAGAATTCCGATTGTGTGTACGCGGCATGACAGCGAATATCATCTAAATACAAGAGGTATGTGTATTCTTCCTTGACTCCAGATGTGCTTTGTGAATTTCTTCCAGATCTGTGCAGTATTCCAGTGTGAAACTTTTCCTCAGTGCAGGAGCTTCCTGTAATTAAGACTGGTCACTGCTGGTCTCTTCTTGTGTAGGGTGACTGGTCCTTGTATTCGCCCCCTGCTGTAGTGTTCTGTAGGCAGCCTGTACTGAGCGGAACTGTTGAGTTCCTCCCTCAGCTCTGCTCTCTACACAGACTATGTACAGCACTGTGATGTCACTGATACTTTTACAAGGTAAAATCTAAAGTTTTAAAGGCATCTGGTGCACACAAAGATGACATATCTTTTGTGACAATGGAGTAATGTAAAAAAATTACTACTTCAAAAAACTCACCAGGCCTCCTACTAAATACCTCAGACCAAAAGGGTTCATTTGGGGGATATATGTACTGTCCTGTCCTGTCATTTTAAGGGCCTTAAGAAATGTGACAGGATGTCAGTACATCAGAATTGATCAATTTTAAAATCTATATACCATAGTGTGTAGACACTAACTCAAACCAATTAGTATACACTTACTGGGATTTTTTTTATTTTGTTTATCAAAGGCATGTAGCAGAGTACATTTTGGCCTAAATGTATGAAGACATTTTTTTTTTATTTTATGTTTTATAACAGAAAGTGGAAAATATTGTTTTTTGTTTTTGTTTTTTTTAATTGTAGGTATTTTTTCATTTATTTAGCAAAAAATAAAAACCCAGTGGCCATCAACTATCACCAAAAGAAAGCTCTGTTTGTGTGAGAAAAATTGTATAAATTGAATTTGTGTACAGTGTTACATGACTGCACAATTGCCAGTAAAAGTAGCGCAGTAATGAATAACAAAAAAATGCCCTAGTCAAGTGGTTAAACTTTCATAGCTAGGATGCTGATTAAGTCCTGGTTCACACTGCCACGACTTGAGAGTTCAAGTCGCGCCCCATTAACGGCAATGTGAATAAAAAAGGCATCAGCATACCAAGGATTCCTCAAAAGGGTCCAAAGCTTTATTCCGTTGTCACATGTTAAATATACAGCAATGTTTCGGAGCCACGCAGGGCCTCTTCATCAGGAAGGGTCACTTGCCTGACGAAGGGCCCAGCGTGGCTCCGAAATGTTGCTGTATATTTATCATGTGACCACAGAATAAAGCTTTGGACCCTTTTAAGGAATCCTTGGTGCGCTAATGACATTTTCTTCACTTTGATCATCCACGGTTTCCAGCCAATGGTCATTACAGAAAAAATGAAAGAAAAGGGAAACCGCGCCACCTTTCGCTTGGCTGTGCCACCAACCAGAAAAAAAGGATTCAATCTATAAATGGATAGTGTGCCATACAATCCAATAATATTATTGTCCTTAAATATGTGGATAAAGTGCTTCTGTGCTGTACAATCCAAGATTGTTATTATCCTTAAATAAATGGATAAAGTGCTTCTGTGCTGTGCCCGTACAAATAAAGTGCTATGCCCTACGGGAATGTCTAGTTCCCATAAATGGTGATTATTTAAAGTGATTGTAAGTGTTGTACCCCCTAATTTTTTGACATCAAACCATATTTCTACAATTTTAGAAATATGGTTTGATGTCAAAAAATTAGGGGATACAACACTTACAATCACTTTAAATAATCACCATTTATGGGAACTAGACATTCCCGTAGGGCATAGCACTTTAGTTGTACGGGCACAGCACAGAAGCACTTTATCCATTTATTTAAGGATAATAACAATCTTGGATTGTACAGCACAGAAGCACTTTATCCACATATTTAAGGACAATAATATTATTGGATTGTATGGCACACTATCCATTTATAGATTGAATCCTTTTTTTCTGGTTGGTGGCACAGCCAAGCGAAAGGTGGCGCGGTTTCCCTTTTCTTTCATTTTTTCATTTAAACAATCATTGATTGTTTTTTTCTTGAAACTGCTAGCACACCAAAAAAACTACCTAGAATACCCTGATTACTAAATTAGAAAATCTTGCCGAAAAAGAATTAGTAGCGCCGGTACCCCACTATCCTTCAATGGTCATTACAGCACCCAGAATCACTGAACAGACAGTTTCTTGAATGTCTGCGTGGGGAACATTGTGTTTGGATTTGCCATTAACGTCAATAGAACCGTTCTAATCGTTGTGACTCAAGTCGCTCCGGCTAAGAAAAATGGTCCCTGCACTACTTTGGGTCGACTTCAACATGACTTTCATTGATTTCTGCTAAATAAGTCGCATGCAAGCCATGATGAAGTCACACAGGGATGTCGGATTCAAAGTCGCCCGACTTTGAAGACGCAGCAGTGTGAACAAGGGCTTCAGCGCTATTAAACCCAAAACCAAAAATGTAATCTATAGCAGTTTACCAATTCTTAGATTTTGTAGCTACATAACTTTTCTTTTTTAGGCTTGTTTTGACCCCGGTGATTCGGCCACTAACACAACTCCTGTATTAGAGTGCCTGCACTCTGGATGAAGGAGCGACAGAGACATCTTTGAACTGCATGACCGTCAGTCTGGGGGGGAGGGTAGATGGACTTGCAGATTTTGATACACTACGAAACTGAGGCCTAATTACAGTAAAACCTTGGTTTGAGAGTAGTGAAACTTTTGCAAGACAAGCAACATTTTTTAATACATTTTGACTTAATATACAAGCGATGTCTTGATATACAAGTAGCGTCATGTCACAACTGAGTATAAAAGAGAAGAGAGGCACCTCTAAGTGTAGAAATATGGTTACATTTAATGAAGGTACAACATTTAGCAACATATTGCTACACTTAGAGGCGCCTCTCTTCTCTTTTATACTCTGTAGCTCTTGCTTCTAATCCCCTTGTGGAGGCTGCCATTTGTGGATGGACATTTTATGGTTACACAACCTATTACATTGCTATGATCTTTTTATAAGGACTATAAACTGAAGGACCTATGAATAAATGGTTGTGGAACAAATCATTTGAGTTTCCATTATTTCTTATGGGGATATTCGCTTTGATATACAAGTGCTTTGGATTACAAGCATGTTTCTGGAACGAATTATGCTCACAATCCAAGGTTTTAGTGTAATGCCCCGTACACATGGTCGGATATTCCGATGGAAAAAGTCTGATTGGATTATGTTGTGTCATGTGTGGGATCTAGCGGGCTTTTTCCATCGGAATTTCCGCCGGAAAAAATTTGAGAGCAGGATTTCAAATTTTCCGGCAACAAAGTCCGATCCGACTTTTTCCGATCGTGTGGAGGGAATTCCGACGGACAAAGTGCCACGCATGCTCAGATGAAATTACGAGACCAAAGCTATTGGCTACTAGCCTCTACGTAGTTCCGTAGTACGCAACGGATGTCACCGCGTTGGGAACGATTGAATTTTTAGACAACTTTGTCCGATCGTGTGTATGCAACACCAGTTTCGGACAAAATCCGTCGGAAAAAATCGGACGGATTTTGTGGTCGGAATTTCCAACCGCGTGTACGTGGTTTAGTACTTTATGAGCAGCTACAGCATTCTTTTCCTTTTGGGATAAAGATTTGGCATAAATAAATAAAAGCTGATTGTAAGTACGTGTTAAATGGTGTGTTTCATCCCTGTAATGGCTACATCTGCAAGAGAGCTTGTTCTTTTGAAAAACAACACACTTATACAGTAGGCTGGATCACCAGGTGTAAATAGGGTCATAAAAGCTTAAAAAAGAAAACGAATGCAGCCACCACATCTAACAATTGTTAAGCTGCAATATAATAAATGTTTGCTTTTGGGTTTAATACTGCTTTAATGCTTGCTAGATAGGACAATTTACACTTCATTGTGTGACATGAGAGCAGGTGGCAGGGTTGCTCCTAGCAGGAAAGAACTCCAATAAATGTCACTGACTCTGTAAGCAGACCTTTCAGCATCTTTTAAGAAAAGATTTGGACTAAGAACCACTGACCTTTAACGCTCTCAGGTCCACTAAACTGTGTAAACTAATATTACCGGTAAAATGCAGACAGCATATAGTATACACTTCCTTTGTATGTGTAATATCCTGCTTCCTAGGTCCAACTGGAATACAACTTCTCTTCAAATGAAGATTAAACCCTGCCCGATTCTACTGCCAAGTCACATCTCCCGTCATTCATTTGTTAAATGCTGGAGCTAATGACAGTTCAGCTAGTCATGCAAACTCAAATGTCGTCATATTTTATTAGTCCTACACCTTTAGGACTTGGGAAATCAGAAAGATCCTCTCAAGATAAATACAATCTGTGCATATATGCCTTTGATGGAAATGCAGGACGAAATGTAACAACAAATACCTCCAAACAAGATACGGCATTTCCACAGTTACTGAAGACACCTATATACACACACAGCATAACTAAAGGCCTCAATATCCCACACTCATTAATAGGGATTTAATGAAGATAACAATAAAGTAAAATTACTAAATTAACATAAAGGGGTTGCAAACCCACTTCTAGCTATAGTATGTGTAGCTTCTGACTTAAAATAGGGGGGCGGAACATTTGAAGGGGGGTGGGGGGGCGGAACTCCACTTTAAGGTGAGCAGCCATTGCACTCACTGGTGGATTTTATTTGCTTTCCTCGATTAAGCACTGGACTGCATGAATATTATTTCCATCACTGGATTCAGAATATATATATATATATATATATATATATATATATTTTTTAGCACTGTCGCTTAGTACCATATATACTCGAGTATAAGCCGAGATTTTCAGCCCTTTTTTTAGGGCTGAAAGTGCCCCCCCTTGGCTTATACTCGAGTCACCACCGTCTGCCTACATGAACAGTGTGTCATGCAGACAGACGGCCGTGTTCAAAAGCCGTGCCTCCTCCTCCTTCCCATCCGTGATAGGAGGAACACTAATTTTCCTAGCAGTAAGTCAGTGTGCAGTGTTCCGCCTATCACGGACGTCCTGTCATTCTCATCTCATGGACGAGGATGAGAGGATGTCTGTGATAGGCGGAACACTGACTGCTGGGAAAACAGTGTTCCTCCTATAACGCGGCTTTTGTATCTTGGAATGGCGCCTTACACGCTGTGGGGGACACAGATCGAGACTGCATCGGCACATAAAGGCTGCAATGGTGGACACTGGTGGCAGACAGATCGCACAGGGGGAGATACTACACAGGACCCAGGACCCAGGGGATGCAGATCGGCACAGGTAGGCTGCAATGGGGACACAGGGGGGTTTGTACAGGACACAGGGGACATGCAGCTGCAGATGGGCATTTGCTGACCCTCTTTTCCACTTACAGTAGCTGCTGCATTTTTCACCCTCGGATTATACTCGAGTCAATACATTTTTCCCATTTTTTTGTGGTAAATTAGGGGCCTCAGCTTATATTCGGGTCGACCTACACTCAAGTATATACAGTATTTTCTTTTTTAGACACTTGGTTGCACTGGACTATTATTTCACCACATATCTTAGGTTACCTTTTGATCAGTATTTGCCACTCTATTTGTGGTGCATTTTCTCTCAGTTAAACTCTGTTTTATGGTGCTCACCTATGAGTGAATTTTTTTTATGTAAATATTTACAAGACAAAATCCTGCTCTCTTTCTGGTCATATTAACATTTTGTTGTCTAACCTAAAGCCCAAATCCGGGCAAAATATTTTTTCTCCCATGCAGTGGGGCTGTGCCTGCACTGCACAGGTCAACTGCTCATTTTCTAGGGGTGAGCAGAAAGCATTTACTTGACTGATCCAGAAAATGTCTGGTGGTGGACTGCTCCTGGTCTATGGAGCCTCCTCTAGGCATGATGACGTGATCCACTATTCAAGACCACAGGATCGTAGGGTTGCCTGACCGGTCTTATGCTGGGAGGATCAGAGGATCAAGTACATCTCTACTCTCCTCTCCCCTAGAAAAAAACGAGCAGTTAACCCGTGTAGTGACTTTTTTGGCCAGAGTTGGGCTTTAATAGGGTTGGTATTCATTTTGGACATGTGCAGCTATTTTTAAACATTGCGTTATTAAAAGGTAACTGCACTTTCATGAAAAATAAAATGCAAAAAAATATTACAGCATATACAAATTTTACACTTACCATATAGCAATCTAATGTTATTAACGATTACCTTTCCTTATCAATATGCAAAATGGCAACTTGGATGCATCCTGTACACAGCTGGTGTATGGAACACCCCCCAGAATTTCCTGCTTGTGTGACTGACTCGCAAATTTTTCCAAGAATTCTGCACTAAGATACAAATCTAATTTTATGCCTCGTACACACGATCTGACTTTCCGCCAACAAAACCGTGGAATTTTGTCCAGGGCATTGACTCAAACTTGTCTTGCATACACACGGTCACACAAATGTTGGCCAACAATTACGTAGTAGACGTACTATGTGGTTTTTCAGCTCTTTAGCGCCACCCTTTGGGCTCCTTCTGCTAATTTCGTGTTAGTAGAAGTTTGGTGAGTGTTGATTCGCACTTTTCATTTCGCACTTTTCATATTGCACTTTTCAGTTCGCATTTTTCAGTTCGTTTATGAACGGCCGTTCATCAACCAGACATGTTTCAGAATCATAGGAGATAATGTGTTATTTATTATTGGCCTTGGAGTTATTGCTTTGACATTATTTTTTTGGTCGAATAATTATTTGATTTGGTATAGTTTATATATTTTTGGATGCATAGAATGCATTTTTTGGTTCAGTTCTATTGGCAGATAGCATGTCTAATTTAATTTGTTTCCTTTTTTTAATGCACAATAAAAAAAATTGTGGAGAATAATACTTGGCTATGTGTTTTACTTCAAATGGCAGTTTGGGAGTAGGCAGTTACAGTTTAAAAAATGTAAAATTAACAAGGGACACCAACATAGTTGTATCTTTGATCTTAAAAACTACGGGATAAAGGTGTTGTGGTAACTTGCCCAAGTAAAAAAAAAAAAAAAAAAGCATAATAATATTAATTTTGATATCACTAGAAAAAAAAACCCTTTGAAAATTTGTTTGCAATAACTCCATCAGTATCACAAGAAAAGCTTCTGGCTTGTCCTTGCTTCCGAGCATGCGTGTTTGTACTTTGGACTTTTGTCCGACGGACTTGTGTACACACGATCGGAAAATCGGACAACACACATTTGTTGGCGGAAAATTTGAAGACATGCTAGCCAACATTTGTTGGCAGAAAACCCAACAACAATTGTCCGATGGAGCATACACATGGTCGGATTTTCCGCCAACAGCCAGACATCAAACATTTCCCATTGGAAAGTCCAATAGTGTCTACGGGCCTTTAGGCATCCTCTGCAAAAGCATTATATTTTGGTGAGATACTCCCTAAGAGTTAATTACTTCTAAAGGGATGCAGACATTGCAACTTTCCCCATTAAAGCCTGCAAGTGCATCAACTGATTAGATTGAACACAGACACTTTATATTTAGGAACCAGACTTTCAAGGACACAATAGAACATACAGCTTTCCGATAAAAACAAAAACAGGACTCTGCTAATATGTTTGTTAAAATCCTTGCAATGTACATAGATCACTAAGGAATTATTTTCTCTTTAACTGAAAAAGAAAAGGAGGAAGCAAAACAGGGAAGTAAAGAGAAGAAATTAAATGGAAATGAAAAGGAAACAAAAAGCAGAAGGGAAAAGAAAATGAAGGAGGGGGAGGAAAAGGAAATTGGAAGGGAAGGAAAATTTAAAGGAAACATTTAAGGAAGGGAATGTAACAAAGGAGAATGAATAGAAAGGGATAGGAAAGAAAAAAAGGAAAAAGAAAAATTAGGAAATTGATAGGAAAAGAATTAACAAAAAAAAAGAAAGGGAAGGAAAATTCAAAATAAAGGAAAACAAAAGGAAAGAATAGAAATTAAAGCACAGGGAAATTAAAAGAAAGGGACAGGAATGAAAATAAAAATGGAAAAGAAAGAAAATTAAGGAAAAGGAAAGATAAGAAAAAGGAAATTCAAAAGGAAAGGAAGGAAAGAAATCAAAAAGAAAGGGATGGAATAATGGAAGAAAAAGAAAATGAAATGTACAGTAAAAGCAAAGGACAAGGAAAAGAAAGGGAAAAGGAAGAAAATTAAAGAAAAGGGACAGGAAATACAAAAGGAAATACCAGAGGAAAGTAGAATAAAAGAGGGAAGGAAGAAAGGAAAGGAAAGGAAAAGAAAGGAAAGGAAAGAAAATGAAAACAAAATGGACAATGAATAAAATGGAAGGAAAGGGAAAGAAAAAAAGGGAAGGAAGGAAATAACAAGGGAAAGAAAACAATAAATCTAAAGGAAATGGAAAGGAAGAAGAGTAAAAGGAAGTGAAAGAAAATGAAAATTAAAGAAAAATTAAAGTAAAGATTTGTTTAAAAAATAGTAACACTTCTGAGTTCTCTTTAACAGTGACGCTATTTTTAGGTTACATAATGCATTAGAGTAAGTGCACTAGACAATTACAGTGATAACAAGAATGACTCAAAAAATGTACAGAAGAAATGTAAAGACTATTCTGAAAAATGCAATATTAACTAAAAAAGAAAACAAGCAAAGATGCAAGTGAGAGGGGAAGTAAGGAAGTAAGGAAGAAAGAAATATTTAAAGTGTGTGAAATACATTATTTTAGTTCTGAGTTGTACTTTACTCCCAGACAGCAGCAGCGCACACAATTCCGTGCTGTGTAAAGCAATACTGTAAACCTATAAATTAACAAGAACCACACGAAAAAATAAACAGATAAAAAAAATAAAGAATAACTCTTTTTTTAAACAACGGGAATGAAACAGGCTTTTTCCTCTTTCTCTCTGTCCCCATATCAGGTCAATAAACAGTGACATTTTCTTGCTTAATTGTATATTCAGTCTGCAGTGTTAATAGCACTGGATAAATGGATGTCTTTGTAGCTGTGTGCTTTCAGCGGCAGTCACGTGCCAGTCTTTACCCGGCACACAAGAATCCGGCACAGTGTTTATTCATCAGGTGCTGCAGCAATTTTCAAATGGCATTATACATCAAAGGATGCAAGATGTGGCTGAGTCTTTGTCGCAGCTCTGATGATCGATTTTACACAGCACTATTTAAAGATACATCAAATCGGCATCAAGCCAATTATGGATGAGGTTTATTGCCTTGCTAGGTGGCCAGGTCAGATACAAATAAACAGCCTTTCACTATTTGTCAGTGAATCATACACCACACTGATGGCTAATGCATGTCCTGCAAAACAGATCATCTATTTCTAAAGCTTTTGTTCTTTTTGGTCCATTTTCTTTCTATTCCTTTGAAAAACCATCATTTCGTAATAACACATTGTACAATGCTTCCATTTTTGGGATGCATTTTCTAATTGATCAACACAACAACAAAACAACAGTGAATGTTTACAGCATTTTTAAAGAAAATAGGAAGACCAGCATAAAAGTATTTGTTTTATTTCAAATCCATTAAAAATGAAGACACATCCTGCACACACATCTCATGTGGCTCCAGCAAATGCATACTTAGTCATTGCGTCATTGAGCAAGGACTAAGCACAGGTGTGTGAAACGCGTTTGCTGAAGCCACATGAGATGTGTGTGCAGGCTGTGTCTTCATTTTTAATGGATTTGAAATAAAACATTTTTTTTTATGCTGGTTAGTCCTGCCACTTCCTCTTTTCTTTCACAAGCTCTGGTTGTAGACTAAGGCCCCTTTCACACGTGCGGACCGTATGTCCGTTTTTCATCCATCCGTTTTCGGATGAAAAAACGGACATACATGTACCCCTATGGGATAGCGGGTGTCAGCGGATGAGCATCCTCTGACACCCGCTATCGTCCGCCTCCGCTATTGTCCGATTCTGCAGACGGAGGAAAGCCCTATTTTTCCATCCATCTGCAGAGCGGATCGGATGAAAACGGACAGACGGTCCGTGTTCATCCGATCCCCCATAGAGGAGAGAGCGGAGATCTGACAGGGCGGTCCCTGCACAGTGTGCAGGGACCGCCCTGTCATCCGCTGGCTCAGCGGGGATCAGCTGAGCGATCCCCGCTGAGCAGCGGATCTTCACGGGGCGGATCAATACGGATCCGTCCCGTGTGAAAGGGGCCCAAGGCTGGCACCCAGCAATCATCTTAGCAGGATAGATCTCATACTTCATCTGGAGCGGTGCAACTTTGGTGCTTCAATTTATACAGCATTTTTGCTGTTATCACTAAATTGCAAGCTGATATAAAAAAATAAAAATTTAAAGTTGTGTATTTATTTAATTAAAAAAAATATATTTTTAATCTGACTTGTATAAATACCTAAATTTGATTTGTGTTCACCTTATTGTAATCCACTCTGCAGCAGTATTTAAACTGAGAAAGGGAGGGGCCTAAGTAAACCAATTAAGTGTCCTGTATTCACATCTGACGATAATTAACATTATGACTGACAGGTGAGGAGAGAGACTGCCTCCCCACTTTTTTTTCTGCCCAATCACAGGCAGGGTGACCAGGCTGTGTTTTTTTTTTTTTGCAACAAAGAAAAGTCAAATCACCAAACTGGCTGTGCTGTCTATCTGGACCGTGTACATTTCAGGACTGTATGGACAGAAATAAAAATCCTATGGCAGGGAAGACAACTTATATATATATATATATATATATATATATATATATATATATATATATATTCCCATGGTGAATTTAGATGTTTGTCCTGAGTATAGCTTTTTCCGTGAAGGGTCTCATCTACCTAGATCATGCTATATCTAGTAGTAGTTCACAATATCTGCAGCATTAATCAAAGGATACCTATAAAGCTTTCCTGACATCATGGGATTATATTACTAGCACATGGTGGTTCCACAACTTCCACACCTCCCATCTTGGTCTTGGACAATTACATCAGTCTTTTCATGGTGACTGGAATAAAGTAGTTATGAAGGCTTTTTTTTTTTCCCCCACAAAATACCAAACATGTTATATGTACCTGCTCTGTGCAATGGAATTCCACAGACTGCATCTGAACCTCCTCTTCTGGGGTCCCCCACCACCACACTAAGCTCTTGTTCTTCAGTGTCTCTTGCTATGGGGACATAAGTGCAGGCTCACTCCTGAGCCGAGCTGTGTGTGTCCATAGACATAGTCCATAGACATACAGAGCACAGTTCGGCCCCACGCCCCGCTCATAGCATTTTAGGGCTGCAACTAAAGATTTTCCTAATCGATTAGTTGGCCGATTATTGTTTTGATTATTCAAATAGAAATAAAAAAAAAACATTGGTGTATAATTTAGTTGATATGTAGAGTTTAAAAAAAAATACTTATTTAAAAAAAGTATTCTTGGACATTTATATGCAGTTGTAAATACAAATAACCAGCTATTTGGTTAGAGAACAAAATATCTAATCAAATCTGATAATAACAGATTCCACGCTTTTTTATATTTAATAGAGTGCAGAAACTTTTTGAAGAACCCTTGTACTATTAGAGGTTGAATCTGGCACATATCAACAGACTCAAATTGAAAAGGACCTAAAACTCTGTTTTGAAGTTTTTCACACAGGACTGTAATATACAAACACCTCCAGAGATTAAACTCAGGTGATTCAAAGACAAAGGAACTGACCCACTTCCATAGGTGTCCAGCTCATCCACATCACAGCAATTAGCCAGTATGGACTTCTCAGGTGCAATGATATGTGATAACTTGTGCGTCCTTTCAAAGGTAGATGGAACGCCAAGATTTAGGAAATCATGTATAAGGAAAGAAAAAGCCTCATAGTGTAAAACCACATACATTTATTAACCACTTGACCACTAGGCACTTAAACCCCCTTCCTAACCAGACCAATTTTCAGCTTTCGGTGCTCTCACATTTTGAATGACAATTTCTCAGTCACGCAATACCTATATGACATTTTTGTCCTTTTTTTCACACAAATAGAGCTTTCTTTTGGTGGTATTTAATCACCGCTGGGTTTTTTATGTTTTGCGCTAAGAAAAAAGACAGAAAATTCTGTAAAAGAAATGCACTTTTCTTTGTTTCTGTTATAAAATTTTGCAAATTAGTAATTTTTCTTCATATATTTTGGCCAAAATTTATACTGCTACATATCTTTGGTAAAAATAATCCAAATCGGTGTATATTATTTGGTCTTTGTGAATGTTATAGAGTCCACAAGCTATGGTGCCAATCTCTGAAAATTGATTACACCTGAAGTACTGACGGCCTATCTCATTTCTTGAGACCCTAAGGGCTCTTTCACACGGGGCGGATCAGTGCAGATCCGCCCCGTGGATAGCCGCTTGCTCAGCGGGGATCGCCGGAGCGATCTCCGCTGAGCAGGAAGATGACAGGTCCGTCTCTGCACACTGTGCAGGGACGGACCTGTCAGAGCGCCGCTCTCCCCTATGGGAGATCGGGTGACGACGGACCGTAGAGTCCGTCGTCACCCGATCCGCTCTGCAGACGGATGAAAAAATAGGGTTTTCCTCCGTCTGCAGAAACGGAGCAGAGCGGGCACGGACGAGAGCAGGTGTCAGCGGATGCTCATCCGCTGACACCCGCTATCCCATAGGGATACCTGTATGTCCGTTTTTTCATCCAAAAACGGAAGGATGAAAAACGGACATACGGTCCGTCCGTGTGAAAGAGCCCTTAGGCAGGGATCCTCAAACTACGGCCCTCCAGCTGTTGCGGAACTACACATTCCATGAGGCATTGTAAAACTCTGACATTCACAGACATGACTAGGCATGATGGGAATTGTAGTTCTTGAACAACTGGAGGGCCATAGTTTGAAGACCCCTGCCCTAAGGGCTCTTTCACACGGACGGACCGTATGTCCGTTTTGCATCCTTCCGTTTTCGGATGCAAAACGGACATACATGTATCCCTATGGGATAGCGGGTGTCAGCGGATGAACATCCGCTGACACCCGATCTCGTCCGTGCCCGCTATGGTCCGTTTCTGCAGACGGAGGAAACCCCTATTTTTCCATCCGTCTGCAGAGCGGATCGGATGACGACGGACTCTACGGTCCGTCGTCACCCGATCTACCATAGGGGAGAGCGGCGCTGTGACAAGTCTGTCCCTGCACAGTGTGCAGAGACGGACCTGTCATTTTCCTGCTCAGCGGAGATCGCTCCGGCGATCCCCGCTGAGCAAGCGGATATCCACGGGGCGGATCTGCACTGATCCGCCCCGTGTGAAAGAGCCCTAACAAGCCAGGAAAGTACAAATACCCTATAAATTACCCCTTTTTGGAAAGTAGACATTCCAAGGTATTTAGTTAGAGGCATGGTGAGTTTTTTGAAGTTGTATTTTTTTCCCACAATTCTTTGCAATATAAAGATTATTTATTTATTTTTTTCGCAAAATTGTTATATTAGCAGGTTATTTTTCACACACAACATATGCATAGCACAAATTACACCCCAAAACACATTAGTATGGCGATACCACATGTTTGAGACGTTTACACAGCGTGGCCACATACAGAGGCCCAACATGCAGGGAGCGCCATCAGGCGTTCTTGGAGCATAAATTACACATATCATTTCTTGACTACCTCTTACAATTTTGAAGGCCCTGGAGAACCAGGACAATGGAAACGCCCCAAAAATGACCACATTTTGGAAAGAAAACAACCCAACGTATAATCTGAGACATAATGAGTCTTTTGAACATGTCATTTTTTTTCTACAAGTTTTTGGAAAATGTGTAAAGAAAATGAAAACGCCTTTTTTTGGTATACAACGTTGTCCATTTACACAATGTTTCTAACACATAGCATGTACATACCAAAAATACACCCCAAAATATATTCTCCTACTCCTCCTGAGTACGGCGATACCACATGTATGAGACTTTTCCACAGCATGGCCACATACAGAGGACCAACATGCAGGGAGCACCGTCAGGTGTTCTAGGGGCATAAGTTTCAAATCTAATTTGACTACCTGTTACACTTTTGTGAGGCACTGTAGTGGCATGGATGATAACTGATGTGGCATGGATGAGCATGTATGGGGATGGATGAGCCATGGATGGGGATGGCTGAGCATGAATGAGTATGGCTGAATAATGAATATGGATGGGTACGGCTGAGTATGGCTACGTATAGATGGGATTGCTGAGTACGGCTGGGTACGGCTGAGTACAGCTGAGTATGGCTGAGTATGCCTGGGATGGCTGGGTATGGCTGGGTACAGCTGATTATGGCTGGGTACAGCTGAGTATGGCTGGGAACGGCTGAGTATGGCTGGGTATTGGCTGAGTATTGCTGGGTATGGCTAAGTATGGATGGGTATGGCTAATTATGGATGGGGTGGATGGGATGGCTGAGCATGGCTGGATGGATGAGTTTTGCTGAGAATGGATGGATGAGTATGCTGAGTATGGATGGGTATGCTGAGTAAGGATGGCTGAGCATGGATGGATGAATGAGTATGCTGAGTATGGATTGGTATGCCGAGTATGGATGGATGAGTATGCTGAGTATGGATGAGTATGCTCAGTATGGATGGCTGAGCATGGATGGATGAGTATGCTGAGAATGGATGAGTATGGATGGGTGAGCATGGATGGATGGATGAGTATGCTGAGAACGGATGAGTATGGATGGGTGAGCATGGATGGATGAGTATGCTGGGAACGGATGAGTATTGATGGGTGAGTATGCTGAGTATGGATGAGTATGCTGAGTATGGATGAGGATGGATGGGTATGCTGAGCATGAATGGCTGAGCATGGATGGATGGATGAGTATGCTGAGTATGGATGGCTGAGCATGGATGGATGGATGAGTATGTTGAGTATGGATGGGTGAGCATGGATGGATGGATGAGTATGCTAAGTATGGATGGGTGAGCATGGATGGATGGATAAGTATGCTGAGTATGGATGGGTAAGCATGGATGGATGGATGAGTATTCTGAGTGTGCATTAGTATGCTGAGCATGGATGGCTGGGTATGGATAGATGGATGGCTGGATGAGGCTGCAATGGGTACATATCAGCGCTGTGGGCACTACACATCCAGCCCCCAGCGGTGCTGCCACCGATCTCTCCCCTCTCCCTTCGCACTGTACCAATAGCTACGGGGAGGGGAAAGAGGAACCGGACGTGATGCCGGTTTGTTTACTAGTGATCGCTCTGTCATTTGACGGAGCGATCACGTGGTAAACGGCCGCTATCAGTTACAGTTATCTGTGATGCGCCGGGTCCAGGATGTTCCAGGATCCAGGGTCCAGGATTCTGGGAGGACGTCAATGTACGCCCTCCCAGAGTTGTCTGACCGCATTGCAGCCGTCATTCGGCTATAGCGCGGTCGGCAAGCAGTTAAGAATGCTTGTTAAGGTTACACTTACAGCAAAGCAGAAAATTCAAGATGAAAAATGTATTCTGGTGACAATGTTATTCGTCCAACCAGTTGAGTAGTGCTACAAGGATTCTCCGAACTGACGCGTTTCCACAAAACTGTTGTCTACTGGGAATGGAGGATCAAGCCAAGATCACATTCAACGGGTTGTCGACCCACCATCCCAGAACATCAGAGTGCATGGAGCTGGTTCTAGCAGCGGAGGAAGTAGACCACTGTGGAGGGATCGGGAGCTGCATGCTTTCTCTGTAGCGCTGGCTCCTGTCCCAGGTGGATTGATACCAAGTGCACTTTGCCTGGGATCTTTCTTTAGCAACCTGGAGAGCGATGCAAGCAGAAGCTGAAATGCTTTTCCAATATCAAGCGTGGCTTGATATTGAAAAATTGTTTATTGATGTTTGTATCTTGCAGCAAAGTCGCAGCTGTTCACATTTATTATTTCTTGTTTTCAATCACTCATTTGGTATCACTGGTTTTAAGGACAGCGCAGTCATTTTAAACTATACCCACAGATGCTGGAATGCACCTGAATGCAGGAGTTTTGGTCTGCTTTCAGATGCAGTGCATCACGTAAGATGTAATAGAAGTCTATTACATCAATGTAGTTAACCCACAGGAAAGCTACAGGTGCACTCCACTGCACCCACGATGCAGGTAAATCCCAGCGCATCAGTGTGAAAGCAGCCTTTAGGGGGGCTCAGGACAGTATAGGCTGATTTATATTTGCAGTTTGGGGGGCGGTAAAACCCCATAGTTCATTTTAACCCACGGTCAGTTACCAAATAAATTAAGTGGCCCTCGCTCTTTAAAAGGTTGAGCCCCTCTGCTTTAAGTTATTAAAGAGACCCTGGAAATGACTTAAAGAAACCCATTTTACAACAAGGAATTAATGAAATCACTCACATTAAAATAACCATGTATTAAAGAGGCCTGCACATCTTCAATCTATTTCAATGCCTCATGCCACACTTACAGTAAAGAAAAATATGAGCTTTGGAACTTTTCAGGTGCCACTTTAACCGCTTGTCAACCAGAAAAAGATTAAGGTTGATTCCCCCACTACAGATAAAGAAAAAGGTTGGGACTTTATATAGAGCACCACTCTCACAAGATTTTAATAAATCAAAATATGAATGTTTTATTAGTAAAAAATATATAAAAATCCTCAATAGTTGTTTAGCAGCAGGATGCACAGTATACAATATGCGTGACAGTACATATATACATAATAACATACAAAAAGAAAATTGTACAAAAAATTACATAAAAATACAGAACAACATTAAAGAGATCACAGATACGGTACTATTATTCTCCCGGAGGTGAGAGTCCCCCGTAAACTCGACGCGTTTCCAGTTACCCAGATATGGGAACCTTTGTGAGGTGTCCCTCGTTCGTTCGCGCCGTACTGGTCCGACCTTCGGTGTTCCTCTGCTGCCAACCAGCCGCCACCATTATACTGCGTCAGGTCGGCACGATATTGCGAGCCGTCGTAGCTGTACATCGGCTCGCGGGATCGGGATAGCAGGTGCACGCGCGCCGCCAGAGGCGTGCGCATGCGCCACTTCACAGCAGGAGTTCCCGATGCTCGTGGCCAATGGTCACGATGACCGCCAGCCACGAGCGATCACGGGCACGAGAGGACGTGTGTGTGTAAACACACAATTCCCTGTTCTGTTCTGAGTGACAGATCGTGAGTTCCTAATAGCTAGGAACCACAAACTGTCATTTCCTCTAGGTCAGTCCCCTCCCCCTACAGTTAGAAACACAAACAGGGAACACAGTTAACCCCTTGATCGCCCCCTAGTGTTAACCCCTTCCCTATCAGTGACATTTTTACAGTAATCAGTGCATTGTTATAGCACTGATCGCTGTAAAAATGCCAATGGTCCCAAAAATGTGTCAAAAGTGTCCGATGTGTCCGCCATAATGTCGCAGTCTCGATAAAAATCACAGAGCGCCGCCATTACTAGTAAAAAAAAAAAAGAATAATAATAATAAAAATGCTATAAATCTATCCCCTATTTTGTAGATGCTATAACTTTTACGCAAACCAATCAATATGCGCTTCTTGGGATTTTTTTTACCAAAAATATGTAGAAGAATACATATCGGCCTAAGCTAAAAAAAATTAGCTTTTTTTAAAAAAAATATGGGGATATTTATTATAGCAAAAAGTACAAAATATTGTGTTTTTTTCAAAATTGTTACTCTTTGTTTATAGCCCAAAAAATAAAAACCGCAGAGGCGATCTAATATCACAAAAAGAAAGCTCTATTCGTTGAAAAAAAATTACATCAATTTTGTTTGGGTGCAGTGTCGAATGACCGCGCAATTGTCAGTTAAATCACAAAAAATGGTCCGGTCATTCAGCAGCCAAATCTTCCGGGGCTGAAGTGGTTAATGAGATGCACTTGTTTGGATACCTATCTGAAATAGTTTTCCTCACTATGAATACTTCCCCTGCTGTACCCCCATCAGTCAGCCAATTCTTGTTATGTACCCTATAGACAAAATTCTTATTTACATTTCAACACCTGGATCGTCCAATAGAGTACGGGTGAAAGTCATTACTTTTTGCAGCATGTATACACTGCTTCTTCAGGAAATGTGGTAGGTGAGTGCACATGTCGTATGGATAGCGCACCAAACAAAGCATTCCCAAGTCATCACAATTAACACTGAGGACCTGGAAAGATGCCAAGCATTTCCTGAAGAAGCCGTATACACAAACTGTGAAATGCATTTAATTCCATAATTAATAAACATCCAAACCCCTGAAATTACAGAGGGAGCATCGTAGTTCCGCCCTGAGATTGTGATCCTCGATATTCCATCTTCAAGGCAGTCACTAAATCAATCCAATAGATAGAAGCTTCAGAAGATACTACAAACACAAGAAAAAAACAGGGGTGTCTATTGGAGTCGATGTTGGCCATACTTTAGACATCCAGAGTGGATAATGCTCACGTAGAAAACATATATGTATGTATAATCAAGGTAAGTGGGCTCCTGAAAAGAATTCTCTGAAGTTAATGAATGTGAAAGAATCCACTTTTATAATAATCTGCTGCCCGAAAGTCTTTTGTGGATGGTATTGCTGTTGAATATGATACACAGCTTCTAAATGTAATTATTTGGATACTTCAAAAGATAAGGTTCACCTGAGCAGGTGGCCGTGTAAATAGATCATCATGGCAACACCACACATCTAGATAGTGAATTGTTTGCCCATTCTTCTTTGCTAAATAGCTCAAGCTCTGTCAGATTGGATGGAGAGCGTCTGTGAACAGCAATTTTCAAGTCTTGCCACAGATTCTCGATTGGGTTTAGGTCTGGACTTTGACTGGGCCATTCTAACACATGAATATGCTTTGATCTAAACCATTCCATTGTAGGTCTGGCTTAATGTTTAGGGTCGATGTCCTGCTGGAATGTGAACCTTGTCCCAGTCTCAAGTCTTTTGCAGACTCTAACAGGTTTTCTTCTAAGATTTCCCTATATTTGGCTCCATCCATCTTCCCATCAACTCTGACCAGCTTCCCTGTCCCTAATGAAGAAAAACATCCCCATAACATGATGATGCCACCACCATGTTTCACGGTGGGGATGGTGTGTAAGGGGTGATGTGCAGTGTTAGTTTTTCCGCCACACATAGTGTTTTTTGTTTTTAGGCCAAAAAGTTCAATTTTGGTCTCATCTGACCAGAGCCCCTTCTTCCATGTGTTTGCTGTGTCCCCCACATGAGTTCTCGCAAACTGCAAATGGGGTTTCTAAAGGCTTTCTTTCAACAATGGCTTTCTTCTTTCCACTCTTCCATAAAGGCCAGATTTGTGGAGTGCACGATTAATAGTTGTCCTGTGGACAGATTCTTCCACCTGAGCTGTGGATCTCTGCAGCTCCTCCAGAGTTACCATGGCACATTTTGGCTTCTTCTCTGATGAATGCTCTCCTTGCCCAGCCTGTCAGTTTAGGTGGACGGCCATGTCTTAGTAGGTTTGCAGTTCTGCCATACTCTTTCCATTTTCAGATAATGGATTGAACAGTGCTCCGTGAAATGTTCAATCCATTATCCGAAAAGCTTGGGATCTTTTTTATAACCTAACCCTGCTTTAAGCTTCTCCACAACTTTATCACTGACCTGTCTGGTGTGTTCCTGGCCTTCATGATGCTGTTTGTTCACTAAGGTTCTCTAACAAACTTCTAAGGGCTTCACAGAACAGCTGTATTTATACTGAGATTAAATTACACACAGGTGGACTAGATTTACTAATTAGGTGACTGAAGGCAATTGGTTCCACTAGATTTTAGTTAGGGGTACCAGAGTAAAGAGGGCTGAATATAAATGCACACCACACTTTTCAGATATTTGTAAAAAAATTGGAAAACCATTTATAATTTTCATTCCACTTCACAATTATGTGCCACTTTGTGTTGGTCTATCACATAAAATCCCAATAAAATACATTTAGGTTTTTGGTTGTTACTAGAGGTTGACTGATATTTGGCATTTTGTAATTAATCAGCATCGGCCGATTGTGCTGATAAAAAAATGCAGATTTTAAAACTTCAGCGTGACTTGCAAATTACTTCTGATAGAAGTCAATGCAAGTTGCCTGAAGTTTTCCCTGGAGCGACTTGTCTGGGCAGCCTGCCAAGTGTGAGAAAAAGACCAAAGAGATACAATGTTTCTTCTTATCAATGAACTGAACTCTGTGTGGAGGAGTTCTCAGTTTAACCATTTAAAGCCTAAATCTTTTCTGACACTTGTTGCTTACAAGTAAAAATCCTGTATTTTCTGCTAGAAAATCACTTTAAACCCCCAAAAATAATATAATATATATATATATATATATATATATATATATATATATATATATATATATATATATATATATTTTTATATATTTATTTTTTTTTTTTTTTTTTCTTTTTAGCAGAGACCCTAGGGAATAAAATAGCGACTGTTGCAATATTTTATGTCACACAGTATTTGCGCAGTGGTCTTTCAAACACAATTTTTTGTAAAAAATACACTAATGAATTAAAACATTTTTAAAAAACAGTAAAGTTAGCCCATTTTTTTTCGTCCAAAAGTTTTGATTACCTGTTTTTGTGTATTTAATATTTAAGATATAGTTTTTTTTTTTGTTATATAAATTATACATACAAGTGAACCGATTGGAGGTTTGTTTTGTTTAATAAATGTAAGAAATGTTCTGTATCACTTATTACTTAAGGCTGCTTTCACACTGGAGCGGGCAGGCGTTGAAGGTAAAACGCTGCTAATTTTAGCAGCGCTTTACCGTCATTTTAACGCCGCTATTCGGCAGCTAATAACCCAGCTAGCGGCTTAGGAAGGGGTTAAATGCGCCCTTCTGGCGATGCTGCTGAATCACTTTGCAGGCACTTCGACAGAAAACACTCTCTAAGGTTTTTCATGATCACAAAGGTGGGGGGGGGGGGGCAGGGAGGACAATGTGGCCCTCCAGGGCCTGTGGGGGACTTGTACTACCATGGACTCCAGGAACTAAACCGCAAGCAAGTCCCTGTATGAATCCCTCAGAGCTGAGGACCTGACCCCCCCCCCCTCCGCAACTAGTGACGAACTACAAGTCCCAGCATTAACCCCTGAGATCTAAGGATGTGTCCCCCTAGATCCCATGGGTTCAAGTTTTTCTAGCGCTACTCTTTTTTTCTTTTTACTTCGACAGCGGTGCCCATTAATTTCAATGGGCAGGAGTAGTGAAGGAGCGGTGTACACCGCTCCAAAAGGACTTTTTTTTTAACATCCTGCCAGCGCATCGCCTCAGTGTGAAAGCACTCGGGCTTTCACACTGAGACTGCAGGGGAGCCGTTTTGCAGACACTTTACAGGCGCTATTTTTAGCCCAAAAGCGCCTGAAAAGATTGTTAGATTTTATGAGATGAAGGGGAAAAAAAAAAAAAAAAAATCGGCCTAACA
Source organism: Lithobates sylvaticus (assembly GCA_028564925.1). NCBI lineage: Eukaryota > Metazoa > Chordata > Amphibia > Anura > Ranidae > Lithobates > Lithobates sylvaticus. Next base: position 451,901,367 of record CM053030.1, read on the forward strand.
TATCGGCCCAAAAAAAACAGCATTATATATCGGCCGCCACGATTTCTAAATATCGGCATCAGCCAGAGAAAAACACATATCGGTCGACCTCTAGTTGTAACATGACAAAATGTGGAAAATGTCAAGGGGTATGAATACTTTTTCAAGCCACTGTATGTGCAGGATACCTTCATGTCTCCATTTTCTATACATATAGACATTACTTCTACAAAGTGCGTTAGGCATTAAACAGTCAAGCTGTGTACTATAAGTACAGTCTTCCTCTGCTGGAACCTCATTTCATGGCTCTTGCATTTTTATAAAGTTTACTATTCTTACTATTTTTTGTACAGCGGCTAAGCTGATAGTTCTTCAAGGCTTTTCTTTGGCTTTGACAAATCTGCATTGCACATCAAAGGTTATTGTTCTTCAACACTTCTCATATACGCATATTTGTTTGAGAGTCTCTGCATAAAAACATTGAGTAACCTTGGACTATTTACAGTATATTGTTTGCACAAGTATCTGATGCATCAACACTCACAAATAGACTATAACTCTTTTATTATTATACATGATTTATATAGCGCCAACAGTTTACGCAGCGCTTTACAATGTATAGGGGGACAACACAATTACAGTACAGTTCAATACAAAAGGTACAGGAGGGCCCGGCTCGTAGAGCTTACATTCTAAAGGGACGGGGTGGTGGTACAAAAGGTAATAGCTGCAGAGAATGATTTGAGGAATGACTAATTATTTGACGAGGATGGCACAGTAAAACAGTGGTTCTCAGGCAGGGACAGAACTAAGTTGCATGCATAAATACAAACATGCTGCTAATACATACTGAGCAGTGGCGGCCCATCCATTAGGAGTGCCCGGGCGCCGCCCCCTCCTCTCTCCAGGTCACCCCCTATATGGTAATAGTTAGATTAATGCATAGCATGAATCTATCTATCTATCTATGAAAGGGCCCAATCTGTTTAGGGAATATAGATTGTCAAACCAATAAGTGATAATCTAAGTGCATTTATTGGTTCATAGAAGTCAATAAGGATAACTCAACACGTTTGCAAAGCTACTTCCCCTCTACAACCTGCCACGCTCGAAAAAACAGCTGCTGCCACCATGACTTTGGCACAAAGAAAGAATTTACATTTTTTAAACAATTTTTGAGTATTGGAACATCCTTATCAAATGGAAGCTAAAGCCCTGATGAAAAAAAAAGACATTTAGAACCCCTGGAATACATTGGCTTGTCCGTACAGACTGATATGATTAAATAAATACATTGGAGCTCTTGTGCGGTATGATGCCGCCCAAAACCGACCCAGTGCTTCAGATGTGCATATGACTGTGTATGGCCCTGGCCACGCCCCCTGACATGTTTCACCCCATCTACCGAGGCTTGGTCACAGAGGTGGGGAGAATGAGTAGGACAAAGGTTTTTATGTGCATCATTGGCTGTAAAGAGAGAAACAGGTGTGTGTGATAGAGGTAAATGGATTAGGCTCCAGGAATTAAAAAGCAGAAGAAGAAGAAAAAAGTAATAGGGAAGTGAAATGTCAATGCATTGATTTTCTTTTTTTTTTTTGTCTTTATTTAGTGGTGAAATAATGATGTAAAATGAAAGGTGAAGAAAAATAGAAGAGAAAACATGCAAGAGAGAATGTGAAACTGAAATAAAATATTAGAGGTGAAGAAAAATATGGAAAAATTAAAATAAATATGAAAGTAAAAACAACATTCTAATGTCCTGATCAGAGACATCATGAGTGTAAAATATAAAGAGCCTGGAAAAATATAACTGCATCTGCATCTTTTTCTTCACTATATATATATATATTTTTTTTTAATTAATATGCATTCTCTCTTAAGCCCCATACACACGGTCGGATTTTCCCATGGATTCTGTCCTATCGGACAATGTTGTCGGAAAATCAGACCATGTGTAGGCACCATTGGACAGTTTCCATCGGATTGTCCGACGGACAAAGTCCTATCTCCTGCTGGATAGATTTTTCAACAACAAAGTCCGATCACACCAAATCCGATCGTGTGTATCGAATTCCTGACGGACAAAGTGCCACCCATGCTCAGATCACATTACAAGACCAAAGCTATTGGCTACTAGCCTCTACGTAGTCCCGTCGTACGCAACAAACGTCACCAAGTTCAGAATGATCGGATTTTCCGACAACTTTGTCAGACCATGTGTACGCAAAACCAACATCGGACAAAGTACGACGGACATGATCCGACGGACCTGGTCCTCGGATAATCCGCGCGTGTGTATGGGGCTTTACACTCTTTCTCTTATATTTTCCTTCACTTTTCATTTTACATCATTAGTTACTTACTAATTAAATAAAAAATCATTAATCAATGCATTAACATTTCACTTCATCCCCTTTCCTTCTGCTTTTTTCTTCCTGAAGCCTGATCCATCACACACATCTGTTTCTGTTTCTCCATTCACACAAAAACCTTTGTCCTGCTCATTCTCCCCACCTTTGTGACCAAGCCCCAGTAGGCAAGACAATACGTGTCAGCGAGACATGGACCGGAGCATCACTGGCTGAGGCCATACACAGTCATTTTCACATCTGAAGCACTGGGTTTGTTTTTAGCAGAGTTTTACCCTACAGCTGTGGCCAAAAGTTTTAAAAATGATACAAATATAAATTTTCACAAAGTCTGCTGCTTCAGTGTTTTTAGATCTTTTTTTTCAGAGGTTACTATGGTATACTGAAGTATAATTACAAGCATTTCATAAGTGTCAAAGGCTTTTATTGACAATTACAGTAAGTTTATGCAAAGGTCAAGATTTTCAGTGTTGACCCTTTTTCAAGACCTCTGCAATTAGCACTGGCATGCTGTCAATCAACTTCTGGGCCACATCCTGACTGATGGTAGCCGTCGTTGCATAATCAATGCTAAGAGTTTGTTATAATTTGTGGGTTTTTTTTTTTTTTTGTTCACCTGCCTCTTGAAGATTGACCACAAGTTCTCAATGGGATTAAGGTCTGGGGAGTTTCCTAGCCATGGACCCAAAATGTTGATGTTTTGTTCCCCAAGCCACTTCATTTTTACTTTTGACTTATGGCAAGGTGCTCTTTCATGCTGGAAGGCAGTGTTTGGCACCAAACTGTTCTTGGATGGTTTGGAGAAGTTGCTCTCGGAGAATGTTTTTGTACCATTCTTTATTTATGGCTGTGTTCTTAGGTAAAATTGTGAGTGAGCCCACTTCCTTGGCTGAGAAGCAACCTCACACATGAATGGTGTCAGGATGCTTTACTGTTGGCATGCCACAGGACTGATAGTAGCTCTCACCTTTTCTTCTCCGGACAAGGTTTTTTCCAGATGCCCCAAACAATCGGAAAGAGGATTCATCAGAGCAAATGACTTTACCCCAGTCCTCAGCAATCAAATCCTTGTACCTTATGCAGAATATCAGTCTGTCTCTGATGTCCTCCCTGGAGAGAAGTGGCTTCTTTGCTGCCCTTCTTGACACCAGGCCATCCTCCAAACGTTTTCACTCACCGTGCACGCAGATGCACTCACACCTGCCTGCTGCCATTCCTGGTGGTGCCCTAATCCTGCAGCTGAATTAATTGTAGGAGATGGTCCTGGCGCTTGCTGGACTTTCTTGGGTGCCCTGAAGCCTTCTTCACAAATGCAGTGGAAATGTTTTTTTATGGGATTAAGTTAATGTTCATGGCAAAGAGGGACTTTGCAATTAATTGCAATTCATCTTATCACTCTTTATAACATTCTGGAGTATATGTAAATCTCCATCATAAAAACTGAGACAGCAGACTTTGTGAAAATGTATATTTGTGTCATTCTCAAAACTTTTGGCAATGGCTGTATATATGTCCACTCTTCTGAATTAGTGCCTGACGCCTGCTCCCACTTTCTGAATTCCAGTAGGGACACCTGTTATCTTCCAGCTTTAAGCGGTGCTCCAAGTTCACACGTGATCACATTGGAGCTCTTGAGTATTGGTTTGGAGCTCTCGTTTTTCTGTGTTACCCTATAGAGCCTTCTTCATAATTGAGAACAGCCTAACCAAACTCAATGCACTCCATAATACAGCCTTTACACAGTGCTGTGATAATCTATTTTGGATCCAATGCCTTCGACTTATTCCTTCCATAAACTCTACTTCTTCAGCAGTGCTGCCATTGTTACTTGCCTGTGAGCTCCCACAAGCACAGAAAGTCCATAACATCTCTGCAGACAAAATAACTACAGTACGTAAAATCTTTTTATGCCAGTTGGAAGACAGAATGGCAAGTCAAAAACTCTGCCTGTGTAGAAACAGAATTGAATGGCAAATGGCATTCTGTAAAGCTTTTTAGGAAAATCGAAAGCACAACATGTTGAGAAGAGAAGCAGATTGCACAGTTCTGCTTGTTAAGATCCATTTATCGTCATCTGATCTACATTTACCCCAATAAAAAACATGACCTAACAACTAAAGATCTTCCTTCTGCCCAGCACACAGAGACATCGACATGACTATTTAGTGTAATGGCTTGATTAAATACCAATTACAAGATAATGACCATAATTTAATGCTGCTTTGTACACACATCATTTGTATCTGTGATTTGATCTTCACCATCAGACTGTCTTACATCCATTTAATGTTCTTCTTTCTTCCAATTCCAACATTACCATTAGAAAGCACAAGAGTAGTGTGCACTAAAATATGGTGGCCATTACCGTATCTCATTGTCTTTTAATATAAAAGGCCACTATCTTCCTGTAAGCACATTACTGTTTTGTTGTATGCACTAAATACATTCACCAACTGGATGGACTGGAGAAGAAAAAGCCTTTTAGGCTAGTTGAGGTATTTGTCAAAGAAAGAAATACAGGGCAATATAAAGGTAATTTTGAAGAATAAAGTAGCTCTCGAAGCACAGTATCTATAATGCACTTAAAGTCAGAAGAAAAAAAAAAAACTTTTACAGGGATTTAAATACTTGAAGAACTTTCATGTTTCATTACCGGAAAAAAAAAGAAACATTGGGAAGATATGAGATTGATTATAATTTTGATGTGAATTACACAATGAGCAGTGTTTGCTGTTAATGAAATCCTGGCCGATAACAGCCCTCTCGGAAGAGAACTGGAACACAATGCAGCACAAGAAGCTGAGGCCCATTGCTAATTTACTGCAAGTCCATTAGCTCCCAGAACAGGATATTTAAAACCTTTGTGAGACGCTTGCAGATGGAATTAGGATTTGCATTTCATTTTTCCAGCATTAAAGAAAATAGTAATCAAAGATGTAATTTGACTCTCTCCAGCAAGACTTGTCATTCTAATATAACTCATATTTTTGATATCAAGAAATGTTTATGATGCAAGGTGAGGTGATGTGTCAGTGGAAAAACGCATGTAAATATATACAGCATAGTTATGCAATGTGCATCTCTTAAAGGAGTCCTTATGTATACATTGAAAAACATCTCAGAAGAAAGCTGTGTTAACAATCTACCTACAAATGAAAAATATGAGGGCAGGAGTTGAGAACCACAGATGAAGTTTGTCTGAATTCAAACCTGTCACAGACATGGGTTATATATGCTATACATATTATACACAAAGGAAGGTATAGAGTGATTCTAACAAAATATGCCCAGTGGAATAGAAAGGGATAATACATGGTGGAGCAGGGGGGATTTACTAAAACTGCAGCGTGCAAAATCAGTTTCCAGGTTTTATTGTCAATCTGAGGTTAGAAGCTAATTGGCTACCACCAGATTCCAGACATCTTAATCTGCAAAAACTAATTTCAGGGAGGCGGCGCTATACACCTGCAATATAAAGTACAGGGGGGGGCAGAGAAGGACATGAAGGGGGCCGGAGGAGGAGCACACATGGAGCAGCTGGGAATGATCGATTCGGCGGGGAACAGCTGTGAACACCGATCATCCTGTATAGCTTTTTAGCCGACAGCCGCGGGAGGGAGAGAAGGAGAAGCAGCTGTCGGCTAAAAAGCTATACAGGGAGATTGGTGTTCACAGTTGTTCCCCGCCGCACCGATCCTTCCCGGGAGATCGCGAGGTGCTTGCAGGTGTGCGGGAGTCTCAGCAGAAATGTGGGAGACTCCCTCACCTTGCAAGAGACTTGGGGTGTCTGAGATTCTGAGTGCTCCAGTTTTTCGTAAATCTCCCCCAGTGTGTGAAAGAAAATCTAATAAGAATCAGGGACAATAAAGGAGAGGAGACAGTGGGAAAATGTAACAATGGAGAGGACAAGAGAGGAGGAATGAGGAGATCAGGACTGTTAGAGAGGGATGGGAGACAAGGCAAAGGGGAGCAGTGATGGCAAGCCAGGATGGAAGAAATCATCAACAGTGTGGCAGGATAAGAGAGGAAGTAGCGGGAATCAGTAATGGTGACTGCAGATATCAGCAATGGTAGAGCAGGGAAGGAAGGTAGCAAGGGTCAGTAATGGTGGTGGAGTGAGTAGGAACCTTAGGACAGTTGCAGGCTTAAAGGAATGTATTGTTTTATGCAGTTGTATCTGTCTAGAGTTCATTCCTATTCTCTCTTCCCACTTCCAGAACTTCTCTTTCCCAGGTCTAGAGCCACAAATGTCTGTCTCCTCACATACAGAAGCTTGTGGTGATGGAGGCAGCAGAGATAAATCAAATAAAGCCAAAGAGCAATCAAACAACCCTCTAAACCAGTGGTCTCCAAACTGCTGTCTGGCCCCCTCAAAGTCTTAAGGACAATAAACCAGCCCCTTACTTAGAAATTTTGGAGACCCCTGCTCTAAACCAACATTCTACAATGTGTTTTCTTAAAGAATAATAGTATCCATTTATATTTTGTGGTTTTAGAAACCACTTGTTCCTATGGAGGCTAATCCACATTTTCACTGGTCTTACTGTAAAGAAAATTTTCTGCATACAGAAGTTTAACTTCTCTTACTACAGTTGTAAAAAGTCTCTTTGCATCTTTTGTGGCAAATTTAAACAAAATAACGCTCTCCCGAGTTTACTATGTACCAAGCAGCCATAACATGACCAACCACCATTACATTATGACCACCCACCTAATATTGAGTAGGTCCCCCTTTTGCTTTCAAAACAGTCCTGAGTGATCAAGGCATAGACACCACTAGACAAAACATGACAATGCCTCCATCAGCTTGCCTTCTTCCCATACTGCACCTAGTGCAATCTCTTCACATGCACCCAGCCATCCACATAACGTAAAAGAAAGCGTGATTCATAAGATCAGACCACCTTCTTCTCTTGCTCTCGGGTCAAGTTCCGATGCTCACATGCCCATTGTAGGCACTTTTGGCTGTGAACATGGGTCAGCATGGGCACCCTGACAGGTCTTTGGCTACGCAGCCCCTTACGCAACAAACTGTAATGCACTGTGTTTTGTGACACCTTTCTATCAGAACCAGCATTTACCTTTTCAGAAATTTGAGCCAAAGCTCTTCTATTGGATCAGACTACATGGGCCAGCCTTTGTGCTCTACATGCATCAATAAGCCTTGGCCGCTCATGACCCTATCGCCTTCCTTCCTTGGACCACTTTGGTTGGCCCTTGTCCAAGTTGTTCAAATCTTTATGTTTGCCCATTTTTTCTGCTTTCAACACGTCAACGTCAGGGACAACATGTTCACTTTCTGCCTAATATATCCCACCCACTTTTAGGTGCCATTGTAATGAGATAATCAATGCTATTCACTTTACCTGTCAGTGGTGATAATTTTATGGCTGATCGGTGTATAAGCCAGTTATATATTTTTACAATGTCCAAATGTTTATCTACAATGAATGCTTCAAGCGGAGTTCCGCCCAAAAAATTTTTTTGTAGCTGCTGACTTTTAATAATAATGTCCCAGAAGATTGCAGGGAGGGAGGGGGAGAGAGAGGTGAACTTCCTTCCGGCACCGCAGAGCCCCGGGAGGAAGTGGGAGGAAGTGGGAGCTGGACGCCTCTAAAAAGAGGGTATCCGCCCCCCCCCCAAAAAAATTACATGCCAAATGTGGTATGTCAGGGGGTCACCATCACTTAAAGCAGAAGTTCCATTTTTTCCACTTGTTTTGAAACTGCATGTGCTGTATTTTACAACTACCACAAGATGGCAGCAGCAGCAATTTAAAAAAAACATTCCTTTTCAAAATTCCGTTCTGCTATATCATTATTATTATACAGGATTTATATAGCGCCAACAGTTTGCGCAGCACTTAACAAAATGTAGGCAGACATTACAGTTACATTATAATTTGTTACAAGAGGAATCAGAGGGACCTGCTTGCTAGAGCTTACAATCTAGGAGGGAGGGTCAATTGATACAAAAGGTAATAGCTGTGGGGGATGAGCTGATGGAGGAAGTAAAACAGTGTATTAGTTAGAAGCAGGATAGGCTTATTTAAATAGAATGGTTTTCAGGGATCGTCTAAAGATGTATAGATTAGGGGACCGTCTGACAGATTGGGGTAGGGAGTTCCAAAGGATGGGAGAAGCTCTGGATAAATCCTGTAGGCGAGCATGGGAGGAGGTGACAAGGAAGCTAGAGAGCAGGAGGTCTTGGGAGGACTGAAGAGAGCAGCTTGGTTGGTATTTTGGGACTAGGTTAGTGATGTAGCTGGGGGCAGAGTTATGGATGGCTTTGTAAATTATTGTTAATACTTTGAATTTTATTCGTTGGGTGAGTGGAAGCCAGTGCAGGGATTGGCAGAGAGGGGTGGAGGACACTGAATGGTTGGTAAGGTGGATGAGTCTTGCAGCGGCATTCATTATAGACTGAAGGGGGGATAGTGTATGTAAAGGTAGTCCAATGAGGAGGGAGTTGCAGTAGTTGAGGCGAGGGATAAACAGCAAGTGAGTTAGAAGCTTGGTGGCGTCATTGGTTATAAAAAGGGGCGTATTCTAGAAATGTTGCGGAGGCTAAGGCAGCATGGTTTGGACAGGGATTGGATCTGGGCCTGAAAGGACAGCTCTGAGTCTAGGATTACCCCTAGCACCCTGGCATATGGGGACGGATAGTTGTGCCATTAATCTTGACAGAGAAGTCAGGGGAAGGGGCACGTGGGGGAGGAAATATTATGAGCTCGGTTTTAGATAGATTCAGTTTGGGGAAGTAGTGTGACATCCAGGCTGATATGTCTGTTAGTAAATCAGTGATGTGTGAGGAGATTGATGGGGTGAGCTGAGAGGCAGAGCGATAGATTTGGGTGTCATCAGCATATAAATGGTAGTGGAAGCCATGGGAGGCTATCAGCTGACCCAGGGAGGACGTGTAGATCGAGAATAGTAGAGGTCCAAGGACAGGTGTTGGAGAGGAGGAAGTAGAGTTGTAAGTGACACTGAAGATGCGGTGAGATAGGTATAATTCGAACCAATGGAGAGCACAGCCCTGAATACCAAGCAAATTGAGTGGGTGATCAACTGTATCAAAGGCAGCGGAGAGGTCCAAGAGTAAGAGTACAGAATAATGCCCATTGGTTTTAGCTGTTAGTAAGTTGTTTGTGAGTTTTAGGAGAGCAGTTTCTGTGGAGTGCTGTGGACAAAATCCAGATTGATAGAACAAAGGCTAGGGGACAATCTGCACATGCTTAGTTGTGTATTGCTAGGGTTTTTTTTTTTCTTGAGAGAGTGATCATCAAAAGGCCAATCAGCACTCCAGACAGAGGGTCAGGGGTAGACATGGGCAATTTGTTTCGTTCACAAATACATTTTTTGACGAAATTTGACAAATTTGTTAATTCGTAAATATTTGAATTAACGAAAACCAATTTAACAATTTTTTTTTAAAATGAAAATTCAAAAGAACGAAAATCTGAAATTCGAAAATAAGAAAATTAGAATATCCGAATATTTGAAAGGACGAAAATCCGAAAATGAGATTGAAAATACAAAAATGAGAAAACCCGAAAATTTGAAAATCTGAAATAATACCTTACTAACTAATAATAACTATTACTAACTATTAAATTATAGGTATTGGAATTTCCTTTCAAATTTGTCTGCTAGTGGATGTGACAAATTTATCCAAAGTTACGAATTATCCGAAATAATGAATGCTACATCTAAACGAATGCAACGTAACAAATTAATAATAGTAAATAATAACAAAAACGTGTTATTATTATTATTTCATTATGTTCCATTCTTTTAGATGCGGCATTCGTTATTTCAGATATATCATAACTTCGGATAAATTCGTATTCGTTACGTTCACTGACAGTCAAATTTGAAAGGAAGTTCCAATACCTATAATTTAATAGTTATTATTTCGGATTTTCAGATTTTTGAATTGTTGTTCTTATTTTCGGATTTTCATTCTTTCAAATTTCCGTTCTCATATTTCGGATTTTCACATTTTCAAATTTCCAAATTTCAGAATTTTTGGATTTCTAAATAAAATTTTTTACGAAGTTATGAATTTATTTGAAATAACGAATTTTGATCATAATGAATGACCCGAAAAACGGAAAGAAAAACAAGTGAAACGAAAAAAAAACTAATTTTTCGGCAGGGCACATGTCTAGTCAGGGGTGAATGAAAACTCCTACAAGCTTTAACCAGACACTGATAGAAGTCAAAAGAATGCTCTAACTGTTGATGAGAAAAGGTATTTAGCAGTTTATATTTAGTAAAGCAATTGTATTTCCATGTTCTGTGTACTGTGAAAGACCAGATATAGTGAATGCAGAGTCCAGGGTTTAGTAACACTTTAAAGCCCCATACACACGTTCGGACTTTTTCATGGATTCTGTCCGATCGGACAATGTTGTTGAAAAATCAGACCGTGTGTATGCACCATCGGACAGTGTACGTCGGATTGTCCGACGGACAAAGTCTTATCTCCTGCTGGAAAGATTTGCCGACAACACGGTCCGATCACACCAAATCCGATCGTGTGTACGGTTGTCCGACCGGACAAAGTGCTACGCATGCTCAGATCACATTACAAGACCAAAGCTATTGGCTACTAGCCTCTACGTAGTCCCGTCGTAGGCAACAAACGTCACCACGTTCAGAATGATCGGATTTTCCGACAACTTTGTCCGACCGTGTGTACGTAAAACCAACATCGGACAAAGTATGACGGACAGGATCCGTCCGACCTGGTCCGCGGATTGTCCGACCGTGTGTATGGGGCTTAAGAGTGCTCAACTGGTCATGCATAGGATCAAAGATTCAGAGTTGTCCAACTGAATCTCAAAAGTCTTTAGCAAAAAAAAGTTATTTTTAGAAAAGAGGTTGTATAGTTTTTCCCACGCTCATAGCAGCAATATTTTATATACTGATACATCTTAAAGAGGCTGTAAACCTCCAAAAAAAAAACTGCAAGACAAAGGCATAATGAGCTAGTATGCATCGCATCCTGGTCTTGTCAGAGTTTTTTGGAAAAGGAGGAATTTAAAAAAATAAATACATTTCATCTTTTTCTTTAACATTTTGTCACCAGTGCAGTATAGTGTTATCATATAATGGGTGTGACCAGAGCAATATAATGTTACCATAGTAACAATGTACTACATTATGTTTGCATATAACAATGCTATCTGGGTTACATTACATAAGCAAGCATTTTACTGAATTAAACTGATTCATTCAGTCTGTTGTGTTTTGATTAGCTTTGATTGGCCCTGTCTGCACCATGTGATCACACTGACCAATCACAGCTAGCAACACAGTTGTATTCAATAAATGGCATGAAAGGAAGTCATCTATTGTTTACAATTGTCATGTGACCTGCTGGTACCATCATCGAGCTGGTACTCAGGTCGTGGCTGCGTGGCGACCAGAACGGCAAATCCTGACAGGGCGTCATATGACAGGATAACTGAACCACCGCTCGGCCGCCAATTTGCTGTTGTCCGGATGGGAAGGTGTTAAAAGAGAAGTATGGGTTTAACAAAAAAGAAAAGAAAAACACCTTATACTCACTTAAGTGGCTGCAGCATCGATCCAAAGCTACATCTGTTCCCCTGCGGCTCTACACTGAGAACTAAGGGAACAAGGATTGCTGATCACTCAGTTCTCCCCTTCACTTTGAGCAAAGAGCAGTGACTCAGTCACAGCTCTCTGCTCTGCCCCTCCAGCGCTCACTGGAGAACTGGGCTGGGGAGGGAGCAGGCTCAGTCTCCCAGCGGCACAGCTGAGAGGCCGAACGAGCTGCTGGCCAAGGGATCTGATTGTAGTGATGTCAGCCAAAAGATAAAGCCCACTAACGGCTTAAAACAGGTCACAGGAGTGCAGAATGAACTACACTCCTGTAATCCATAGGAGTATAGCCAAAAAAGCTATAGCTATAAAGCAGATAAACCCTTGACCTCCGGAAGGTTTTACCCCCTTCTTGGCCAGACCATTTTTTGCTATTCGGCACTGTGCTACTTTACTTTATATGCTACACTGTGCAACACTATACACAAATGAAATTTATATAATTTTTTCACACATATCAAACCTTCTTTTGATGCTATTTGATTATGTATTATGTACAGTGGAACCTCGGATTGCGATTAACGAGCGTTTTGCAATATGAGCACTGTATTTTTAAAAATCTTAACTCGGTTTGCGAGTGTTGTCTCGCAAAACGAGCACGATTCATGCAAAGCGTGTGCAGTACCGCATTTGGCCTGAGGTGGGAAGGGTGCCGGAGCCGAGCGTAGTAGTAGTAAAAAAATAAATAATAAATAACCCTAACCCCTAATCCTACCCCTAACCCGAACTCTAACCACTTTCCATAAGGGAAAAAATTATAATAATAAATGAATAATAATAATAAAAAAATAAATAAAAGCTAATCGAAAGACTAAAAAAGCTGAAATACCTAGCAACAAATGATGCAACAGATGATAGTTTTCTTTATTGGCTAATAAAAAAACAGCAAAGCTTAAAATCGCTCATAAAAACGCACCAAAATTTTGAAAAAAAATACCAGAAAAACGCTCAAAGACACTACACTCAGGTGTGAATGCAGCCCTAAAATCTGTATAAAGGTATTTTGTCAAAGCTTTGCTTCGTCATGTCAGAGCTGCACCCTTGATGACTGGTGGTCTGATAACTGATGAAGGAATAATAAAGAATCAATAGAAGTGGTACAAAAAGTAAATGAATGAAGCCGGAGCAGGGAGATCCTTGCACCGCAGATCTTTGGGTACAACTTCCACTCCACCAAAGAGAACAGTGAGCAGTACAGGAGTGATATTACAAAATCTCATTCCAAATTACATGAGGTTACTACAGTTGGAATCAGTGGTGCCTCCTTCAAGACAAAAGATCAGTTTTTCAAAGTGCCGATTAAGCACGATAGAAAAACTTGAGAGATAGCTGTTATGAAAACTACCTGCATAACAAACCTTCTAGCAGGGAAGCAAAATATCCCAGCTGTTTTTCTGACAGTCTAAAAGCTATTACAGGTACTCAGTGTTACACAGGAGACAATTAAAGAGCTCTCTGGCTGCTATTCAAACAAAGACACGTGTTCACAATGCTACATGGGGTTGTCTATTGATTGTTGTTAAATGCATTAAAAGCTTTTTATCTTGGTGGCAGTGCAGGGGAATAAGTGCAAAACACCACTATCTTCACAAGCAGAACAAAATTAAATATCAAAAGAATAATTCTCTATTGAAAAATGAAAAAAAAAAAAAAAAATAGGCATCAGTTTTGCATTGTGGTGGTAAGTTTTGACAATTAAAGTGTATGTAAAGTCAAAATGTATATGTGTGGTTTTATATAGAGTAGGGCATTTCTTGACCCTTTTAACATGGAGAAATCCTTTAAATAGCGTTCTGATCTCAAGGAACCCCTTGCTAATGTTTAATATATCTTTAGCTCCCAACATAAGATAAAAATAAAAAAGAATCTTGTGTGGCTGAGATCTTTTCTTTTTTGTCTTATGTTGTAATCTTTAGCTTTACAGTACTGATGTGGCTCCTTTCATCACTGTTCACATTAAATAGAAAGATATATCTACAGCTCTCTTTATTGTCCATTATTTGTCTGATGTTCAGTGGGAAGAATTTCCTTTACATTTGTGGTCCCCAGGAACAATTTCCTTCCTGATAGATAGTCTAAAAGATCATTTGTATTAGTGGTCACTTATCCGAGAAGCAGAAATTTTCATTGTTCAAGGATCTCTTAACTAACTCTGGAGGAACCCTAGTTGGGAAACACTGGAGTGAAAAAAAAGGTTAGAATTACTGTCAAGTGACGGGAAATCAAAAATTGTAGAGCTGCCACTGGAACAGGAGGTATAGGGGAACTCTAATGCCCCGTACACACGAGTGGAATTTCCGTTGGAAAAATCTTGGATGTTTATTCCAACGGAATTCCTCTCAAGCTTGGCTTCCATACACACGGTCACACAAACGTTCGCTGAACTTTCGACCATCAAGAACGCGGTGACGTACAACACTATGACGAGCCGATAAAATGAAGTTTAATGCTTCCGAGCATGCATCAAATTGTTTCCGAGCATGCGTAGGAATTTTGAGCATCGGAATTGGTACAGACTTTTTCCGTACAAAAAATTTAGAACATACTCTCAATCTTTTGCTGGCTGGAGTTCCGCCAGCAAAAGTCCGATGGAGCATACACACGGTCGCATTTTTTGACCAAAAGCTCTCATCAGACTTTTGCTGGCAGAATTTCCGCTCGTGTGTACGGGGCATTAGGCCTCATGCACACAGAGCGTTTTTATGGCTGCTTCTAACAGTGTCAGATGTTCTAACATGTTGATGGGGACAAGGGCCTCTTCCCGACAACCTTGGCAGGTGGTTGTGGGGGTCGGCGGGCAGGGGGCTTATTGGAATCTGGAAGCCCCCTTTAACAAGGGGGCCCTCAGATCTCACCCCCCCCATGTTAATGAGTATGGGGTACATTGTACACCTACCCATTCACCCCAAAAAAAGGCAGTGTAGTGAAAATAAAAACAAGATACAGTCCTTTATTAAAAATCTTCAACATGTCTTCTTCCCCCAGTCTTCTCCCTCTGGTCTTCTTCCTCCGGTCTTCTCCCTTAGGTGATGTGCTCTTCCTCCGGTCTTCTCCCTCAGCTGCTGTCTTCTCCGCCGCTGCTGTCTTCTCCGATGCCGACCTGGTCCTCCCCCAACGCTGGCTCCAGTCATTGTGCCAGCTCTGTTCTCTACCGGTTCTTATAATAGCCATGGGACGTGGCCATCCTGTGACGTCACCATGACACCCCTCCCCTTGTGACATCACGTCCAGGTTTTTTTTTTTGCCATGGGGTTTCCCTCTTACAATCCATACTAGGCTCAAGATCCTTACCAGACTTGAAGAGCCTGGTATGAATCGGAGGGGGGACCCCATGCTGTTTTTTTTTTTTTAACTTTGGCGTGGGGTTCCCCTTCAAGATCCTCAGAACACAAGTCACATGCCACAAGTCGAATCATTATGATCCGACTTGGATGCGACTTCCATTAAAATTAATGGGTTGAAAGTCGGATCAGTTAAGACAGCTCTCATAGGGATGATGTTTATATGTCATGCGACTCGTGCTATGTAGTAATTGTATTTGGAAGTGGAAAATAGAAGAGGCAGAGACACGCTGCTAAACGCTAACACGGCTAAACGCGCATTAACACCAATATAAAAAGCTGCTAAAAGGGTATTTTTACATCCTCTTTTTCCTGGCATCGATAGTGGCTCTGCAGCTAATTTTTTCGAATGCCCTGTGTGCATGAGGACTTACAATGGGGATGCCTATTCTGTTGAGATTTCCTCATACCTGCTTTTGGGTCTCCTTGACAGACGAAGCAAAAGGAAATCACCCCAAAGAGAGACACCAACTTCAAACAAAAACCTGACAGGGGTCTTAATTTTTCCCTGCATTATCCAAAACTTAATAGAAAGTTTTCCCTTTACATACACCTTAAAGCTGAGGTTCAGTAATGTTTTTGGGATACAGAAGCAACCACAGTTACATGTCATGGTGTGTATTCCATGTCCTGCAGGCTGCTGATTCTTGTAAAAATCCTCCCTTCATGCTGGCCCCATAGCCCCCAGATACTGCCCAATCACCAACCTCTGCAGATATTTCCCTAATCGTCCCCTCCGCCCCTACCAGGACCTCATGCTCTCTAGCTCCCTTGTTACCTCCTCTCATGCTCGCATTCAGCACTTCTCCAGAGCCTCTCCCATCCTCTGGAACCTCCTGCCCCGGTATATCCAATCAGCCCCTGGCCTGTCCACCTTTAGGAGATCCCTGAAAACTCACTTATTCAGGGAAGCCTATCTCACACCCACCACAACTGTCCCCGAGCCACCCCCATCAAATCATTTCTCGCATCTATTACCTTTTTTACCACCACCCCCTCCCTTTAGAATGTAAGCTCTACGAGCCGGGCCCTCCTGTTCCTTTCTGTATTGAACTGTACTGTAATTGTGCTGCCCCCATTGTAAAGCGCTGCGTAAACTGTTGGCACTATATAAATCATGTATAATAATATTCTGGTGCTGTATGGATTAACAGCAGCTGCTGTCAGGGCCCAATCTGAATCTGTGAACTCTGTTGTGGCTGGCGATGTCTCTTCTTGCTGGGCCAACTGGAATGCTGGATAGCACCCTAGACATTTCTTTGAATCATCCTGCCTTGATCTATGTTCGTCTTGAACCTTTTGCTCCTCCCATGAACTTCCTATTAAAGCCATGCCTTTGCACTTCTGCCCCCTCATGTTGAGGGCATGTGGCCTGGTATGGTTCAGGAGGGTGCTCGCTCATCCCCCCCCCTTTCCTGACCTCCCGGGCTACATGCTCAGATAAGGGTGTGGTATTGATTTGGGGGGGGGGGCACGCCGTTTTTATTTTTTTTTATTTTGGCGTGAGGTTCCCCTCAAATCCCTAGTCTCCACACCTGACTTCAGACTGTGACACGCTGTTATAGACATTATGTATTATGTGCTATTTCCCGCAATGCATCCTATTCTTTGAGGAGGAGGAGCAGATGAATAACAGGATCTCCATCGATCATTCACAGAATGCATTGCAGGAGATGTGATACACCTCATTACACATAATTAATATATTTAGTGCTGTACCCCCCCAAAAAAAGACTAAACTTTAACTTTAAAGTGATGTGCACAAAATAAAGTTCCCACACAGGCAAATGCTGGAGTGTCACCCTGAGTTTCACCCATAAGCCCGTAAACAATGCGCTAGGGATGTTTGTATAGGACATGGAACTGTGACATGACCTATTATCTGTATTTTTATGTTACAAGACAGGAACTGATCACAATATATAAATTTTGCATTTTTCACTTGCTCATGTGTGGATACCACCTTCAAGCTTTACTCTCTGTGTCTTCCTATGTAGAACAAACACAATATACATAGCGCAATTAATGGATATAAATATGAATACTAGCCTACCATGCTCACAATACATCTGTTACAAATTGCTATGTGTCATTTACCATGTTCAGCCAGCTTCTAGTCTTATATCAAGCATTTTCCAGCACTGGAACCAACACTACTATTCTCAGAATGGTTGAGAGAACAATTTTTGTAGGCATACATATCCATCACCCACTGAAAGATATTCAGAGCAGAGTAAAGGCACACCGGCTGAAAAATTCTTCTGGAACAGTAAATTAAAGTTTGAAGGAAAAAAAATGACAGATCACCGTACCAACACAAAAGATGTTGGTGCGGCGATCTCCCCTTCTGTTCTATTGAATTCTGACAGCTGGGAAGCTCTAGCGCAACCTCCCCTCACCCCGCCAGAAATTAACAGATCAACGCGTGGCTGCAAGAGCTGATTGGATGCTGGTTTTCCAGCATGTACCTTGGATTAAATCCGGTCGCTAGACCGCCTTCTGTTGGACAGACTGCTGTACACACTGACCAAAAGTCAGCCGGTCTCTGCTGAGTTGGCCATTTTTCGAACAGTGTGTACCTTGCTTAAGTGGTGTTTTAATAATGATCTGCTTGTATTCTAGATTCTGTCTGTATTCTACCTGCAACAAGTCTAGTTCTTGATACTGAGTTTCCACTGCCTCGACTACCGATTTCAATTGTGTCAACCAGGTAAACCCAATTCCCATGTGATGAAAGTGTTACATAGCATAATCTTTCAGGACGTTACAGTTGAGCCTCAAAAATGTATTTGTCTCCATGCTTTGAGGGAAGCCACACCTACATCACCAGACTATGTACTCCACCTAAGAATTGAGAGTAATGAACATGCAGCCGCTACAATAATGCTTAAATGCAGCCATTCTTGATCTTTTTAACATAGAGGAACCTTTCAAATAACTTGCATGTGCCAGGGAACCCCTAATATATATTGCTATATCTCCAACTCACTGTACATTAGTGTGATGGTCACTGGAAAGAATTCTCCTTACAATTGGGAAGAACCCTCCACCCCTCTCTTACAGATAGATAAAAAGATCATTATTGTCAGTAGTCACTTTCCTGAAAGGAAGAAATTGTTCATTGTTCAAGGATCCCCTAGAAGCCTCTAGTGAAACCCTAGGGTTCCACACAACCCTTGTTGAGATTGACAGCTTTAACGGATAAACGTATGTGCTTATGGGACATGTTAATAAAAATATCACCAAAAGGTTTAACCTATAAAGAAATAGCAGCAGCTGCTTGAATTATGCTATTAAAATAACTGACTGAATGCACACCTTAATATAGAACCATCAAATGATTATTAGGCGAGAGAAGCTGTAATGGTTGAACTGATTGATGCCCTTATTGTTATTAATCTAATGAAGGTTTCAGAGCTTTATATCTCTCTGGCTAATTGTCTCTTTGCCGGGCCACTGACCTACTTTATGAGTTATTTCACAATTTTATTTGCTCCTAGTACTTTCTAGTGGTCACAGCAAACCAACCCACTGCAACACTTCCTTTATTATCTCTATCACCGCAGTGGCCATAAACTATGCAGTTGTAACAGACTTAAATCTAGGACCTCTTTTTGGATACTTATTTCATTGAAAAGGTCTACTTAGGCGTAATACAACATTTTACCTTGTGAATTAATTAGAAATTAAAGGGTTACTAAAACCGATTTTTTTTTTTAACCGCTTGCCAACCAGCCGCCATCATTTTACTGCGGCAGGTCGGCACGATCCCACGAACCGACGTAGCTATACGGCGGCTCACGGGATCGGGATAGCAAGCGCACGCACACCGCCGGAGGAGCGCGCCCGCTGCACTGTGGGGGTGCCGATGCTCATGGCCGATGGTCGCGATGACCGCCAGCCACGAGCGATTGCGACCACGAGAGGCAGAACAGGGAAGTGTGTGTGTAAACACACAAATCCCAGTTCTGTTCAGGGAGGAGTGACAGATCGTGTGTTCCTAATAGCTAGGAACCACGATCTGTCACTTCCTCTGATCAGTCCCCTCCCCCTTAAGTTAGAAACACGTAGCAGGGAACACAGTTAACCCCTTGATCGCCCCCTAGTGTTAACCCCTTCTCTGACAGTGACATTTTTACAGTAATCAGTGAATTTTTATAGCACTGATCGCTGTATAAATGCCAATGTTGCAGTCCCGATAAAAATCGCAGATCGCTGCCATTACTAGTAAAAAAAAATAACAATAATAAAAATGCTATAAATCTATCCCCTATTTTGTAGACACTATAACTTTTGCGCAAACCAATTAATATACGCTTATTGCGATTTTTTTTTTTACCAAAAATACATAGAATACATATTGGCCTAAACTGAGAAAAAAATTAGCTTTTTTTAAAAAAAAAATATAGGGATATTTATTATAGCAAAAAGTAAAAATATTGTGTTTTTTTTTTTCAAAATTGGCGCTCTTTTTTGGTTTATAGCGCAAAAAATAAAAAACGCAGAGGCGATCAAATACCACCAAAAGAAAGATCTATTTGTGGGAAAAAAAGGACGTCAATTTTGTTTGGGTGCAACGTCGCACGACCACGCAATTGTCAGTTAAAGAGATGCAGTGCCGAATCGCAAAAAATGGCCAAATCTTCCGGGGCTGAAGTGGTTAAAATAAAAAACATGTCATACTTACCGCCTCTGTGCAGTTGGTTTTACACAGAGTGGTCCCTATCCTCCCCTTCCTGGTGTCCCTCAGCGGCACTGGTGGCTTCTCCTCCTCTCGAGTGCCCCATCGGGGAAGCGCTCTCCTTCTATTGACACAGACAGCAGGACTCAGCCCCGTCCCCACCGCCCGCATCATTGGATTTAATTGGCAGCAGCGAGAGCCAATGGCGGCGCTGCTATTAATCTATCCAACCAGGACACGAGACACTGGCCGGAGCTGGTGTGCTCGTCCTGTCACAGGAATTATGGGGTTCAGCTAAGTAAAAGGGAGGCTCGGAAGGTCCTGCATGACAGGAGGTTTTTCACCTTAATACATTGAAAGGAAAAAAAATGACAGATCACCATACCAACACAAAAAGGCACTTTACAGGGTCCCCCTGAATTAATACAGCAGTCATTTTGGATATAAAATTCCTAATCTTGGACCAAAACAGCCTAATCATGGGGCAATCCCACCAAATGTGGACATGGAATCCCTGTAACCCCACCAACACCTGTCTGAGACTGAAAGGTATGCAACAGCCAACATATTCGGGACCCTATACCACCTTGAAGTTTATAATTAGTCTCTTGTATTTTGGTACAGATAGAGGAAGTGTGTGCCAGTCTTAGCATATTACGTCTGTGAAATTGAATATAGGCAATCTAATTCTGTCTCCCAAACCCTAAGGATTCCGACACCTGTGCTAACATCATGTTTGCTCAACAATTTTGTAAGAGATAGATAGCAGACCTCTCTCAATAAGCTGCATGAGCCATAAATATTCAAAGCCAGTAATAGAATCCACTTCTCTAATGCCCCTTAGGTGGGCAGTACAAAAATGTTGTAGTTGCTGGTATCTCCAGGCATCCAATGGGAACTTACCGAAGTTTCCCCAATGGGCATAGTCTCCCATTTCAAATGAACTTAAAACAGCTAGTGTCGCCCAAGATTTAGAAAAGGACATGCCTGGGGGGAACCTGAAGAAACCACCCAACAGGAGTAAGGGAGAGATTGATGGACAAAGAGCTCCTTGTTTGTTAATTTTTATTATTATTGGAGGCGCCCTAATTCTATTTGTAATAACAATAAAAACTAAAACAATTTTAAGTTACTATTTTGTGGGTGCTGCAAAAGTCTATTGGGTCCTTTTATAGTTGGATTTTCTTTCTGTATTGATATTAGTAACTTTCTTACAGTTTCTTTTGTCTACCGGTCGATGTACACGTACAAGGTCTTCATTGGATTATCTCTGTGCAGGTTGATCTGCCTTATACCTTAAGTGAACTATATAACTTTAAGTTTGTGCATATCCTAGTACTATACTTTAGGTGAGAGGAGCCTGGACACCAGGTGTCCCATTGTATCTGAAGTTTTTTTGGTGTAGTTAATACATATGCATGTTCCCATTTGTAGTCTGCGCCTCCATGCCCAGTCTTATTATTTTCTGGGGCATCATCTATGCAATGTGGGAATTGTTTGGCTTTTATTGAGTATAGTAATGGATCCTGGCTCAAGACCACCATGGTGGTTTTTGTAATATACATATACTGTACATGTGTATAGCGTTTTAATATTTATTTATGTCTTTGTATAGAAGTGATCACTGATCTTCACATGCGCCTGAGGAAACAGATAACACGAGACATGTAGAGCAAGCACCATTACAAGGATGGTGGAACCCCCTGAGTGACTGTCACCTTGGATACTAGTATAGAATTATTTTTGTGTTATACAGAGGGGGAGGACTGCCTTCCATATTTATGTGAAGCACGAGCACTGAATGATGGTTTTAACTGATTTTATTTGTAATATCTAATAAAAGTTGTATATGTTTTTACAAACATTGTGATCCTTGAGGTGCCTGTAAAGTCCAACAATTTCCAGCCTCTCTTTCACCACTTGCATACAAAATGTAGGTGTCAAATCGCAGCGCACAGACATTGCATGTGATGTGCACAGGTGCAATTCCTGTGTGGATCACGTGCATTTTTTTGTAAGGATGAATTGATGTCCATATGATTTTCCAAGAGATTTCTGGTCCCTGTACTTTATTTTTTAACTGCTTTCTTCTTTAACTAATGTATATCTAAATTTCTTGTCTTAATTTTTTTTAATTTTTTGTTACCACAATATAACCTCTGTTCTCCAATTTAAATTTAAATGTATAGCTCATATTTTATGTTTGACCTCCCAGCCACTGTAGGGCAGATTTTAGATGCCTTATATTACATCTGTCATATAAGTGCAGTTTGTTTTTTAGCCACATGATGGCAACAGTTTAAATAATTTCATTTTAATTTTATTGCAGTTCAGTTTTTTAACCACAAGATGATAGTTTGGATGTCCACAATAAATTAGTCAAATTAGCATTGTTATATAATGCCGTTTGACTTTTTAGCCACAAGATGGCAGTTTAGAATTGTTTTATTTAATTAATACTATTGTAATATATTGGAACTTGGAAGTTTATATCAATCTAATGTCTCCTAATAATATCCTCCTTTCAACGTATCAAGGATGACATCGGATTGGATATTCTTAAATTAGCAGTTGTATTTATTTAGAGGCGACGTGTCCATTCCTATGACCCCTGATGACGTCAGAACGTTAATGACAAAACCGGTAGGGTATACCGGACGTAACACGTCACTTCTGCCTTAGCCACGTAGCTGGATATCAGCGGTGTTCGTTTGTGTAAAGACTTTTTGTACTGCTTGTACTTTGAGGAAACTTATGCGTTTTTTAATAAATGTTTGATATTTTGAACTTACTTCACTATGGGAACATTATGTTTTTTCCCCTAACTTATGACAATAATGGTTTGATGGCCAATCCCGCATTGAGGGTTCCACATATACGCTAATCCAGCGTCCAGGCAGATCACAGTATTTCGAGTCACTCAGCACTTGGATCAAGCCGCGGTTGTGAGATTCCATTGGCATTTTCAAAACAAGTGTTTTTGACTCCTGTAATGAGAGTCACTACATTCTGGTGAGTAGACTGCGTGACTGGTGATGGTGGTGGAAGATTAACCCTTTACGATGAATGCCAAATATAAAGGAAGTTTTCATCCAGAAGCTATAGAGATTCTTTGTCAATTTTGAACACTGTTTCACATATTTGTGCTTTTTTGAACATTATTACACCGATGTTGGTGCTTTCACATCTGGACCTTTTAGTTGAGCATGATTTATGGTTCAGATTATTATTAATATCATTTGCACTAGTTGCTTTGTGTTAAGATATTTAATGCACTTTCACTTTTCAGAGAGCGCAGTTTAATTAATTAGTTTGTTAAATTAATACATTTTCTTGCTTTTGTATTCCATTTTTATTCAACGAGCTGCTCTCATATATATTTCACATACTTAATTAATTTAATCTTTTCATTTTGCGCGAGTTGGTGGTATTTCCATTTATTTTTATGTGTAAAGTTTACATACATTTTTCCCAAATCTAGGCTAATCAAACTGAGCATATAAAAAAGCACATAATCAAAGATTACCTTCAGTGAGAATCAAATGCCAAAATAGCCTGCAGATACAGAAATATAAACAGCCAAATGTTTTTGCAATTCTCAATTTTCCTTTAAAAAAAATCAAGTTTGGTCCAGCCAAGCCATCACCCAACTTCCAAGCCTATTGGCCAGTGGGGCTGCCCATCACATTAAAGGACCAATAGGAAATGATGTCAGGAACGAACCGATAAGTTTATGTTTTACAAGTAAAGTGGAAATTTGCATAAAACATCAACTATTAACATCCCTGCCTCCAATTGAAAACGTTGTTTGCAGCAAGGAAAATTCTCCTCTGCATTCTATGATACTCATTTTGAATTTCCCAGGCTTGTGACATGTTTACCTTACCAGCTGGCTAGTAAAGCTGTAACAAAAATAATTAAAAAGGCATTTAGTGCTTCCTATCTAACACTGCCATCTGCTGGTCCTGAAATATTGGTATTCTACTAATTTCCAACGTATGGCAAGCAAAGATTCACCAACTGTCTAAAAGTAAAAGGATATGCTTAGTTTTTTTTATCAAAACCATTTTCTATTACTATCCTGTTTGTCAGAAAACCCTACTCAGTCTTTAAGTCGATATTGTAAAGAATATACTGGTATTTTAAGTATCAGTCCATCCAAAACTCATATTTTTGTTTATGACAGATTTCTTGTATTTTTTAGAAACTCTATTGGTGAAGCATCTATACCAACAGAATATGTGGTATTTTTTTGGGATTTTTTAAATGTCCTATATTATGGAGAATGTAACAGGAGGAGCTAGAACACACAGGGTAGACAGAAATACCCACAACTCTCAGGTAGACAGGAACAGTGCCAGGAATTTTGGCTATGGCAGATTTTGAAAGAAGCCAAAGGCTGGTTAAGCCTAATAGGCTCCACCTAAAACCAAAAAAAATCACTTTTGAGTCACCATTCAATGGAGCACTAAACAAATAATTCTCTGTAATCTCTAATAGTTTTTATTGCTAAATATTATTGAATAAAAGTGATAATAATAGATAAACATTGATAAATTGATAATATGGTTTCAGCTTTTAAAACTAGGACTACTACTCATATGCATACTAACTGATCCTATGAGTCAGTGCTTTACCTATACCAGGCAGTGTACAAAGATAGCTAGAAAAAAACATGATAAAGAGGCAAAGGTTACTTTCCAAGTGCTCTTCTGTCCCTCCATTCGTACTCTGGTGCAATTCTAATTATGTTGGGTTAGTTCTGAACACAGAGTCAGGGCTAAGGACAACCATGTATAGATTGGTGCTCAAACCTGCCCACTCTTGGACTAAGAATGCTAACCTCCCAGCAAAGGATTTTGTGCACATTTTTGGCATAACAATGATTTTACCAAAACATATTCTACTTCTGTCATTTCTAAAAACTAGAAAATGTGTATAATTTAAAAATTGGGAAAAACACACATTATGCATTGGTATTGCAGATGTGATGCAACATCTGTCTGATGCTGACCAATGATCAAATTAGATTATCTATTTGAATCAACACTGGCCTTTTACAGAATGGGCAAGGTTGGGGGGTTGGGGTTGCAAAAAAAGTTGTTAAAGGCTTGGGGGGAGGGGTGGGGTGTGATGTTTTGGAGCAATAGGTATCAAAGATGGTAGATTCTTCCTGCAGGTATGGGATGACAGCATAGAGGTGCAGGGCCATGCAGGTCTGAAGTGAGAGTGAAGGAAATGCACAAGCTTGATGAGAGAGCAGATACAGGCATTTTAGTGAACAGGGATGAGGGGGAGGCAGTAAAAATTTACCAAATTACATTAATTAGAAAAGAAAAGGACTTGGTTGAAAAAATAGGACATCACAATGGCTAAGTGGTTAGTGCTTCCACCTAGCAGCACTGGGGTTGTCGGTTTGAATCCCAACCACGGCTCTACCTGCCTGGAACATGCTCTACCTGTGCCTGCTTGGGTTTATTCTGGGTACTTTGGTTTCCTCCCAAATTAAAATAGTAAATTGGCCCTATTATGTGTATGTATAAATGTGAGTTAGAGACCTTAGACTGTAAGCTCCTTGAGGGCAGGGACTGATGTAAATGTATAATATATGTAAAATGCTGTGTAAATTGACAGTGCTATATAAGTACCTGTAATAAATACATAAATACATAATACATAAAACCTAACCTAGGCTAAGGCCACCAAATCATCTATGGATATCTGGACCAAAATTGGTATTTCAACTCACAGTTTACTGTGTTCAGACAGACCCTGTGTGAAAGGCTGATAGTGAAATAACAAGATCAGTAAGACACCATCATCATGGTGACTCCTATCTACCTATACATTAACCTAAAGTAGGGGTGCACCGAATTTTGATACCGAAAATGCAGGATGCACTTTGCAGAAACCGAAAATGCAGGATGCACTTTGCCGAAAACCAAAAATTAAATTTTTTTTTATTATATTTTTATATATAATTGTCATCATCAATTTAAATTAATTAATTAATTAATATGAATTTATTGTTGCCCATTATTGACTCCTTTAGTGCAAGAAAAGCTCAAGAAAAATGCAGTCTGCTGTCCCTGACCATCTCTTGTATCATGTCCTCAGTCTCTAACCATCTCTTATATCATGTCCTCAGTCTCTAACCATCTCTTATATCATGTCCTCAGTCTCCAACCATCTCTTTTATCATGTTCTCAGTCTCTAGCCATCTCTTGTATCATGTCTGCAGTCTCTAACCATCTCTTGTATCACGTCTGCAATCTCTTACTTTAACTTAAACACACTGCCAATAGTATTAGCAAAATTTCCATTTGGTGCAGCCTTGCCAGTGCCTGTGGGATGCAGCCTTACCAGTGCCAATACAAATTTTTGCTCTATTAAAGATCTACTTTGGTTGAAAAGACTTTGTGATTTGATCACTTCTGGGAATGTTGGGTGCATGATTACCTGCTGCAAGTGCTGTGGTTCCATCTGCCAACCCCTATGCCACTACTGTGTTCTGTAGTGATGTATGTGGCCTGGCTGGTGGAGCCACAGCATTCACTGGGAGACAAGACACCGGACAAACCCAGAAGTGTGCCAAATGCTGAGGATTCTTCAACCACCTTAGCGTCTAAAGAGAGCCACGATCATCAATCCTGGTGGGAAATTAGGTAAGTGTTAAAACTTTTTAAAGGGAGACATTATCTTCAACTTTTTAATCTAGTGATAGAATAGCTATGGGCAGGAAATTATTTATTTTTATTTTTCTCTTACAGGCCCTGGGCATAATCTAAGACAATGTCACTAGTGACAGGGCCGGGATTTGAACGAAAGACCCCAATGCTACAGGGCCAACTAATAGGATACTGTGTACAATATATTTACATCAAACACAATTTATAAAACTAAAAAATGTGTGGTTGTGCTATAGCTAGACAAAATAAGGCAATTGCTGTATATTCTGACTACGCTAGCTGTATTTTACTTCATAATATCAAATAGTATCATAATAGCTCAATAGATGAGCCAAAATGATCACTATTGAATTATTTACAACACCCATTTATGCCTAACAAGTGATAATACTTTAGGATCTTACAGTCTGAAGTGCATTTAAACTCATTTACAGAATTTATGATCATGACTTTGTCTTCAGTACAAATAATAAAGTATCACTTCAGAATCTCTGCTTTTGGCATTCAGCAACAATAAGAGATGATAAAACTTAATGATACAGTATTTCATAAACCTTTCTTCACACACACTCCCAACATTAAGTCTGCGCAGACAATGACCACAGGTGGAGCATCAATCGACATAGACAACCTCTATCAAGAGGGAGCCAAGTCAGAGGCCATCATTATTGTTTTATCACCACATAAATCCAGAGGACATAACAGATGATATTATTACTTGAATCTTTGTTTTAGGAGAAACAAAAAACTGCAACATTAGCATCCAAGTACAGGTACCACAGAGGGTAGAGCAAACCTTGCCATGTTCAAACTGAGTACAGATCTTACATCCCATAATACATGTGAACAGAAGCTAGTTGTAGCTTATAATGATGCTGAAAATGTTATGGCTTTGTGTAAAGCAATCCTATGACTGGGTAACTTATTGGTGTGAGAAACTAAACTCATGCTGAGCCAAGGATCACTATCCTGGATGTAATCTGCTGTCAATCAAAGAACACAAAGTGAAAGGGTGTTTAAAGACCAATTTTACCTAAAAAAATAAATAAATACAAAATAAGTGCAAGGGACTTTACCTTCAGTGTGATGTGTTCCTTGTGCTTCTGTCTTCTAGTTCTGTAGTAATCCTCCTCCTCCAATGCCCCTCACCCCCATTGCAGGGGATATTAATACTGAGGAGTGCATAACTATACTCCTTCTTTCCGCCCAGCTCCTCCATCCATTGAAGTCGTCACTACAACTTCTATGAATGGAGGGGTTGGACCGTTCAAGCATCTGCCCATCCTCCATTAATAGATTGTACAGTTGTGTAAAAAAGTATTTGCCCCCTTCCTGATTTTTTTGCATATTTCTCACACTTAAATGATTCAGATCATCAAACAAATTTTAATATTACACAAAGATAACCCGAGTAAATCCAAGATGCAGTTTTTTAATTATATTCATTTATTAAGGGAAAAAAGCTTTTCAAACATGCCTGGTCCTACAGTGGTGTGAAAAAGTGTTTGCCCCCTTAAGGTCCACCAGAAGATCCTTAAAAGCTACACATCATGCGAGACCCAAAGAAATTCAGGAACAATTGAGAAAGAAAGTAATTGAGATCTATCAGTCTGGAAAGGGTTATAAAGCCATTTCCAAAGCTTTGGGAATCCAGCGAACCACAGTGAGAGCCATTATCCACAAATGGCGAAGACATGGAACAGTGGTGAACTTTCCCAGGAGTGGCCGGCCGCCCAAAATTACCCCAAGAGCGCAGCGACGACTCATCCAAGAGGTCACAAAAGACCCCACAACAACGTCCAAGGAACTGCAGGCCTCACTTGCCTCAGTTAAGGTCAGCGTTCATGCCTCCACCATCAGGAAAAGACTGGGCAAAAATGGCCTGCATGGCAGAGTTCCAAGGAGAAAACCACTGCTGAGCAAAAAGAACATCAAAGCTCGTCTCAATTTCTCCACAACACATCTTGATGATCCCCAAGACTTTTGGGACAACATTCTGTGGACCGATGAGACAAAAGTGGAACTCTTTGGAAGGTGTGTGTCCAAGTATATCTGGCGTAGAAGGAACACTGCATTTCAGAAAAAGAACATTATACCAACAGTAAAATATGGTGGTGGTAGTGTGATGGTCTGGGGCTGTTTTGCTGCTTCAGGACCTGGAAGACTTGCCGTGATAAAAGGAACTATGAATTCTGCTGTCTACCAAGAGATCCTGAAGGAGAATGTCCGACCATCTGTTCGTGTACTCAAGCTGAAACGAACTTGGGTTCTGCAGCAGGGCAATGATCCTAAACACACCAGCAAGTCCACCACCGAATGGCTGAAGAAAAACAAAATGAAGACTTTGGAGTGGCCTAGCCAAAGTCCAGACCTGAATCCTATTGAGATGTTGTGGTATGACCTTAAAAAGGCCGTTCATGCCCGAAAACCCTCTAATGTAACTGAATTAGGACAATTCTGCAAAGATGAGTGGGCCAAAATTCCTCCAGGATGCTGTAAAAGCCTCATTGCACGTTATCGCAAACGCTTGGTTGCAGTTGTTGCTGCTAAGGGTGGCCCAACCAGTTATTAGGTTTAGGGGGCAATCACTTTTTCACACAGGGCCATGATGGTTTGGATTTTTTTTCACCTTAAATAATAAACACCTTCATTTACAAATTGCATTTTGTGTTTACTTGTGTTGTCCTTGACTATTGTTTAAATTGGTTTGATGTTCCGAAACACTTAAGTGTGACAAACATGCAAAGGAACAGGAAATGAGGAAGGGGGGCAAACACTTTTTCACACCACTGTATGTGAAAAAGTAATTGCCCCCTTCCATGCCGAATCATGAATGAACTGTGATTAACCACAATTATTTGGAAAGCTGAGTTAAATTTCACTTGCCACACCCAGGCCTGATAACTGCCAGACCTGTTGAATGAAGACATCACATAAATAGAAGCTGTCTGACAAAGTGAAGCACGCTAACAGATCACAAAAAGCCACACATCATGCCACAATCTAAAAAAATTCAAGAACAGGTAAGAAACAAAGTAATGTACATGTGTCTGTCTAGGAAGGGTTTCAAAGCCATTTCTAAGACTTTGCAACTCCAGTGAACCGTGGGAGAGCCATTATCCACAAATGGAGAAAGCTTGGAACAGTGGTGGCCGGCCTACAAAAATTAGGGAGGCCGGCCTACAAAAATTACTCCAAGAGCATGACAACAACTCATCCAGGAGGTCATAAAAGAACCCAAAACAACATCTAAATAACTGCAGGCAACACTTGCCTCAGGTAAGATCAGTGTTCATGATTCAACAATAAGTAAGAAACTGGGCAAAAATGGCATCCATGGGAGAGTTCCAAGGCCAAAGCCACTGCTGACCAAAATAAACAGAAAGGCTCATCTCACATTTCCCAAAAAACATCTTGATTATCCCCAAGACCTTTAGGCAATTATTCTGTGGACTGATGAGACAGAAATGTTACTTTTTGGAAGGTGTGTGTGCCGTTACATCTGGCATAAAACAAATACAGCATTTCATAACAAAAAAATCGTACCAACAGTCAGACATGGTGGTGGTAGTGTGATGTCTGGGGCTGCTTTGCAGCTTCAGGACCTGGACGACTTACCATAATTGATGGAACCATGGAATCTGAGCTCTACCAGAAAATCCTAAAGGAGAATGTCTGGCAATCAGTTTGTGACCTCAAGCTCAAGTGCACTTGGGTTATGCAGCAGGACAATGATCCAAAACACACCAGCAAGTCCACCACCGAATGGCTGAAGAAAAACAAAATGAAGACTTTGGAGTGGCCTAGCAAAGTCCAGACCTGAATCCTATTGAGATGTTGTGGTATGACCTTAAAAAGGCCGTTCATGCCCGAAAACCCTCTAATGTAACTGAATTAGGACAATTCTGCAAAGATGAGTGGGCCAAAATTCCTCCAGGATGCTGTAAAAGCCTCATTGCACGTTATCGCAAACGCTTGAATGAACTGTGATTAACCACAATATTTGGAAAGCTGAGTTAAATTTCACTTGCCACACCCAGGCCTAAAAAAATGAAGACATCACATAAATAGAAGCTGTCTGACAAAGTGAAGCACGCTAACAGATCACAAAAAGCCACACATCATGCAACAAACTAAAAAAATTCAAGAACAGGTAAGAAACAAAGTAATGTACATGTGTCTGTCTAGGAAGGGTTTCAAAGCCATTTCTAAGACTTTGCAACTCCAGTGAACCGTGGGAGAGCCATTATCCACAAATGGAGAAAGCTTGGAACAGTGGTGAACCTTCCCAGGAGTGGCCGGCCTACAAAAATTACTCCAAGAGCATGACAACAACTCATCCAGGAGGTCATAAAAGAACCCAAAACAACATCTAAATAACTGCAGGCAACACTTGCCTCAGGTAAGATCAGTGTTCATGATTCAACAATAAGTAAGAAACTGGGCAAAAATGGCATCCATGGGAGAGTTCCAAGGCCAAAGCCACTGCTGACCAAAATAAACAGAAAGGCTCATCTCACATTTCCCAAAAAACATCTTGATTATCCCCAAGACCTTTAGGCAATTATTCTGTGGACTGATGAGACAGAAATGTTACTTTTTGGAAGGTGTGTGTGCCGTTACATCTGGCATAAAACAAATACAGCATCTCATAACAAAAAAATCGTACCAACAGTCAGACATAGATTACTAGAAGACAGAAGCACAGGGGACACATAACACTGAAGATAATGTCCCTTGTGCTTATTCTGTATTTTTTTTTTTTTTTGGGGGGGGGGGGGGAATTTAGCCTTGAAAGTGATCATGTCATTTTATATGAAAAAATAACATGGTGTCATCCCCTAAAAGAATCTGCTATCCGACACTTCTAAATGTGTTTGATTGTAAGTACAGGGCTGTGTGCTACAGTTCTGTCTACCGGCTTCTAAACAAAACAAGCAATGGGGAATATGCTATACAACACAATGGGACGTGTATCTCTGATAGGAGCAGAGATTACAGTCCTTGTCTACTGAAAATCAGTGGTAATTTCGTCAACAATTACGTTTTTGTCAAAGTTTTCGTTAGCGGCATTTTTACAGTGACGAAAACTAAACTAAAGTACAGCACATTTTTGTCCACTGACGAAAACTATGACGAAAATCAAATCTGTTTTCGTTAATGAATGAAAACTGGACGAAAATGTGAGGCAGGGACATTTACCCTTGTGAATTAACTTCTGGTTTTCACAGAGCTCCGCCTGCTTTCGCTCCCCGCAAGCAAGCGAGTTGCCAGAGACCAGTCTGTGCATTACAGCCATGCCTCCCGGGTCCCGACGAGACTGTCCCACTCCTGAGACAACCGCCAGGTGCCCACGTCCAGAGCAAAGAGCAGAGCAGACTGTGAGTGTTTAGTACATTACAATTACAACAGGCCTGAGGCCTCCCCTCAGACCACTGTCTGTCCAGAGCAATGTGTGTGCATTACAGGCCTCCTCTGATCACTGACAGTGGCATCCAGGGCACTGTGGATTACAGGTCATCCCTCAGACCACCATCCAGCACTGTGCAGCATTATATAATGGCTAAATCTGTGTCTGTGTAGTTTGTTCAAACCATAAATAATAACATGATATTAGGTGTTTTTTTTTTTACTCCAGGAGTGTATAATGAGTTTTGAAATAAATAATGCATTATCTAATGAAACAAATTTGCTTTGAGTCGACTAAAACATACTGGAGATTTAGTCGACTAAATACGACTAAGGCCCCTTTCACGCTTATACGACTTGTCCCACGATTTGGGACTGCAAAGTAGCATGACAAGTTGTTCCCCATGATTTCCAATGACAGCCATTCATATTAGTACGACTTCAAGTTGTTCTGACTTCAAAGTAGTCCCTGCACTACTTTGGTCCGATTTTGATGCCACTTACACAGACATTCCTTGAAATCACGGCAAAATTGCGGCAAAAATCGCAGTAAAATTGCGCGACTTTGAAGCCGCACAAGTGTGAAAGGGGCCTAAAACATAAACACTTGCAGAAGACTAAAATGGGACTAAAACTAAAGTGCCATTTTAGTCCTAAGACTAAAACTATATCGAAATTTGCTGCCAAAATTAACAAAAACAATTTATTTATTTTTTAACAGGGTGGCATCATTTCAGTAATTTTATACCAGTGACAGAAATGCTCTAAGGGCACACTTCCATTGTTGATTTACTGAACAGGGTATAAATTGAAAACCTAAAATGTTTTAAGTAAAAATTAAAGTTATTGCATATTTTGAATACGTCAACTTTTTTTTAGGTAAATATATTTTTAAAGATGCTATTGACATGAAATTTTCACGACGTCCGTAACAACCCATGCAATCCATAAATACAAAGAAACCAAAACAAATTTGTTCAGAAATGACGGTATGTGCCATAAAAAAAAGTAAACATAATAAAATGTTATTTAGCCCTGATCATATTGAATAAAAAAAGAAAATATGTACAAAATCGTAACACATTTGTGTGATTTTGTGGATTTAGTATAAATCTTAGACAAAATTTGCTTTGCTTATGTTTTTCACTTGACTCCTTCCTGACTGCAGTACATTTTTTTAAATTCCAAATGTTACATGCTCCTTGCTGGGGGAATGCTAATTAACCTTGCAGCAGAGATCTAGGAATGTGCAACTGTGTGTGTTCCTAGTTGTCAGACCTACTGTCAAACAGAAAAATTAGTCAGAGTTTTTGTCAAGGTAACTGACACATAATGATGCTGCTAAACTTGGTCTGAGCATCTAATGCAGCATACACACGGTCGGAATTTCCGATGGAAACTGTCCGATGGGAGCTTTTCATCGGATTTTCCGACCGTGTCTTTCTGTCGGAAAATTCGGAATCGGAATTTCCGACGGACTTTGGATTGAGAACCTGTCCTTAATTTTTCAGACGGAAAACCTTTCTATCGGATTTTCCGATCGTGTGTATGCAATTCCGACACGCAAAATTTCCGACGCATGCTCGGAAACAATTTGACGCATGCTCAGAAGCATTAAACTTCCCTTTTATAGTGCAGTCGAACGTGTTGTATGCCGCTGTGTTATTGACCATCGGAATTTGGTGTGACCGTGTGTAGGCAAGACAGTTTGAGCGAAATTCAGTCGGAATTCCGACAGGAAAACCATCAGAGCTTTTTCCGACGAGAATTCTGACCGTGTGTACGCGGCATAGGCTTCAAAAAAACTTTGTGTTGAAATGATTAAATTGTATTTTTCTTTAAGGTGGGGATGTAATTTAGGGTACCTTAGTTTATTTTATTTAGAGATCTTTATATCATATGAATATCATTATTTGCGTACTGTTGCTTGAAATTTTTTGTATTACACTAATGTATTACACGTTTTTGTATTACACTCTTTCCACATCCCCTCTCGTCTCCATAATATAGGGGGGGGGGGGTGTTCTGCATTCCAAAGAGAGAAATCTGAGCAATGATAACTGATAACAGCATATTCAGAGAGCATATTGCAAGATTTCTGGCAAGATAAAAGTTTTTTTGTTTTTGAACAGATTTAACACAATACTTCTCATATATTAAACAGACCATAAGGGAGCAAACAAGAGAAGTTAATGGTGACCATTGGTTATGACCACTGTTAGTGATGAGATGTGCATTTGACCCATCTGTCAGCTCAGGGGTCTACGATCTGAGGTGAGCGGTTTGGCTAGCTGGTGGTGGAATCACAGATGTAGCCTGCACTATAAGGATATCTGCATGCATTTTTACCACCATAGAGGAGAACGTCACTATCAACTGTCTCTATATTAATTTTTCTACCTCAGCTCCTTACGTTTTCTACTTTTTAAAGGACTTTGAATTCTTAGAGGGTTAATTATTAGCGCTGCACTGTTATGTATTTAGTGTTTCCTTGAGGTTTTGTTATATTTACCATTTACCTTTAGTGTTCAGCTGCTTTGCTATTTTTTAAGGTTATTATTTTGCGCTTACTGACCCTACATTTTTTAATTTACATAAAGGTTAAAGTGGAACTTCCCTCTCCCAATCAACATTGGTTATTTTTAATACTCATGCTGCTAGCATTAGTAAATAGATAGGAAAGCATATCTTATTTATTTGTTTTAAACTTTATTTTTTTTTACATTTCTGCATTTACTTCCTGGTTTCCAGGCCTAGGCAAATGACGTCATACATCCCAGGAGTCTTCAGGAGGGAAGGAGGAGGGGTTTTCTCAGCTAAGCACACTCTCTGGCATGCAGATGGATTCTAAGAAGTAAATGATACATAAATCATTTGCCCTTACTCAAGATGGCCATGGCCAGAAATGCTAGGGGGGTGTTTTTCAAAGGGATTTCTCAACAAAATAAAGCATACATGGATAAATGGGGACATGGATGAATGCGGGGGGATTTTCTTTGACTATTAAAAAAAATGTAGTGTTTTTGGTTTGTGGTGCTAAGATACCATGAAGATCCACCTTACGTTCACCTACCCCAATGATCCCAGTGCATTTTGCCACAGTGGTAAAATGTCCCCAAAGTCTCCAGGTTTCTGAAAAATTAAAACTCTAAATTTCGCTCACCCCTAATCATCATGTAATAATGCCCATATATATATATATATATATATACTGAAATATGACTGGTTCCTGCAGGCCATTCCACACAACACGTCTACTCTCTTTTGATCTGCCTTATAAAAAAGGCCAGGTAATCACAATTGAGGTAACTTAAAATTGGAGTTTCTTTCAACTGACTTAAAAAGATAAAAAAAAAAAACACTTTTTTTTTTCTTGAGCAGCGAAAGCAAATTTAACTGAAACCACCTATCTGAATAAACATCTAAAGGCTGAGACCAAATTTCATAATCCGTAATTGCATCTGCGGGAGAAGGAACTTGCAGGAAATCAGGAAGTTGACAATCTCCAATGTAATACATCAAATTCACCTACTGAGATTTTCCATTAGCAGCTCAGTAAGACAGGAGCAACCTGAAATGCGTGCCAAAAAAACGCAAAAAATAAAAATAAAAAAGCTACACATTTCACTTAATGATTTAGCCTTCCCCAAAACAAGATATAAGTGTGACATCATTTTGCATAGCAAAAAAAAATTCTTGATATTTCAATAAGACAAAATAGAACTGGGAGTTAAACATTGAAAGCCTTTTCTAAAAGTAAAATACCTGGCTCAATCCATCACCTTAATTGAATAAAGCAACTTATTTGGTTGGAAATAATATTATCTACCTACTGAAAATAGCTGCCATATCACTGCCGTTGACAACATAACATCTGAGAAATAAATGAACTGGCCTTAAATAAGGTTATCGAGCAGCTGCTCAGCACTCTAATAATACAGACCATTTCCAAACTGAGAAATAGCTCACTTATCTTAGATAGCAGGCTATAGAGAGGGTACACATTTCCATAATATTCTTCAAATAGGGGTCCATTAAAGATACATTTTCAGATATACGACACATGGCTAAGAGGCTAAATGTATCAGGCCTATTTTAATTGAAGTGCATAACATAGTTCTAACAGAAGATCACTATATTAGATAAAGTCCAGGGTAATTTGACTGACATTACAGACCATGTTTCTGCATTAGCTGCTCTAAGAATGTGTAAATAGCAAATAGCAAAGCCATTATTAAAGACGAAAGATTTTCAGGGAAAGAATGTTCATTCTGAAACTTCAACGAGGAAAATTAAAGCAAATTTGTCACAGGGTAACAAAAGGCAAAAGCAACCTTTAGACTTATCACTGGGTCATAGTTACATAGTTAGCTAGGCTGAAAAAAGACACAAGTCCATCCAGTTCAACCACAAAAAAAAAGAAATAATAAAAATAAAAAATATCGTACAATCCAATATACTGTATCCAATTCTATACCCACAGTTGATCCAGAGGAAGGCAAAAAAAAACCCCAGCAGAGCATGCTCAAATCTGCCACAGCAGGGGAAAAAATCCCTTCCTGATCCCCTAAGAGCAATCGGATTTTCCCTGGATCAACTTTACCTATAAATGTTAGTACCCAGTTATTTTATGTAAATGTAAGAAAGTATCCAGCCCTTTCTTAAAGCAATCTACTGAGTTAGCCAGAACCACCTCTGGAGGGAGTCTATTCCACATTTTCCCAGCTCTTACTGTGAAGAAACCTTTCCATATTTGGAGATGAAATCTCTTTTCCTCCAGACGTAAAGAGTGCCCCCTTGTCCTCTGTGTTGACCGTAAAGTGAAGAACTCAACACCAAGTTCACTATACGGACCCTTTATATATTTGTACATGTTGATCATATCCCCCCTTATTCTCCTCTTCTCAAGAGTGACGAAATTCAGTTCCTCTAATCTTTCATCATAGCTGAGCTCCTCCATGCCTCTTATCAGTTTGGTTGCCCTTCTCTGCACTTTCTCCAGTTCCCCGATATCCTTTTTGAGAACTCATGCCAAAGCAGCTTGACTCTACCCCTTGCGTTGTCACATAGTGCTACATTGCCCTAATCTGTTGCTCACCCCCCAAAGATGCTAAGCAAATATCACCTCCCCTTTACCAAGTGACAGTGCTCCGGCCCTGATCACTGCATTGTAGAAAGACAATACCCCTATTTGCCCCATACTTGGCATTTTACTTGGAGTTGGACAGGAAAACCAAAGCTATTGTTTGATCCCTGCAATGCAGGTGCAGGGTTACTGTGCTTTGCATACCCCATAATAAGTCTACCTAAAACCTTGTGCAGGAACCTGAGTTAGAATTAAATTGATCCTTGTGTTCTTTTGAAGCCCTTTGGATGCTGAATAAAACATGTTGCCAGCATACCAGCTAGATGCAAAAAATCTTCTGCATTGCATAGTGAAGATCACACCATCAATTCAGTTCATGATTGTGTGGCCTCACATGACCCCTTCATCAAGGGCATATGTGTACTCAATTAAAAATCACCATCCATATATACAGGTCCAATACAAACACTCACCTGTAGTGTCATTACTTCATTATGGCGTCTAAATTCTACTTAAAATAATGTCAATAAACATTATTTGCAAATTTGGTGGATTCTGATATAATGTGTGAAGGGAATATTTTTGTGTGTGACTTCCAGGGGCTACCCCTTTTTTTTTTGTGGAAAGTTAATGACAAGGTTTGGGGCTTAGTGCAGGAGGGATGGGGCTTAACCTCAATCCGGGCAAAAGTCAAGGCTCCATTGCAGCCTAAGCCTAGGATCATGGTGGTTCCACAGGGATCCAAGAAGCAATCTGAAAACTAAGTATTGACAGCAAGTAAACTGCACTTCAGTATTGTTGTTACATTTTAAAGGTACTACCGCACAGTCATGAGGAAAGGGGTATGTTCTGCCGTATAACAGTCAAATAAGTGAAGATGTCTACTTTAGATAAAATGACAGGCTGCATTCTATGTCAGTTTGCTTTAGTTCCCAAACTTGCTGCATTGGAATGAGGATAAGGAGTACACTTTAAGTATCAAAATTATATTTAATCACATTTTATTAAGTGTTTAACACATGAAAGTACAAAAAAGCTATGTATATTATATGTATACACAATAACGTACAAAAAAAGGCATGTATAAACCATGTAAAAAGCCATATTTAAGTCCATGTATAGTTAATATTCACATATCAACACATGTAGATAATGCCTATCTAAGCAAATGACATGATAATGTCATAGTTATGGTACATGTTGAAGAGAATGTATGAATGTTGAATCCATAATGTATGGCACATGTAGAGTCATACTAGTTGAGCCAATGCATAGAAACCAGATGGGTGATAATGGAATTCCAGATATATATGATAAGAAGACAAACATTCCCATTATGAAATTGTGATTGTGACCCCCCTCTATGCAGTAGCCTCTAATAATACAGCTCAGGAAAAAAAGAAAAAAATGTTATATAAAAAAAAAGGAACACAAAAAAAGGAGGGGATGGGGGGGGGGGGCAGATGAACGTGTGTACATGGGGGGGAAGGTGCTCCCCAACTCTTATGACCAGGTTGCAGAGGTATTATCCCCCTTAAATGTTAGTGGAGATAAAGGAGGCAAAATAAATATAAAAATTAAAAGTAATTTCATTATTCTTTATGTGCTGTGCACAAAAAGATATATTATGAAAAAACTGTTTATTAATTCTACCTTCTACGAAGGTGAATCACCAGCATGAAATAAATAGAATCCAAGCAAGGTGTTCCATAAATTATAAATCACAGCCAGTTCTTATTAAAATTCACATTTTTCAATTGCAACTCATATACGAAAATGTCAGTTAGTATAATCGAACTCTCGCTCCACCACCAAGGTGGTTTGCAAAAGTAACAATTGTGATATATTAAGATGCTTTGAGCAGATCCACATTTACAGTCCTGTAAGATGAAATAAAAGAATAGAATAACATCGCTGTGAACTCTGTAAAATTGCTTTTGCAATTTAGAGCATGATAATTTTTTTCAGTTATGACTGAATATAATGTACAAGAAATCTAAAGGGTATCTCTACCTTAGTTCCAATTCTTAAAACTACAATCCAGATTAAAAAAGTGAAGGTTTTTGATAACGCCGGGTTCACACTATTGCGAATTAGAATTAGAATCTAATTCGCAATAGCAGGAGATTTTGACCGCCTCTCTATGGAGCCAGTTCACATATCTCCACTGCGGCTCTGGTGCAAATTTGCACAGGTGTCCTGTGTGTCTTTTGGTCCATTTCAGGTCCAAATTGTGGGCTGAAATCGGACCTGATACGGTGAACGGGGTTCCACCGGATTCCTGCTGTGAGCCGCATGTGTACATAGTGTGAAACCAGCCTAACTCTTTAAGTTATCAGTTTCTTAGTTTGGAAGATACAAGTCCCCAGTTCAAACTTTATCTCTTATTTTTTGTCAAAACCTGATTATCAGAACATGAGAAACCATAACCATTCTGTTTCTGCAGGCCTACGTCACCATGTGAGTGGTCTGAAGAAGGTCCACCTTGTGGAGTGTACATTGTAGCCCA
The DNA here is from genome assembly GCA_028564925.1 of Lithobates sylvaticus. NCBI lineage: Eukaryota > Metazoa > Chordata > Amphibia > Anura > Ranidae > Lithobates > Lithobates sylvaticus. The sequence goes on from CM053030.1 coordinate 451,941,062, forward strand.
TTGTACAGTGGTGTGAAAAAGTGTTTGCCCCCTTCCTCATTTCCTGTTCCTTTGCATGTTTGTCACACTTAAGTGTTTCGGAACATCAAACCAATTTAAACAATAGTCAAGGACAACACAAGTAAACACAAAATGCAATTTGTAAATGAAGGTGTTTATTATAAAAGGTGAAAAAAAATCCAAACCATCATGGCCCTGTGTGAAAAAGTGATTGCCCCCCTTGTTAAAACATACTATAACTGTGGTTGTCCACACCTGAGTTCAATTTCTCTAGCCACACCCAGGCCTGATTATTGCCACACCTGTTCACAATCAAGGCATCACTTAAATAGGAGCTGCTTGACACAGTAAGGTCCACCAGAAGATCCTTAAAAGCTACACATCATGCCGAGACCCAAAGAAATTCAGGAACAATTGAGAAAGAAAGTAATTGAGATCTATCAGTCTGGAAAGGGTTATAAAGCCATTTCCAAAGCTTTGGGAATCCAGCGAACCACAGTGAGAGCCATTATCCACAAATGGCGAAGACATGGAACAGTGGTGAACTTTCCCAGGAGTGGCCGGCCGCCCAAAATTACCCCAAGAGCGCAGCGACGACTCATCCAAGAGGTCACAAAAGACCCCACAACAACGTCCAAGGAACTGCAGGCCTCACTTGCCTCAGTTAAGGTCAGCGTTCATGCCTCCACCATCAGGAAAAGACTGGGCAAAAATGGCCTGCATGGCAGAGTTCCAAGGAGAAAACCACTGCTGAGCAAAAAGAACATCAAAGCTCGTCTCAATTTCTCCACAACACATCTTGATGATCCCCAAGACTTTTGGGACAACATTCTGTGGACCGATGAGACAAAAGTGGAACTCTTTGGAAGGTGTGTGTCCAAGTATATCTGGCGTAGAAGGAACACTGCATTTCAGAAAAAGAACATTATACCAACAGTAAAATATGGTGGTGGTAGTGTGATGGTCTGGGGCTGTTTTGCTGCTTCAGGACCTGGAAGACTTGCCGTGATAAAAGGAACTATGAATTCTGCTGTCTACCAAGAGATCCTGAAGGAGAATGTCCGACCATCTGTTCGTGTACTCAAGCTGAAACGAACTTGGGTTCTGCAGCAGGGCAATGATCCTAAACACACCAGCAAGTCCACCACCGAATGGCTGAAGAAAAACAAAATGAAGACTTTGGAGTGGCCTAGCCAAAGTCCAGACCTGAATCCTATTGAGATGTTGTGGTATGACCTTAAAAAGGCCGTTCATGCCCGAAAACCCTCTAATGTAACTGAATTAGGACAATTCTGCAAAGATGAGTGGGCCAAAATTCCTCCAGGATGCTGTAAAAGCCTCATTGCACGTTATCGCAAACGCTTGGTTGCAGTTGTTGCTGCTAAGGGTGGCCCAACCAGTTATTAGGTTTAGGGGGCAATCACTTTTTCACACAGGGCCATGATGGTTTGGATTTTTTTTCACCTTAAATAATAAACACCTTCATTTACAAATTGCATTTTGTGTTTACTTGTGTTGTCCTTGACTATTGTTTAAATTGGTTTGATGTTCCGAAACACTTAAGTGTGACAAACATGCAAAGGAACAGGAAATGAGGAAGGGGGCAAACACTTTTTCACACCACTGTATATAGTGTATATTAAGCTAGAATTGAGTGTTTTGGTGCAGGACATTCCTGTAAAGAGTATACATTAGTATGCTGTAGATAGATAAAGGCACAATGGACTGGTTTGGAGGATGTCATCCCTTCCTGTCAGGTCAGCAATTTAGCTTACTTAGAGAAGGTAAGTATGAAGTGGTTTAGTGGGGGACATCCCTAAGAACTATAAACTGAAACCTAATTACTATCTTAAAACCTATACTTTAAAGCTAAAATTTAACCGTAAAAAAGAAGATAATTTTTTTTATAGTTTTTATTTTTTGAGCTATAAACAAAAAAAAGAGCGACAATTTTGAAAAAAACACAATATTTTGTACTTTTTGCTATAATAAAGTAAATATTCCCAAAAAAAAAAATGTCTTTATCAGACTAGGCCGATATGTATTCTTCTACATATTTTTGTTAAAAAAAATCTCAATAAGCGTATATTGATTTGTGCAAAAGTTATAGCGTCTACAATATAGGGGAAAGATTTATGTCATTTTCTTTTAACTATTAATGGCAGTGATCTGTGATTTTTAGCGGGACTGCGACATTGTGGCGGACAGATCGGACCCTTTTTTTGGGACCATTGACATTTACACAGCGATCAGAGCTAAAAATAGCCACTGATTACTGTATAAATGGTACTGGCAGGGAAGGGGTTAACACTAGGACCCGATCAAGGGGTTAAATGTGTTCCCCCACTGTGTGTTCTAATTGTGAGGGGGTGGGAGTGACTAGAGGAGGAGACAGATCGTGTGTTCCTACTTAGTAGGAACACACGATCTGTCTCCTCTCCCCTGACAGAACCAGGATTTGTGTGTTTACACACACACATCCCCGTTCTCGTTCTGTCATGAGCGATCGTGGGTGCCCGGTGGACATCGTGCCTCGGCTCTGGGGACGTGCTGCGCCAGCCTGCAATATCGCCTTAAAGAGGCGTCGTATACCTACGGCGATTTGCGCGGCCATGCCAACCTGCCGCAGTATTACTGTGGCGGCTGTTCGGCTATCGGTTAATAACAATTAATTACAATATGACTTGTGTTGCAATTGTATACGCTGTATTATTTTTTCTTTCTTTTTTTTTTACCCACGAAAGTGGAGTTACTCTTTAAATTAATAAAAGTAAAGCACTCATATGGTTAAATGCAAAAAAAAAAGATATCCAAATGTGTCTGCATTTTTACCAACCATCGATCCCTATGTACCCTGCAGAATCTTCAACAAGCATGATCATGTTAAGAGCCATGCCCACTTGACGTGCTGCATCCCGATTTGACTTCCTCAAAGGGCACAAGTGGGAAAGCTGAGCACTGGACAGCATAAAAAGAGGGAACATTCCTTTTATAAATATGACTGGGGTTGTTCCCCAACTCTGGTCCTGTGATCATCTTCCTGTTCCAAAATAAGGTCCCTTGCCTTCTAGATGATTGTTCTCATCTATTCTGACATACTCCACACCAAGATCAAAAAGTAGCCTCTAAGCCAGGCATGTCCAAAGTCCGACCAGTGGGCCAATCCGGTTTCGCCTGGTAATTTTGACATGTATATCTTTTGTGGCCCCCTATGAACCCCTGAGTGCTGGGGGCCACAAAAGATATATATGCTGGCTGCCTTGGAGGGGACGGGGAAGGGGTAGTATGACTGCCATACACACAGGAGAATTTCCTGTTTACACGGCAGCCCTGTAAAAGGAAGTCTTGTCTCCTGCGCTGCCATTGGACCACTGTTCTGTCCATCATAGGAGGCGGGACTTTTTTATTAAAGAGGCCATGAGAAAACAGGAGTTTCTCCTGTATGTAACCTGTTGGCGCTCGTCCCGCCCCCCTCCCTGTCTCCTCCAAGGCTGCAGATGGGCATGAATCAGTCTGCACTGATGGCAATGGTGAGTCTGCATTCTTGACAATGGGGTGCTGCATTTATCGCAATGGGGGTGCTGCATTCATGACAATATGGGAGCTGCATTCATGACAATGGGGGTGCTGCATTCATGGCAACGTAGGTGCTGCATTCATGGCAACGTGGGTGCTGCATTCATGGCAATGGGGGTGCTGCATTCATGGAAACGGTGAGTCTGCATTCATGTCAATGGGGGTGCTGCATTCATGGCAATGGTGAAGCTGCATTAATGGCACTTGTGAGGCTGCAGATGGGCACTGATTAGGCTGCATTCATGGGCACTGACCCTTATTTTGCTTCACAGTTCTTTATTTAAAATTTAAGATTTTTTCCTAAAACGTCCTTTTTGACCACTTCAGCCCCGGACCAATTTGCAGCCAAAGGACCAGGCCCCTTTTTGCGATTCGGCACTGCGTCCCTTTAACTGACAATTGCGCTGTCGTGCGACGTGGCTCCCAAACAAAATTGGCGTAGTTTTTTTCCCACAAATAGAGATTTCTTTTGGTGGTATTTGATCGCCCCTGCGGTTTTTATTTTTTGCGCTATAAACAAAAATAGAGCGACAATTTTGAAAAAAATTCAATGTTTTTTACTTTTTGCTATAATAAATATCCCCCAAAAATATATAAAAAAACATATTTTTTCCTTAGTTTAGGCCGATACGTATTCTTCTACATATTTTTGGTAAAAAAAAATCGCAATTAGCGATTATTAATTTGTTTGCGCAAAAGTTATAGCGTTTACAAAATAGGGGATAGTTTTATAGCATTTTTATTAATATTTTTTTTTTTTACTAGTAATGGCGGCGATCAGCGATTTTTATTGTGACTGCAACATTATGGCGGACACATCTGACATTTTTAGGACCAGTGTCATTTATACAGAAATCAGTGCTATTTAAATAGCACTGATTCCTATGTAAATGACAGTGGCAGTGAAGGAGTTAACCACTAGGGGGCAGGGAGGAGTTAGTGTGACGTGTTGTGTTTTTTTTTACAGTAGGGGGGCGTGGCTGTACGTCTGACGTCATTGATCGGCTATCCCGATGACAGGGAACAGTCGATCAATGACAGGCAGAGTAGGAAGCGCGGGGAGAGGTTTGTTTACACAGACCTCTCCCCGTTCTTCAGCTATGTGACCCGATCGTGGGACACCAGCGGCGATCGGGTCCGCTGGTCCCGCAGCCGTGGTCATGGAGCTCCCGACCGGCCGCGAGCGCGCTGGCGGCGGCGCACGCGCGACCCCACGGCTAGGCAATTAAAGGGGACGTATATATATGTCCTTTTGCCTAGCCATGCCATTCTGTAGACATATATCTACAGGAGGCAGTCGGGAAGCGGTTAAAGTAAAGGTGCGTGTTATAAGCTGATAAATACGGTATATTCAAATAAACACGCCAAAGCTTATCTCTTCACCACACACAGTCACAAAGGCAAGCGAATTCTTGCTGGGCAGTATATTAGTACTTGAACGAACACACTTAGACCGAATTTTAATGGTTTAAAGAATATCAGACAAAATGGTCGGCCCTCACGCATGTTCACTTCATCAAATCTGGCCCTCTTTGAAAAAAAGTTTGGACACCCCTGCTCTAAGCCTTCGTTAATTGTTGTGTACTATATTTATTCTTTTATGTAACAACCAAATTACATTACTGTTATTAAGCACATCATTTCACCATCTTAAATACAGTGTGGAAAAAAATATTAGAATATTTTTACTTTTCTAATGATTGATCCACATGAATTGGTGTTTGATGTGCTTTTCTCACAGATTATTTAATTAGCAGCAGGCTGTACAGAAAAATAGGGTAAATGTAATTAGCAGCTTGTTTTACAGCTAAATAAGAATCACAAAGCAAGGAGCAGAGCAGCTGTTATTATCTCATTTTAATTCCAGATATTTGTTTAGAATGATAGTTTCGCATTAATTTAATTTCATAATAGAAGTTCTCTGATGACTACCACAAGCAAACCAGATATTTTTAAGTTTTAAAGCGTACCTGGAATTTAGGAGACAGGGGCCTTTTGTAAAAGAGACATTTTGGTAAGGTAGGTGCATATATATATTTATTATAAAAGTATTAGCAGGGTGGTTTCAAGTCCTGCCTTCTTTGCCAACTGAATTTTTCTTGACACAAGAACCAGTCATCAACAGGCATCTGTATAATCAACATCTCCACTCTTGATTTATTATAAATTATGGATTATGTATTTATTACTCACTTGTATTCTCTCCCTGCCAAAGCATAGGTGGCAGCTTTAAGTAAGACTGAGCTCAAGGCTGATAACAGAACCTCAAAAAAATAATGAAGGTGTTATAAGGATTATATGAATGCAAACTAAAGGCTTTGTTAATTGAAACATCTACCCTCTTCCAGCAGCCTGTAGTGTCAATTATCAGCCATGAGCTTAAAGTGGTTGTAAACCCTTACAGACCACTTTGACCTACAGGTAAGCCTAGATTAAGGCTTACCTGTAGGTCGAAGAAATATCTCCTAAACCTACACGGTTTAGGAGATATTTGCAAAAGGGCAGGCACCGCTGTCTGCGGCACAGGCTCCCGTGCGCATGTGCGGGAGTGACGTCATCGCGACTCCGGCAAATCACAGCGCCGGTGCCGCGAGACACGGAAGTCACTCCGGGATACATGGCAGCGGTGAAGAAGAAGAGGGAGGACCGCTTTGGGGGCTTCGTTCTCAGGTAAGTTGTTCATAATGAGCTAGTATGCTATGCAACTAGCTCATAACTAGCTCATTATGCCTTTGCCTTGCAGGTTCCTTTTTTTTTTTTTTATTCCTTTACTTCCTCTTTAAGCAGACCTCACAGTGGGTTGGTCCTGAGTGTCAAGGCTGTATTTACATAACAGGTTAAAAGTAGAGATTCCGATTTTTACAACTGACGATCTCTAATTTGGTCTCTTTGGCCACCACATACCCACAGCCTTATTCACATTAAAGCAGTCCTAACAGCCCACTAACACTTGGAAATATCATGCTATTGAGATACATGGTAGGTTTCTTTGGAATGCCTGTTCAAGCAAAAGGCTCGAGTTGTGCAACAGATTAAATCTCAACGTAACATTCAGTCTTAATCTGCTAAATACATTCCAGGTGGTATTCAATATCATACAGTTGATTTTCCTTCTAAAGCCTTTCCCCTGCCATCATGTTGCAGAGAAGGCCCCCTGCCCTCTGTAAGGAAGCAATGGTCTCTCTGTAGAGGTCCAGTATGCCTCCTACAGGATCATACCTATAGCTCTGCAGTCAGCAAGACTCATGGTCCCTGCTGATTAGAGAGCTCTGGCTCTAACTCAGCAGGAGGTGTGTTGGACCTCTGTAGAGAGATTACTGCTTACCCACAGAAAGCAAGAGTCACACTTTGCAGCTTGCTTTCAGTGGACAGGTTTTTCTGCCCAGGCAGTGGCTGCTTTAGAAGACAAGCAAACTGTAAGACATTAAACACCTTTTTTTTTGATGCCCCTGAAAATAAGATGTTTGTACTAATTTTTCTCTTGGAGTCCATTTAGAGATGTTAAAGTGTTACTAAACCCAGAACCTGCATTCATTATAACTGGTCTCCCACAGTACACAGACCTTGGAAATGCAATTATTTTAGTAAATATAAATTGGTAAATACCTTTTCTCATCAGCAGTTAGAACAGTCTTGTGACTTCTATTAGTGTCAGCAAAGCACTGGTTAGAGTGATTGTAAATTTTTTTTTTTAATAAACATGTTATACTTACCTGCTCTGTGCAAGGGTTTTGCACAGAGCGGACCTGATCCTCCTCTTCTAGGGTCCCCTGGTGGCGCTCCTGGCTCCTCCTCTCCATGAGTGCCCCCATGGGAGCCGCATATCTTGGGGGCACTCGTGTACTATAGAGACAATTTTGTTGCCGTGTATCTGTGACATGGACTGGTTAGACTTGTACAGGAAAATCCATCACTGAAAGAGCCAAGAACAGTATCTACACTCCAACTCCTGCTTCACATGATTAGGTTCATTGCTAGATAAATGGTGTCTTCTGACCTCAATAGACACCATGACTCACTAATATTGACATACCGCAAACTGTATGCCCTTCAGAAGTTGAACACTACTGTATATTCTTTGCCTTAACAGTTATTCTAACCATTTGACAACCACACTATAGCCAAATGACGGCTACAACGCGGTTGTCCAGTTCTGGGAGGATTTGAGGTAAAGAGCCAATCAGCTGCTCCTTAACACGCGATCAGCTGTGCCCAATCACAGCGGATCACGATGTCAACAGAAGCCGGTTACCAGCTCTTTTTACCACTCCTTCTCACGCTGTTACCGTGTGAAGAAAAAAATCTGTGCCCACTACTGCCAATCAGTGCCCACTTCTGCTGCCAATCAGTGCCCATCAGTGTCTCCTTTTCTGTCACCTATCAGTGCAGCCTATCAGTGCCCATCAGTGCCGCCTATTAGTTCCCATCAGAGCCACATATCAGTGCCACCTATCAGTGTCCATCAGTGCTGCCTTATCAGTGCCTCTTCATCAGTGCCCACCAGTGCCGCCTCATAAGTGCCCATTAGTGCAGCCTATCAGTGCCTATCAATGCCACCTCATCAGTGCCCATCAATGCAGCCTATCAGTGTCCATCAGTGCAGTCTCACAGATGGCTGGCTGTTTGCTGTTTTAACCACTTTCTTACCAGGCACTTAAACCCTCCTCCGATCCAGACCAATTTTCAGCTTTCGGTGCTCTCACGATTTGAATGACAATTACTCAGTCATGCAACACTGTACCCAAATACATTTTTTGTCCTTTTTTTCCCACAAATAGAGCTTTCTTTTGGTGGTATTTGATCACCTCTGGGTTTTTTATTTTTTGCGCTATAAATGAAAAAAGACTGAAAATTTTGAAAAAATACGAATTTTTCTTTGTTTCTGTGATAAAATTTAGGAAATTATTAATTTTTCTTCATAAATTTTGGCCACAATTTATACTGCCACATATCTTTGGTAAAAATAACTCAAATTAGTGGATATTATTTGGTCTTTGTGAAAGTTAGAGAGTCCACAAACTGTGGTGCAAATTATACAAAATTGATCACACCTGATGTACTGGTGGCCTATCTCAATTCTTGTGACCCGAACAAGCCAGGAAAGTACAAATACCCCCCAAATGACCCCTTTTTTAAAAGTAGACATTCCAAGGTATTTAGTAAGAGGCTTGGTGAGCTTTTTGATGTTGTCATTTTTTTCCCACAATTCTTTGCAAAATGAATTATTTTTTTATTTTTTTCCACAAAATTGTCATTGTAATAGGTTATTTCTCTCACATGGCATGTGCATACCACAAATGACACCCCGAAATAAATTATGCTACTCCTCCTGAGTATTACGATACCCCATGTGTGGGACTTTTTCACAGCCTGGCCACTTAGAGAGGCCCAACATGCAGGGAGCGCCATCACGTGTTCTAGGAGCATAAATTACACATCTAACTTGTTGACTACCTATTACACTTTTGAAGGCCCTGGAGCACCAGGACAATGACACGTGGCACTGATGACACGTGACACTGATGTGGCACTGATGACAGATGGTACTAATACGGGGCACTGATGACACGTGACACTGATGACAGATGGCACTAATATGTGGCACTGATGAGAGATGGCACTTATACGTGGCACTGATATCACGTGGCACTAATATGTGGCACTGATGAGAGATGGCACTAATACGTGGCACTGATGACAGACGGCACTAATAGGTGGCACTGATGACACGTGACACTGATGACAGATGGCACTGATACGTGGCATTGATGACAGGTGACACTGATAACAGATGGCACGTGACACTGACAGGTGGCACTGATGACAGATGGCACTAATACGTGATACTGATGACAGATGGCACTAATATGTGGCACTGATATGGCACTGATGACAGATGGCACTGAGGACATGTGGCACTATGTGGCACTGATGACATGTGGCACTGGGGACAGGTGGCACTGACAGATGGCACTGACAGATGGCACTGACGACAGATGGCACTGGCAGATGGCACTGGCAGATGGCACCGGGGACAGATGGCACTGGCAGATGCACTGGGGACAGATGGCACTGGCAGATGGCACGGGCAGATGGCATTGGGGACAGATGGCAGTGGGGACAGATGGCACATTTATTTCATTTTTTTTTTTTTTTTTTACACTTACGGCCGCTGCAGCCGTTCATCTCCCCCTCCTCACACGCTGTCTCTGTGTGAGGAGGGGGAGCGTAGCTGAGAGATGATCTCATATGTTTACATATGAGATCATCTCCCATTGGACACGCCGATCGCGCTGTAAACGGCCGCTGTGATTGGCCGTTTACAGCGATCTGTGATTGGCTGTGTCCGAGGGACACGGCCAACACAGAATTTCCCTGCTGCGCGCTCGTGAGCGCGCACAGGGAACGAGGAAAGGGGAGGACGTCATATGACGCCCTCCCGGGAATTGACATCCGCGCCGAGGCCGTCATTCGGCTACGGCCAGATGTCAAGTGGTTAAATATCTTCAAGCTCGTTTTTACTACATGTAATTTGTTTTTAGTGCTTGTCTAAGCACAAATAAACCCCTGGTACTTTCGTATTACACGATTTGGAATTTTTTTCTCTTTTTTGGTGACACGCTGAGGATATTTGCAGTGAACCATTGAATAGCTCCTGTTAATAGGAGTTTTCCAATACGAGATTCCTGATACATCTGGAGGACCCCCGGGAGATCGACACCTGGACATCTGTGGATGAGTCTGTGACCTGAGTGTAACCCGTTTCCGCATTATCAGAACCCCCCCTAATTTTTAGGGGGGTCACTGGGGATCCGGTAAGCCTCCACTTCTTATTGGGGCATAGGAATGATGGGATCTGCGTGGTTAAACTGTTAGTGATACTCTATCAAGTGGCATCACTGTTCATTTCTATACACGCTAGCACATTTCTATACACACTAGCACATTTTCTTGATATATCACGTTTTGATCACAATAATTTTTTATATGGTTATGGACACCTACATGGACATTATGTATACATTTATTGATCATTTGTATCTGCACTAGCTAATAATCCTTCACTGATTATTTGTATTAGTGAACTTATTTTTTTTGAGCACTCAATTTCATCCATTTTTTGATTTAGTTTTGAGGTTGCTACGTATATTATACTTGCCATTATATTTGTTATTTTTGTGCACTTTATATTGAATTATCATTTAGAGTTTTATAGTTTGAGCGCTGCACTTTCTTTTTTTCCTATGTTCTTTGTGCCCTGTATCTGGGTTATAGTGTTCAGCTGCTTTGATTGAAGTCTTACTAAGCGCAGATTCCTTTACCTTTTTATCATCAGTGCAGTCTATCAGCTGCCTCATCAGCGCACATCAGTGAAGAATAAAAATTACCTGTTTGCAAAATTTTAGAACAAGTTATGAAAAAGTTATTTTTTTTTTTAATTTTTCATTTATTTAACAAAAAATAAAAAACCCAGCAGTGTTTAAATACCACCAAAAGAAAGCTCTATGTGTGTTAAAAAGAATTATAAAGATGTTGTGTGGGTACAGTGTTGCATGACCGCGCAATTGTCATTCAAATTGCGACAGCGCTGAAAGCTAAAACTTGGCCTGGTCAGGAAGGGGGTGAAAGTGCCCAGTGGGCAAGTGGTTAAAGCAGAACCAACCCCATCGATTTAACTGTTTACCAAAAACATTACAATCAAGGCATTCATTGAATAACTGCCACAGCTGCTTGAACTCACAACTGAACTGTCAAGTCATCAAAATGGCTGGTGCTATTACTAATCACATGTGCAGCACCATTACAACTGCAGATCAAACAGAGGCTAAGATGGCAGCGGCTGTAAAAGATAGGCAGGTTTAGTTCTGCTTTAACAGCTCATTCACACTAGGGGTGTGAGTTTGGGTCACTATTCAGAGAACATTTGACAGGCAGTGAGCAGGTGTTGTATTGACTCCTCACCACATGCGTTAACCCCTTGGTCCCTGCACTAACATGCCACAACCATGTTCATTGTGAGCATCAACAGTGTGCATTCAGGGCCGTGCACCCACACGGCTGTCAAATTGGGAGCGGTGGCTGTGTTCATGCTGCCAATGTGTCTCAATTGACATGAATGGGACTGTCTGAATTGGGATGCATGGAACACCTTAAGCAGGCAAATACTTAAGCCCCATACACACGGTCGGATTTTCGTATGGATTCTGTCCGATCGGACAATGTTGTCAAAAAATCCGACCGTGTGTAGGCACCATCGGACAGTGTACGTCGGATTGTCCGACGGACAAAGTCCTATCTCCTGCTGGATAGATTTTTGGACAACAAGGTCCGATCACACCAAATCCGATCGTGTGTATGGTAGTCCGACGGACAAAGTGCTACGCATGCTCAGATCACATTAGAAGACCAAAGCTATTGGCTACTAGCCTCTACGTAGTCCCGTCGTAGGCAACAAACGTCACCACGTTCAGAATGATCGGATTTTCCGACAACTTTGTCCGACCGTGTGTACGCAAAACCAACATCGGACAAAGTACGACGGACATGATCCGACGGACCTGGTCCTCGGATAATCCACGCGTGTGTATGGGGCTTTACTCTATAGTGCACCTGTGTAACGAGGCCTAAGTGATTCAACTCCAAGCGAAAGTTCAAGCTGTGTTTTTGTGAGTAGTTACTTTCAGTATGTCATTGCAGAAACAACAGACAATGAACTTTGCCAGAACCATGCGGACAGGATGGTACTGAAGACTGAATGGTTTTCTGCATACTGATACTATATCCCTCTGTAAGGATCCTGTGCCCCCATGTGGTCAACTTTGGTAGCATACATTTCTGGTCCCTGTATGCCACCTGTGGCCAAATATAGTCCTTTTTTGGGTTGACAGCACTGAGAACAACTTTTGAATAGTTTAGATTAAATTGAGCTATGAGTATCTGCGGGAGAGCCATGACCCTTAGCGGACAATACATCCCCTGAAGACGCCCAGCGGGTGAAACATGTCAGGATTTATCATCATAATAACTCTATGAAATCAAGGACCATAAGAATTGGGTCATGACTGTATATGGTTTTATAGGGATATAATATTTTAACTAAATTTTCTAATAAATATTGAATTTTTAATGACATTTTTGTTAATCGATATGTTGCACCTGAAAAGTCCCATAAATTCCTCCTCGATTTTTTCCCAAAAGACAATGAACTTTCCGCTGCTGTGCATTTGCTGTTAATGAGGCATACAACCATATGTAGGTAATTTACTGTATTTCTGTTTAAAAGTAGATTCATTATGGGCCACTGATGACACTTATCAGGAGACTTCTGTTCTTTTAAGATTACCAACACACGTGACAGCTATGTGTCAGGTGAATGACCTTAAATTTCATATGATTTCTCTGGGTCTAACAACAAAATACATACAGTATATCAGTACACTTTTTATTAGTTTTAGTGATTTGTCTACAGGGCAATATGTTTAAAATCTTGTTAAATATCAATTTATATTGTATATCTTTTAGGTCAGTCCACTGATCTTAATCCGGCACTGTGCACTTTAAGGTAATAGTAAATATACAGGGCCCAGAGGAGCAAAGACCAACTCATAAAGGGATCTTGAGTGGAGGTTTGGTCCTAACAAGCAATCTCGAGGCTGAGAAGTGATCTGCACGCTAATGAGGCTGACTCCTTTGAAGTCTGTACATGTGAAGAGAGTAAAGAATTTCATTTTCAGTGTAGTATGCCTAGCTTTTAGGTTCCTAGATCACGTCCTTGTCACTTGCTGCCACCCTCCAGGCATTAAATAATGCAAAAAAAGGACTGGCATGTTTTCTACAAGGGGACAAGGATATTTGATTGAAGAGGGCTGTTTAAGCTATACCTTTGTAGACCTACCTAAAATTTGCTAAAACCTAAAAAAAATTCTTGTGAAAGAAAATGCTGTGACTTGGATTGTCATATTGTAACTAAATTCCTATGAGCATTTGTTTTTTTTAACCATATTTTGTGATATGTTTTTCTAAAAGGATTACTATCCTTTATTCAAACTTGCCAGTTATGTTTTATCCTTTGGGAGAAACCTAGGTTTTGTAGGACTTTCTTGTAGAATTCACAGATTTTGACCATTTTTATGGTGCAATTTCTATGTTTTCGTGATGTATTCAATATATCTAATCCAATAAAAATAAATTTTTTAGGTAATATGTTAAGTCTTAAAATAAAAGGAAGTTTATAGATAAAAATCCATGAAGAGATTATTGTGCTGTGGTCCTTTGATGCAACATTGAGACTATTGCAGGCCATACATGGGTCAAATTCCAAACAAATTTTCTTTCAGAAATGTTGTCCATTTTGTGATCTAATGGTGCCACCACTGATTTTTTATTTCGACCAATAAAGCCTTCAATTTTACCTCATGTTCCTACAGAAAAGAATTTCCGTAGCTGGGAATCTTCTTTTCTTTCCACGAATTTTCTTTTCTTTTTCAATTATATTTCTTGCACGATTCTCCCATCATTAACTAGAAAAATCATTAGTTTTTCAAAAAATGTCCAACATGCCCGAACACTCAAATTTGATGGCTGCAGGAAAATTGGCCACTGCTGCGTCCCACTCTAATGCCCTGTACACATGATCGGACATTCCAACAACAAAATCCCATGTTTTTTTTTTCCGACGGATGTTGGCACAAACTTGTCTTGCATACACACAGGCACACAAAGTTGGTCGGAAATTCCAAACGTCAAGAACGCAGTAGAACAGTAGTACAACACGTACGACGAGCCAAGAAAAATGAAGTTCAATAGCCAATGCTGCTCTTCTGCTTGATTCCGAGCATGCATGGCACTTTGTGCGTCAGAATTGTGTACACACGATCGGAATTTGCGCGAACGGATTTTGCTGTCGGAAAATTTGAGAACCAGATCTCAAATTTTGTGCGACGGAAATTTTGATGGAAACTGTCTGATGGAGCTTACACATGGTCAGAATTTCCGACAATAAGCTCCGATCGCACATTTTCCATATGAAAGTCAGACCGTGTGTACGGGGCATCCTGGTGCGAAATTCTAATCAAAATTCTTAGTTAAGATTTTCAAAATAATTTTTTTCAGAATTTAACCAATGTATATAATAAAAAAAAATGTTTTTTGTGATCAGACAGTTGGCTGTTAAAAAGAAAGAAAGACAGGATTACCCAATCCACACAAGTGAGGTGGATGGGGGAATACTCCTGGCTGTGCCACTGTATTCTGACATTGGGGACTCCTCTGTTGTCAGAATAAACTGTTCAGTGATCAGTGCTGCAGCCAAAAACATTTCCAGCTTTCCCATTCAACAAAAGTTGATCCATAGATCAACTTCTGTTAAGCAGGAATGGCCATAGATGGATCAAAACTCAGTTGGTCCCTGCTGAACCAGATGAATTTCATGAATAGATTGAACAGAAAGGAGCTGGAGGTGGCCACCATGGAGGTATAGGGAAGGGGTGGATTGTACATGTAGCTATGCATCAGTTGTTAAGTACATCAGGGGGTGCCGGCTCCTAAAAAACAGTGACAAGCCACAAAAATCCATGCAAAAATGCAGATAAACCACAAATGTGTTGCGTTTAATTTTAATGCAACACATTGAAAAATGCGATATGCGTTTTTGAAAACACTTATTGCATTTTTAAAATGCTCCAGTGCGAAAGGGCCCTTATTTATTATTCTAATAACAATAGTCCTGATTTTAGCTCATATTTTTTTAATACCTGTTTTCTGCATCACCTTGCCTTGTTTATTTTTATTAATTTATCTCCCCTTGTTTTTATATGGTCTTACCATTTTTATATGTATTTCAGCTATAAGTAGCAATAATTTAGGCTATAATAATAGTTATTTTGCTATTGTGTTCATTTTATTTGAATTTTTTTTCTTTAGATATCTGGCAAGATATCTATTTCACCTCTTCCCTACCTCTACACTGGTTAACATATGTCTTAAATGTCGGCCATTTTGGCGTAGTGATGTATACCATCGCTATTGCCCGATGTGACAATTGGGTTAGCCGGAGTTTCGTCATATAAGCACCCTAGCGTTTCCCATATGAAGGATTCATTTGGTGCTCATGTGTGGACCTCCGTGGTCGCCGGAGCTCATGGCGCATGTGCGAACTGGCAATCTACATGCATGTCATTGCCACAAATCTATAAATGAACCCTGCCATAACCACATGGCTCATTTCTCCAGAGGAAACCACAAGGTTGGTGGCGTAACTAATAGAGGTGGAGCCTGGTGGTGGAATCCTTTTGCTACAAGTGAGATCCAAATGGAATTTGTGTATATGCTTTAATAAATTTTAATAAATGTGAGTGTATCTTAAACTGGGGTGGTGAGGTTCTGTCAATGTAATACCCTTGGTACTGCACTATTAGAAGCACTTTTTGTTTTTTATGTCACTTTGGAACTGCCGTAATGTGGAGCCAATTTTGAAGTAGCCACATTGGAAGGATACTGCACTTTGTGCAGAGCTTGTCCGACACTCAAAGGGCATACCAGGAATTGCTGATGACCGCTGTGGAGCCATTCTTAAATAATTGTACTGCGTGCAAGGTGTGTTTGACCCTCTGTAGTGTCTAACAAGGAGGTAAGCGTGTATTGCACTCGTGACGGGAGCACTTTTTTGCACCTTTATAGGAAGATTTTTCACATATATGTCACAAATGGTCTCCAATTGAACTTTGTGCACTTTATGAACTTGTTGTTATTTATATGTTGATTTAGTTTATATATTTGGTTCACTAGCAACACCATCACATTTTACTATTTGACTTTGTTTCTTTGTGGGAACACATAGGTGATAGCAGCAGCAAATTTATATTTACGTTTTTTTCATTAGGTGGCAGCACGCAGCTATATTGTTTATTCCGTTTTTGGGATTAGATACACTTTGAGTGATGGAATAAATAATAATCTTCTTTAAAGTGGGACAATCTATAAACTCTCTCTATTTTAATCACAGTTTTGGCAAAATCATGATGGCTGCCAAGTAACAGCTGAAGAATACCATAAGGACTGTCTTAGTCATATTGAACATTAGGAATTAAACATTTGCAAATAATAATATAATTACTATGTTTCAATCACAAGTGGCTCCCGGTGTGAAAAAGGACAGCCGCAATAATTTCAGCTACATTTTGGGTTCAACTGCTGCGATTTTAGTGCCAAAGAAGAAACACAGTTAATTAACAAGGAGATTGCCGTTTAATAATCAAATAAGCAGTTAATTATAATTTGGATGCCAGCTTGATTTGTAGCTTGTTTGCCTTTAACGATTGTCAGGCTCGCTCAGGGGTACATTCTTAATAATAAAGACACTGGTCCATTCCAAAGATCCAAGGTTAATATATAATGTGAAAGTGGTCCCTATATCTCATACAAGCAATTCCTTCCTAATCTATTCAATAAAGGATGTTTTGTTTCTTTGGTTTTTGTTACTATAACGTGTTTCCCCATGTTGTTTTTTTAAATAATTCTGTATTTAACAAGACATGCTAGTTTTGTTCCCTCGTGGCATGCATTTCAAGCTGTATTCCAGGCTTACATCTGATCTTGTACAGTTGTACAGGTTCCTGTCCTTTAATAGACTTGTTAAAGGGGTTGTAAAGGATGAAGTCTTTTAACCTTCTGCATTCTATGCATGAAGGTAAAAAAAACTTCTGTGAGCTGCTCCCCCCATAGCTCCCCCCCTATACTCACCTGAGCCCCCTTTTGATCCAGTGATGTGCATGGGAGCCTTGACACAGCAGCCAGAGCTATTGTCTCCCACAATGGACACATAGAGCAAGCACGCACCAGTGCCCCTATAGAAAACGGCTTGCTATTAGAGGCACTTGTCAAGGGGGAGGAGCACTGGAGGGGGACCCAAGAAGAGGAGGACCGAAGCTGCTCTGTGCAAAAAAACACTGCATTTGTTATTTTAAAAAAAATATTTAATATCACTTTAACTCTGAGTTTACTGTACACTGTACATTTCTCCCAGAGTACATTAGAAGTTGTAGTAAGTCAGATGGAGCCTACGTCACTTCCTATTTTTTTTTTAAAACTCTTTATTTAACAATTTTACATACAGATAGGAATGCTTTAAAGCTCAACTCCATCTTTTGTTAGATTTTACATAGTTGGTTTGGGCCGCTGGATGTGCTGTATAAACTGTATGTAGCCTCAGCTGTACTGTGTTCCAGGTTCGAGCCGAGACTTCTAGTCTCATACCCGAAACACAGATTCTATCACAGCTATCAATGAATACAAAGCTTCCTCTGATTGTCAGAGAGGCGGGCTAATGATGTCACAACCTCTGACTCTGAGTCAACCAGAGGAAGCTTTGTATTTATAAATAGAATACACCGCTTTATGTGAATGGTTGAGCACTGATCAGATAGACTCTACTGTGTTCTGGGTACGAGACAGGAAGTCTAAAAAAAGATGTATTTCAGCTTTAAATATGATCGCAAAATGCAATATAAGCCATTCCAAATGATATATGGCAGAATAAACAGAGCAAAAACCTTTCCTTTCTATGGACCCACTTTGCTTCTGGGATAAAGGTAACTAATAGAAAACGAATGTAGGCACTGCAACTATTGATTGGTAAACTGCAATATATTACATTTTTGGGTTTAATACCACTTTAAGAGGGATAATCAACATGAAAGCTAGCCAAAAAAGTACCCACGGTATGCCTGCATGAAAGATATGTTCATCCTGATTGAAAGACTTTTAATTAAAAATTACAGTACAAGTTAATCATGCTATAGAACAAATTAATAAATTAGGTAATTAAAAAGTGAAAACAAATCCCCATTTCCTTTAAAGAATAGATGTGTATGTGGCGCTTTTCTCCCTCTGAAAAGGCTGTAGTTTGAACCTGAATGTGCGATGCAGTTAGCCATGCATGCAATGCTATAATTAGCTTCTTTACACAGAAGAAAAAGTCAATAGGCAGCTTTGCAGAAATTACTCTGCACTTTGCTCCCGGAGTGCGTTTTAGCACTTTAAGATCCAAATTAACATGACCTTTCCCTTACAAAAAGCCCTATATATCTATCTTGTTAAATCAACACGGAAACCTCTGAAACAAGAAAAAGACAGGAAAGAGCCAGAGCTAATAAAATGGGAACAGATCCAAGAATAAAACCCTCTGAAGATCTTTCGAAAAAAGCCTGCTCATTTTTTATAACAAGAAAGGAAGGACATTCATAACAGGGTTTTACCTGGATTAGGAAAGATATAGAAAATAAATGAGGGCTAACAGCAACATTACTCATTACAGAGTAGACACATCATTGTACTTACTCATCAATGTGACAGCTCCAAAAGCTTTGTGTTTTAGGCTTCATAATTATTCTTTAAATTATGAGGAGGATAGCCAAGTGCCAACCCCCAACTAGATGGACTAGTATACTTGTTTTTTTCTGAGTCATGACTTAAAGTGGTTACAAACCTCAGTCATGGAATCTGAGCAAAGTACATATCTGTTGTGTTTACTTATCTATCTCTCCAAAGCTCTATGTGTTGTTTCTCTCGGGTTTTCCATTCCTCTGTTATCAGCATGAGTCACTATTGAGAAGTTTTCCCGACGCATGAGATAAATTTGTGTCGGGAGGGAGGGGGGGTTTGGGGTTTAGAGCTCAGACGACAGCGTGTCTATTCAGAACACAGTTCTTCTGCTGTGCGGAGGGGGTGCTTTCCTTCAATCAGCTCTCACACACTGTTATTGCAGCCTCTCCGCCCCCTCCTCTGTGATCCTGACAGATGAAGAAAGATTCTAACGCTTTTCTGCCCTTTTGAAGGCGTGTAGAAAAGAGAAGACTGCAGATAAACAAGTAAAACCTATGTAGGAGGATTTGTTTCGTCTCTGTGTATCATCTGAGGCTGTTCACTTCACTGGGTATATGTGAAGGTTTACAACCACTTTTAGGCCCCTTTCACAAAGTGGTCTCAGAGGACAATGCATCTAAAAGTATCATAATGTCAGTAACGCATGGTCAAAGCGCAAAGGATGGGCATAGGAGACTTCCAGTCTCATACCTGGAACACAATAGAGTCTATCTGATTGGCACTCAGCCATTTACAGACAGCAATGTATTCTAGCAATGAATACAAAGCTTCCTCTAATTGTCTGAGTCAGAGAGACGGGCTGATGATGTCACAACTTCTGACTCAGCCAATCAGAGGAAACTTTGTATTCACTGAATGGCTTAGTTGTATTCTGGATATCAGACTGGAAGTCTCGGCTCAAACCCAGAACACAGTATGCTGCATGTAGCCTTATCTATGTACAGTTTATACAGCACATTCAGCGGCCTCACATGTAAGTGAGAGACATTGTTTGTTTGGGCCAAGCTGTAAAATTAATCAAAAGCTGGAATTCAGCTTTAAACCTTCTGGGTATGGGAGGACCTGCTGATGGCTATGCTCCTGCCAATATAGTCTCTGGATCATTAGGCCCCTCATTCCAACAAGGGATAACTTTACCTACTCCACAAAACTACAGTTCCAAAAGGGCATTGGCCTCTTGTTTTACACTTCATAATTATTTTTTATAGGATGAGGATCATAACCAGGGTCTAAACCCCCAACTTGGAGCACTAGCCTAACCCTTTTTCCTTTTTCGTTTATTACTTAAACCTTTTAGGTATGAGAGGGCCTGCTAATAGCTATGCTCTTCGCAGTCTAGTCTCGGCATCATTAGACCATGGAGACCCTTTGCATCACTCAAAGAAGGGATAACTTTACCTACTCCTTAAAGCTACAGGTCCAAAAGGGCATTAGCCTCTTGTTTCAGGCTTCATAATTATTTTTCATAGGTTTAGGATGATAGCCAGGGTCCAAACCCCCAACTAAACCTCCCAAAAAAAAAAAAAATAATAATAATAACAACAATAATAATAATAAAAAATAACCTGCCATGTATACATACTTTTGCTTTATCCTTCTAAAATGTATCGTTAACAACAGCGCTACTATGGATATTTTTACAAGTATTGGCGAGCCGGTCTTTCTCTGACACATACAGTAAGAGCAAAGTTGCTCTGAGCCTTTTTCCTTGAAATATCTATCCAATAAATGTTAACTGCTTTCTTGTTTACTTTCCCTGGTAGCTACTGTAATGTTTGTTTTGTCTAGATGTGTTTCTATAGTTACTCTGGATCCAAGGAGGAACGAGGACATCCGCATATTGGTAAAATCAAGCTATAAAAGATGTTTATACGTTTTTAGTTACACTCGGCTGCTTGCAACACCTACATATGTTCCTTGTTAATCGCTGTTATAGCTGTGTACACCTGTCAGTATTTCTCAAAAAGTAAAGAAAGAAATAAATATGGCAGGGTAAGAACCCCATTCTTTATTTATAGTACATAGAGCTAGCACAGGATGCATTCGTATCAATAGCGGCTGTCAAAGAAGTTTACAGTTTTATGTATGTAATAAAGTAATACAGACACACACAGCTTTGGGTCCAACTTTGGTTGGAGGCCATTTAGAGGACAACTCCAGTTTTAATGAAGTTGTCCTCTAAATGTTCTCTTGACTTCCCTGAGTAGCAGGCACCTACCAAATGACTTACTTTTAGACCTGCTCCCGAGTTCTTCACTGTGTGACATTGCCTGCACATCCTTTGTAGAAAGTCCTGGCTGCATCCAGTCCCTACTGTACAAGCATGCCACTCTGTTTCTCTTCATTCGTTCCTGTGGATAGCTGAAGGTTGCCATAAGTAGGAATGAATGAGCTGCATGCATGCACAGTAGAAGCTGGGCATGGCTGGAACTTCTTTCTGCAAAGGCTGTGCAGTTCCAGACAGGGCCACAGACAAAGAACGTGGGAGTGAGTCTGAAGTTAAGTATTTTGGTGGCTACCATTCAAAAGGGGTGGGGGACACTGCCCTTTTAACCTAGCATTATTTGGGTATGTGCTGATGAGCAGGCAGCGATGGGCACTGAAAGACAGCACTGACTGGCATCACTAATGGGCACTGATTGGTGTCACCGATGGGCACTGATTGGTGTCACTAATGGGCACTGGGGGGCTTTACTGTAATCAGGGCAATGATGATCAGTGCCTTGAATACCTGTCTGGGTGTCCCCTGCAAGGAGATGCCACTGATCGGCTCTCTTCACCACACACTCTGTCAGTGTGAGGCGATGGGAGACGATTACCGGCACTTCCGCATTTACATGTGACCGGCTGTGATTGGACACAGCTAATTACATGGTTAAAGAGCAGTATAATCGGCTCCTTACAGAGATCGGGGTTGCGCCATGTCCTAAGTACATGGTGCAGCCACGATCCCCATGCCGTGCTCCCCTGCGGGCACGCAAGAGCATCCGTTTTGGGGCATTGTCATATATCGTCCACCCAGAAAAAAACCTGCACCGCTCCTCTGTCATTTGACGGTGGGCCGGTGGCAAGTGGTTAAGTGACACCCTTAAAGTGTAATTAAAAATGGGAAGCCCTCACTATATCTGGTCTCCCACATTACACAGAACATGGATATGCAAAAGTTTTAGTAAAAATAAAATGCTAAATACCTTTTCTTATCAGCAGTATATAGCAGTCTTGTGTATCAGTGTTTGGTTAAAGCTTGTAGGAGGAGTTTTCAATCTACTCTGACTGTCCTATGAGGCTGCAGGACCCCTGCCCCTTTGTCTGGACAGTGCTGATTGGCCCTGTGCTGATCACATGCACTCTCCCAAGAGGCTACAGGAGGGGGCGGAGATAAGACCAGTCACCCTGCACAAGGAGCAAGAGCAGCAATAACCAGAATTTATAACAGGAAGCTCCTGCACACAGCCAACGTTTCATAATACAATCCTGCAGAGATCTAAAGAAATACACAAAGCACACCACAATTCAAAGAAATAATAGACATAATGAATATATTTAGACAGTATTTTATGATCCTGGAGTTCAGCTTTTAGTGGGCCATGTAAACTCCAACCTTCTGCAATAATGGATGGATAACACAGCACAACACTTTCCTACTGCCATGCCATTACTGTAACTATTTTACAATATGCACAATGCTGCAGAGGACATAATAAATATAAAATCCATAACAAAGAAGGGCACAGCCAGGGCAGGGAGCTGTGTCTGGGGGGTCCCCCTGAGATCTGAGACGCCAGTGAGCAATTTAGCTCGCTAACCTCCACATATTTTAGGTGGTCCAAAGTTGGAAGATAATGTAACTGATTTGCCCCCTTTAACTGTCTTTATCTAAAAGAAGTTTGTAAAACCTGAACTTGAAGCCATCACATTACATAGTTACATAGTAGGTGAGGTTAAAAAAAGACACAAGTCCATCAAGTCCAACCTATGTGTGTGATTATATGTCAGTATTACATTGTATATCCCTGTATGTTGTGTTCAGGTGCTTAGCTAATAGTTTCTTGAAACTATCAATGCCCCCCACTGATACCACCGCCTGTGGAAGGGAATTCCACATCCTTGCCACTCTTACAGTAAAGAACCCTCTACGTAGTTAAAGGTTAGACCTCTTTTCTTCTAATTTTAATGAGTGGGCACGAGACTTGTTAAACTCCCTTCAGCGATTGCAATCACAGTGTTAAATATTATACATAGCATCCCTCTATTGATTTCATCCACTGCCACATATTATGTTTGTTCAATCTGGGAATGAATATTAATTACCAGACACTACAACTTCGGAGCTGTCAGTGCAGTGTTTCCAGTTGAAGGACTCTAGAGAGTTTGGAATCAAAAGACAGCTGAAGGTACATATGTATATTATTAATAATTCATTTCTTAACAGCTCTTGGTGTATCATTCTCCCTTAGTGAAGCCTCCAAATTGTGCATTAACCTTCTGCAGAAGAAGCTATTTATAAAGATACTCCAGGGGCCAGGAAGCCTTGGTCAACAGCCCAACAATAAAACGACAGTGATAGGATAGACACGGAAAGCTTTGGAAGACAACCAAGCAATTATGAACAAGGATATCAATTTTACATACTGTAGACTGAGTAACAGTGCTGGTTTTAAAAGCTTTCCTGCTGACAGGTCCTCTTTATTGTCAGGAACAATGTGCTTCTCCTAATATTGGTTTAAGGTTTATTATAATGCAATATACAGTAGATGCTTCCTATAAACAAACAGCGCTCAATTTATTAATAATTGTATTAAACGAATGAACGTTAAAGCTGAGAGCAGCAATTAATCCAATTAATTTCTAAACACAGCTAGTATAAATTAATACATTTGCGTTTATATTAGCTTACTGTAATCCACTGTACAACAGAACTCAGATTTACAAAGGTGAGAACAGTCCTGTGAGCCTCTTGGCCTCTACTGCAATGTATAGTCGTGGACAAAAGTGTTGAAAATGACACAAATATAAATATTCACACTGACAGTCACAGTCTACTTCGTTTTTATGATGGCAAATTGCATATACTCCGGAATGTTATGAAGAGTGATCAGATGAATTGCAATTAATTGCAAAGTCCCTCTTTGCCATGAAAATTAACTTAATCCCCCCCCCCAAAAAAAAATAACCAGCTGACATCATGTCAGTGATTCTCTCATTAACACAGGTGATGACGAGGACAAGGCTGGAAATCACTATGAGAATGCCAGACTGGAAGCTTTAAAAGGAGGGTGGTGCTTGAAATCATTGTTCTTCCTGTGTTGCCCATAGTTACCTGCAAGGAAACACTTCATCATTGCTTTGCACAAAAAGGGATTCACAGGCAAGGAGTATCCTAGAGCCTCTGAGGAAGAAGGTAAACATTTGAAATGCGTCAGAATTTCTTTCTATTTTTGTAGTAGTTTTTAATAATGTTTTTTCTTAATAAATGTATCAAAGGATAATGCACAAGGCTGGTGCGCCCTCTCTTTTCTGCTTTCCCGTTTGATTGTTAGGATATCCCTATCCTGAAGGGCAGCAAGGCCGCTAGCTATTGTCCATCCTGAACTTTGGACTGCCTGGCTAACACATTTGTGCTCAAGAGTATTTTGTTTTGCTGTACTGAATATTCCTCATAAGACAGCCTATCAAATTCTGTTTTATAAAAACTTGTGGGGGTTGATTTACTAAAACAGGAGAGGGCACAATCTGGTGAAGCTGTGCATGGTAGCCAATCAGCTTCTAACTTCAGCTTGTTCAGTTAAGCTTTGACAATAAAACCTGGAAGCTGAGTCTCACAAATATTACCAACCACACAATGTCATCGATTCCTCCTAAACTGGAAGGATCAGCATTGGGTCAGGCAATAAAATGAAGAGTTGCTTCTTATGTATAATAACAGACAGATCTGCTTTATATAAGAGGGGAGCTATACATCTCTTAGTATGGAATCAGCTGTCTATTTATATACTTTATTTTAAGAAGGATGTTCTACAAAGCAATGTGTCCTTCAAATGTCTTAAAAGTTGAGAAAATATAACAGTCGAAGAGGTCACCTCTGAATCAAAAGCCAGTTATTTAAAAAAAAAAAACGTTCTGATGTACAAAGTCCTGTTTCAAATCCAGCGGTATCATTTTGCATGGACATTTAAAATATCTTTCCTGGAATTCATCAAAAGTCTTGCAGATGCTCTTTAGAATTCAGTCGTGCGTCCATACCACCACAGTTGTCGGTGCTTGCAACAGATTCATGTACCTTATGGGAACAAGTAAATTAATTTGTCACAGGAGGCTTACTAAGGTTCAGCGGTAGGTCTCTTTGACACCATGTGCAGAGACGTGGTTTTTCTAATGTAGGTCTCTGCAAGAACACAAAGAAAACAATTGTTTTCTATGTGCCCTGTTCATACCACAACACTTAGCACGCGTTATTTTTCTGTGCGAAAAAATGCAACATGTATGCATTTTTAATGCACAGGAAAAAAAACGTAAACACCAAAATTGTGGTGTGAGCATGTCACATATAAAAAAATATTTTCTTTGTGTCCTTGCAGAGATCTACATTAGAAAATGCATGTCTCTGCACATGGTGTGAACGAGGCCTTACTAATCTCCCTGCCCAGCCAGCGCATCTTTTTACTGTGTGGTAGGCAGAGTCAGATGGAGAGCTCTGAGAGACTAGTTCCCCATTAGGTCTCCTCTCTTGTGACTGCCAGTGGACAGCAGATTTCATAATCATTCAACAGCCCAATAGCAGATACACTATATTGCCAAAAGTATTGGGACACCTGCCTTTACATGGACATGAACTTTAATGGCATCCCAGTTTTAGTCTGTAGGATTCAGTATTGAGTTGGCCCACCCATTGCAGTTATAACAGCTTCAACTCTTCTAGAAAGCCTGTCCACAAGGTTTAGGAGTGTATCTATGGGAATGTTGCTTTGTGCACTGATCCAAATCATTTGGTGGAGGGGGGATTATGGTGTGGGGTTGTTTTTCAGGGGTTGGGCTTGGCCTCTTAGTTTTAGTGAAGAGGCATCAGCCTACCAAGACGTTTGGACAATTTTATGCTCCCAATTTTGTGGAAACACTTTGGGGATAGTCCCTTCCTGTTCCAACATGACTGCGTACCAGTGCACAAAGCAAGGTCCATAAAGACATGGATGAGCGAGTTTGGGGTGGAGGAACTTGACTGGCTTGCACGGAGTCCTGACCTCAACCTGATGGAACACCTTTGGGATGAATTAGAACAGAGACTGCGAGCCAGGCCTTCTCATCCAACAGCAGTGCCTGACCTCACAAATGCGCTTCTATAAGAATGGTCAAACATTCCCATAGACACACTCCTAAACCTTGTGGACGGCCTTCACAGAAGAGTTGAAGCTGTTATAGCTGCAAAGGGTGGGCCAACTCAATATTGAACCCTATGGACTAAGACTGGGATGCCATTAAAGTTCATGTGCGTGTAAAGGCAGGCCTCAATACATTTGGCAATATAGTGTATGGAATCTACCCACTGCCATCCAATGTTAATTCCAAGGGGGGGGTGGACTTGATGTGGAACTAGTCTCTCAGCATCTCCACTATGCTCTGACCACTATCCAAGAGGCATTAAAAAAAAAAGGAATATTAAAAAAAATTATATTAAAGTACGTATTCTTTACTTAAGAAAATACCTTCCTTTGCTCTCAGCCTCCATCTTCCGGTCCTTTGATCTTCCCGTTAGAGGGTGGTTATGTTCATTCTTCATGGTCACACACTTTCTGGCTCACTGCCAAGACGGACTATTTTTTTATTTTTTTTTACAATAAGGATATCAGTCAGTGTTATTTTCAGTCCCACATCATTAGTTACTGGGACGCTGGTGGCCTGCTCCCTTGTAACAATCAAGCAAATACAAAATACAATAATAGACAACACACAACACCCCTACTAAAAATTTTAGGTAGCGCCACATTTACTTTTTTCATATTACCCCCACAGACCACTCTGACTGTCTCTGTACACCAACTTAGAGTTGGTCCTAATTACCTTCAGTTTAGTTTTCTACAAACTGGTGGTTTTTGAACTTGTCGCAGCTACGGTATAGTGACACATTGTGAAAGTGGAGCAAATAAGAAATACCTGAATCTGTGGCATGCATCAGAACTCTTAAAAATATAAACTGTTGCAGGGCTTTCAGGAATTAGGTGCCAGATTTTCAAAAAGGCCAATACCTCAAAAAATAAAAAAATAAATAAAAAAAAAAGGATCCCAATTGCTTTATTTAATCACCCCCCCCCCCCCCCCCCCCAAATTTGTTTCCCTGGCAAGCCGATCTAGGGTCATCACAACATATGAAGACTGGGGGCATGGTCTGTTGCAGACTGCCCTTGTCCTCCTATAGTAGTGATCTACCACAGACCCCGTCTCCATTAACTTCAGCTCAGTACAGGTGCCTCATTCAATAAAGAGCTAAACTGTAGGATTTTCATCAGCCCTGAGCAAGCCCCGGAGGGACATCAAAAGTCTTTGCTGCTCCAGAACACTGCTGGGGGTTCATGGATGATTTTAACACTAAATATAACCTTTACCTTTTTTGCACTACTACTATAGGACCATAAAGTCTATTTTTAAACGCAATGCACTGAGTTACGGATAATAAGATAATTGCAAAGTTACTGCAGTGAAAAGACAGCTCCGAACTTTATTTTCTGTGGTGAAATGTCAGCCAAGGATTTTTCAATAGTTCAGCCTGTCAATCAAGCAGATTCTGGCTCAGGAGTCCAAAATGACAAGCGCTTGTTTTGTTTGTCATTCTGACATTAGCAGCGTTAATGTGCTGTTCCACAATGCAGAACTGTGTTTATATGCACATAGCATTGAAAAGCTGTAAATAATTAAAGCAATTAGCGTTGAGGTTTCCAGCGGTAAGACCAGTTGGTATTAAATGCTGGGTAAGCATCTGTCAGCTGTGTAGGTTATTTTCCACTGCCTGAAAAATAAAAGTCTAATTTCCTTACTTGACATGGTTAAGTAGAATTTTGCCTGGTCTACTGAAATGAGCAAAAACGGGCCCGTTTAATAAGGCCATGCAAAGGGCAACAAAAATGTTCAAAGAAAAAAAAAATGATTTCACCTTTCATCATTTTAAGGGCAAAATGAATAAGGACTGCTGATTCAATAACATGGGTTACTGTGTAGTTGCCTTGTACTTTGATTTAGTGAAGGAGAATGCCACCATCCTCTTTTGCTGTCAAACTAAAGTACCAGAATAACCACAATGAAATACATGATTAAGGTTGTCTTCTAAATAAATTACACAATAGGACCCAATCTGAATCTGCAGTGATGAAACCGTACCTGGATGCTTCTATTCAGATCTGATCCATGCATCTACTTCAACGGCATAAAACAGAGAAGTAACTAAGAGTTTAATGTGTTTTTTTGCCATTTACTAGATAGCAAATGGTACCAAGACAGAAGTAAGGTGTTTAAAAGGAGAAGCATAGCCAAAGCTTTTTTGGATGCACAGAAATGCAGTTAGTTCTGCACTCCTGTGACCCATTTTCAGCCGACAGCGGAATAAAGCCTGCTGTCGGCTGTTGTTATAGACCCAGGCCAGGCGCTGAAAAGATCCTGCTCAAAAGCCTGGACCGGCAGCTAGCACAACCTCTCCCATCTCTCCCCCCCCCAAAGCCCAGGGCTCCAGTGAGCGACAAAGAGGCAGAGCACAGAGCCGGTGACTGATAGTCACTGGCTCCCTGCAGGCTGAAGACCGAGAGCTGAGCGATCAGTGGTTTGATTGTTCAGTTCTCGGTCTAAAGCTGGCCATACACGGGTCGAATTTCGAAAGATCTTTCTTTCGAAAATCTTATCCAAGAATTTTCGTATGAATTTCGCACCATTAGTGGGCTGCAGCAACGGCCGATTTTCGTGCGGCCATCGAATTTAAAAAATCCGATATGTTGGAAAAAATTTTAAAAAACTAACGATTTTCGAACCAATGATGGGAGAATCGTGCGAGAAATGTAATCGAATAAGAAATGCGCATGTGCAAGAAAAGAAGGTTCCCGGAAAGAAAAGAAGATTCCCAGACAAGAAAATTCTTTTCTGTAGGAACATGAGGTGAAATTGAAGGTTTGGTTGGTCGAATTTCGAAATCAATGGTGGCGCCATCGAATCACAAAATGCACGAATTTTCTGATTTTCAAAAGAAAGATCTTTCGAAATTCGACCCGTGTATGGCCAGCTTTAGAGGCGGCGGGGAACAGCTGCAGCTGTGATTAGTGTTGCAGCCATCTAGGTGTTATTATTTTTTTTTAACGTAATACTTCTCTTTTAACCACTTTGTGAGCTTAATACACCTCAAAGCCGGGTACCAAGATGCTGTCAAAATTAAACTATGGCCCTTCCCCAGTGCATGGGCTACATGCTCATAACATCTAGATCAGGGGTCTCAAACTGGTGGCCCTCCAGCTGTTGCAAAACTACAAGTCCCATCATTTGAGAATTCAGGAAACCGGGGGGCGGAGAGCTGAGTTTACACACCACACAGGAACAGAGCTGAGGCTGTTGATCAGCTGGAGGTCCCTTCTCTATTTTTCTCTTGGCATCAGGAAAATTTGTCAGAAGTGATTCTTGCTGATAGCAGAGGAATGGAACAGCAGACAGAAATTACACTTAGTGCTCTTAATTGAGACAAGAACACACTATAGAGGAATATGCTTTGTTCATACTTCATTTCTGAGGTTTACAACCACTTCAATTTAGTCCAAAGTTTGAAAACTTTTTTTCTTTTAAATGAAAAATGACAGCAATAAATATAACAGTGCTAATCTTATATTGTGCCTATGAAGGAACGTATGAAGCTATTGAAGAAGGAACACAATAAGACGCAGTTTACTGTGCTCAGATATTGACAAAACTCTTTAACAGAGATCTGACAATTATTTTCGGCACTTGAATTGGCACTTGTGATTAGTATTGGACTATGACAGTCAATTGCTGAAATAGCAGTTCTTAGCAGAAATTGATCGTAGATACCAAAATGGGGTGAGCTAAATGCATCGGCATGCAGGCCCCATTGATATAATTATGGTCACAGAACATTATACTTCAAGAATGTCGGAGCAAACAAATGAAAGGATAACCATACATAGAAACAACATTACATACTTCGGATCAAAGATGTCCCTGTGTTTTAGTGCTGCTCCTGGCAGCCTATTTTCCATGTCCAGCAAAGCTTTGACAGTATCCAATTATCTGAAGGTATTATCTGAAGGTAGCAGACCAAACAAGGGTCTATGTGTATCCAGCTAGTGTCCAAAAATAATGTTAAAGATGATCTTATTTATGAACTGCTGATACTATATATAAAATATTGCAGCTGTGCTTAAGTCACTGAGTCCAGATTATCTGAATGTGAGGTCACCGGCCTACTGACTGGACCATGAAGGGAAGCAGCACTATGACAAGGTCATCCCTCTGCTCTCTCTTCTAAAACAGATGTTCAGTAAAGGAGACTGATAATAATCATACTTTTCTGAATTACACATTAACTCAGAATGTTGCCCCTCCCTCTCTTTGTCCGGGTTCTACTGTGCAAGGGAATCATATGGACCTGATGATGAAAGCAGACTTAAAGTGGATGTAAAGCCACTCTCATTCTTTCTAAACTACTGCCATAGTGGTTATCTAGAAGGATATACATGCCTCCTTCATTTATCCTTACCTGTCAAATGTCTCTCTGTCTGTTATGAGACCCGAAATACTGCAGATTGTGTGGGTGGGTCTGTTGTCCGCAGCTCAGTGGGTGGAGTCGTGATAAGAGAACAAAAGGATGAATCGCTCCAGGTGGTGTGCTGAAGGAAACGCCATCCTCAAAGTGGAAGCCAGGTGCAGGCTCAGCACGAGCAATATAGAAGAAATGGATTCTAGACAGCCTTTATTGTAATGAATAGTCAACGTTCATGTGACAACAGAAGCAGGACAGACACTGACGCATGTCACAACATCATTGTTGCTTAGTCATAGCTGACTTTTCGACAGACTTGGTCCGGCGGACAATCCGGCAGACTTTGCAGCTGAGGTCCGCCGGACTTTCAAACGAACGGACTTGGCCACACACAATCACTCCAAAAGTCAGACAGATTTGAACATGATGACATAGAATAAGGAAATGAATAGCCAGTAGCCAATAGCTGTCCTAGCGTCGGTTTTAGTCCGTCGGACTAGCACACAGACGACCGGATTTTTCGACCGGACTCGAGTCCGTCGAAAAGATTTGAAGAAAGTTTTATTTCTAGGTCCGCCAGACTTTTGGGAAGAAAAATTTCGCTGGAGCCCACACACGATCGAATTGTCTGACGGACTCCGCCGGAAAGTCCGTTCGTGTGGCATTAGAATATCCCTGGAAGCACATTTCTCAAAATATAATTTTTGTGCAGGTACAAGTTCCTTTACATATATATATATATATAAATATATATATATATATATATATATATATATATATATATATATATATATATATATATATATATATATATAAAATATTAGTATCTCTTTAAGGAAAAGGTAAGTTTTAGGTTTTAGGTTTACTGCACCTCTTTTTTTATAGCTTTGAATATATTTTTTACAGCACAGTGATTCACAGTCTTTAGTATTCTTACTGACTATGCTGCCAAAAAGACCATCATTTAGGATGCTTGACAGTTCGTCATTTGTTCTACACTCCATACATAATGGTGTTAAATTTGGCTTGTCATTCAACAAAAAGAAAATTCTTCTTTAAAAAAAAAGAAAAAAGGATCTTATGAGCAGCAGGCACACATGAACTAAATAGTACTATGCAGTTTGTGTTGAGGCTTGGCCCCATATTTGAGGGCAAAACAGCCAGTCTGGGCAGTGTTGGTGACTGGACAATCAATGGGTTAATTCCTAAAGAGATTAAGCATCATAGTTCTCATTATTACACCGTATGATTTTTTTAATATTTTGGAACATTTGGTAGTTGCAAAGAAAGCCTTAATATGCTCCACATCCAGACCAAGGGGGATTCACGGCAAGCTTTGGCTTGGGGCAAACAACCCTTCAGGACCCTTATCCTGCTCCTCCCATACTGTGTGAAAACAGTTTTTAAAATTACAGAAATAATATACTGGCCTTGGCCCTTTGAGGTTCACTGCAGTAATTAAGAGGACTGCCCTTTATTCCTCGTGAGAGATCTACACAGGCATTGCAACCCTAACCAATGTGATTATCTCGATCTGCATTGAGTTTCTGTTGGCACAGTTTTCCTTTAAGAATAAGTGCACATTCAGACAAAGTGCAATTTTTCTTTTTGCCCCTTTGCCCTGACCTAAACAATCCCACCCTCTTTGCTCAACAGATGTATACTTTTTGAGCACCAACGGCTGTGGCCTCTCTTGTTTACATCCATCGATGTCAAGTTTCCTCTCCTGCGCAGTACAGTCCCATAAACTTCCATTGGAGCTTATCTACCTCCATCTCACAGCTACTCATCCAGCTCTATCCTGTCTCCCCTAGCAGCAAAAAATATCACTGCAATTGTGATCTATTGCTTGTTGATGAGGGGAAACAATGCATCACTATTACAAGTATTACCAAAAGTATTGTGACGCTTGCCTTTACACGCACATGAAGTTTAATGGCATCCCAGGCTTCGTCCATAGGGTTCAATATTGAGTTGGCCCACCCTTTCCTGCTATAACAGCGTCAACTCTTCTGGGAAGACTGTCCACAAGGTTTAGGAGTGGGTCTATAGGAATGTTTGAGGGGGGATTATTGTGTGGGGTTGTATTCAGGGGTTGGGCTTGGCCCTTTAGTTCCAGTGAAGGGAACTCTTAAGGCATCAGCATACCAAGACATGTTGGACAGTTTCAAGCTCCCAACTTTGTGGGGACAGTTTGGGGATGGCCCTTTCCTGTTCCAATATGACTATGCACCAGTGCACAAAGCAAGGTCCATAAAGACATGGATGAGCGAGTTTGGGGTGGAGGAACTTGCCTGACCTACACAGAGTCCTGACCTCAACCCGACAGAATACCTTTGGGATAAATTAGAGCGGAGACTGAGAGCCAGGCCTACTCGTCCAACATCAGTGCCTGACATCACAAATGTGCTTCTGGAAGAATGGTCAAACATTCCCATAGACACACTCCTAAACCTTGTGGACAGCCTTCCCAAAAGAGTTGAAGCTGGTATTGCTGCAAAGGTTGGCCCAACTTTTGGTAATATAGTGTATATACAGGGACTGGATCTGGTTTTCCCTAACCTGACGCAGCCGCCCCACCTCAAGGAAGATGGAGTTAATGTGATAATTTTACTTGATCTTAACTCAACATTACACTATCAACTTGCACATATTTTTTCCTACGCGCATTATGATGTAAGGTTGAAAAGAGAAAAAAAAGGCTCCAAATTTTAAAGCGGGAGTCCCCCGTCAGCAGCTACAAATACTGCAGCTGCTGACTTAAAATAAGGACACTCACCTGTCCCAGGGTTCAGTGATGTCGGCACCCGAGGTCGAACCGTCCCTCGGTCCTCGGATGCTGCTGCTGCCATCTTCGGTAAGGGAATCAGGAAGTGAAGCCTTGCGGCTTCACTTCCTGGTTCCCTACTGCGAGTGCGTGGGCGCGAGTCGCGCATCGCAATCCGAATTGTCCCTGCTGTCTCTGGGACCCGTGTGTGTCCCAGCAGACAGTGCGGCGCGACGGGAAGAGGCATAGACTCCCGTGGGAATCTATGCCTGGAAGTGGGTGCAAATACCTGTCTTAGAAAGGTATCTGAACCCCCCCCCCCCCACCCGAAAGGTGCCAAATGTGACACCAGAGGGGGGGAGGTTTCCGAAAAGCGGAGGTTCAATTTTTGTGTGAACCTCCGCTTTAAAGACAAGTTGTCACTTTAAACTTTACCAGTTCCACAATGCTAAATTAAAGTCGTATCCATAGAATATCCCTTTGTTAGGGGAGTTTGTTTTTATGTTTTTGGCAAACAGCTTCCATTAATATGTAAAAGTTTCATTGGAAAACCACATACATGCATTTACATTTATAAACTATTATAAATAAAAAAAAGAATATGCAATAAGTTATAACTGCGGAAACAACAAATCTCCAAATTAAAACATATACTCTGGGAGACGCGGTGTCACTTTGCAAATTCAGGGTTCTGTATCAATAGTTCCCCACCCTAGGATGGTATGCTCACCAATCTATGCTCTTTGGCTGTCTCGACAGTCATTTGCTCTGCTGTTCTAAGTGTGTGGGGCTTCTGGAAATGGAGGGGGGTCATGCAACCAGTGCTCAGGCCTAAGTATTCAATCCCTAAACCCAAACACTCTTACGTGGGGGGGAGGCAGTGATGTCATCCACCCAGGATGCCATATGACCTTAGAACTAACAAAGGGTGGACTTTCACAGCAGGGAGGTAATGAGGGAGCGGGGATAGGTATTCCTTGTTGGGGGGTGGGCTATCAGGAGGCACTGTCACTATGTCCTGAATGGGCCGATGACAATGTCTCTAAAGCCCCATACACACGGTAGGATTTTCGCATGGATTCTGTCCGATCGGACAATGTTGTCGAAAAATCCGACCGTGTGTATGCACCATCGGACAGTGTACGTCGGATTGTCCGACGGACAAAGTCCTATCTCCTGCTGGATAGATTTTTTGACAACAAGGTCCGATCACACCAAATCCGATCGTGTGTAGCGTTGTCCGACGGACAAAGTGCTACGCATGCTCAGATCACATTACAAGACCAAAGCTATTGGCTACTAGCCTCTACGTAGTCCCGTCGTAGGCAACAAACGTCACCACGTTCAGAATGATTGGATTTTCCGACAACTTTGTCCGACCGTGTGTACGCAACACCAACATCAGACAAAGTATGACGGACAGGATCCGACGGACCTGGTCCTCGGATAATCCGCGCGTGTGTATGGGGCTTTAGAGGGGCTCTGGGACTAAAGTGGATAACCATCCTGGACCACAGCATTAGACCACATGCACGCTGGATGTCAACCCCATTCCTGGAGTTTTTTGCACCCAGGAGGCACAGCCGCAGTACCTGCAAAATCTAAGACAGGTTAGAATACACTATGGCTGGATGGGTCTGGACACTGTACTGACTTGTACTCATGTTTAGGGCCCTAAGTGTTCAATGATGTATGCCTGAAATGCAGTTATTATGCATTTATGACACATGTCCCGAAATGCGAGTACCATGAAAACAATCGGATGGGATTCGCGGAGGGCTAGACGCCCAGTGTGCATGTGCCTTAACAGATTTAAATGAAATCTAAGCATATACTGTAACAAGGGTGAGGAAAGCATTACCAAATAAATGCTATGCGTTTATCAGTGGGAAAAAGACATCAATCATGCATTAAATCAGCTACATATGTTACTCTTTACTCAAAACATTAATCGGTTCACCGCACAGCTTTATTTACACAATAATCACATAACACCTGTTTTTAGCAGTAGCCTCAAGCCTTAAAAAGTAACCAGACGGTATTAATAACATTTAACAATGCATTAGAAGCTTGATGGTTTGCAAGAAGAAGTTGAGAATTTTAAAAAAATTTAGGGGAAATACATTTCCTGCAATTGCTGCAGTATGGGGGGCCCCAAAGGATCACCCTAGTAGGGGAAAAGAGGATGACTCCCATTGAAAAATCTGAATGTAATAGGATCTCTGGTCAGCTCCCTCCCACTCACGTATTTTTTTTGCTGCTAAAGTCCCCCCTCACTCTAAGACCCCTTTCACGCTGAGGCAGTTTTCAGGCGTCTGTAAAGCGCCTAAAAACTGCCTCCCATTCATTACAATGGGTACTTTCACATCCTGCTTGTGGGACATTCGGAAAAGTCCTGCAAGCAGCATCTTTGGGGCAGTTTGGAAGCACTGGATACAGCGCTCCCAAAACGCCCCTGCCCATTGCAATGAATGGGCAGCGCTTCCAAAGCACCTGAAAAGCGGTTCAGAAGCGCCGCAACATGGGAGTTTTTAACCCCTTTTTTGGGGTTAAAAGCGACCTGCTAGTGGCCGAAAAGCGGGCAAAAGCACCACTTAAACACCGGTAAAGTGACACCAAAACGAACAGTGCTTTCAGTGTGAAAGCAGCCTAACACTGCCAATAGTAATTGTGAGTGCAATAACTGACAGGTGAGAACATTGGAAGGAGTCCCAATAAAGAAAACGCACAGCTCTTATTCCTGCAGTGGCGTTAAAGATATTATGATCACTACACGTTACAATGTGACTGTACAATCTTCTTTAGATCTACCAACTACAGGCACATCTCAAAAAATTTGAATATCATCAAAAAATGTATTTCAGCGATTCAATTCAAAAAGTGAAACTCATATCTTATATAGATTTATTACACACAGAGTGATATATTTCCAGCATTTCTTTTTTTTAATTTTGATGATTATGGCTTACATCTAGTGAAAACCCCAAATTCTGTATCTCAGAAAATTAGAATACTGGGAAAAAGTTCAATATTGTAGACTCAATGGGGTTGATTTACTAAAGGCAAATAGACTGTGCACTTTGCAAAGTGCAGTTGCACTCTGCGAGGGCAGTTGCTCCAAAGCTTATTAAATTAGCAAAAACCCTGCTGACTTCCTTCATCCAATCATGTGCAAGCAAAAATGCTGTTTTTTTTATTATCCTTGCATGTGATTGGGTACCCTTTGCAAAGTGAAGCCTTATCTCATTTACTAAACTCTGGGGCAACTGCACTTTGCAAAGTGCACAGTAAATGAACCCCATGGTGTCACACTCTAATCAGCTAATTAACTCAAAACACCTGTAAAGGTTTCCCGAGCCTTTAAATGGTCTCAAGTCTGGTTCAGTAGGTTACACAATCATGGGGTTGACAGCTGACTGCAGAAAACAGTCATTGACACCCTCCACAAGGAGGGTAAGTCACAAAAGGTCATGGCTGTTCACAGAGTGCTGTATCCAAGCATATTAATGGAAAGTTGAGTAGAAGGAAAAAGTGTAGCAGAAAAAGGTGCACAAGCAACAAGGAATAACCACAGCCTTGGGAGGATTGTAAAGGCTATTCAAGAATTTGGGGGAGGTTCATAAGGAGTGGACTACGGCTGATATTAGTGCTTCAACAGCCACCACACACAGACGTATCCAGGACATGGGCTATAACTGTCCCATCCCTTTTGTTAAGCCACTCCTGAACCAGAGACAACATTAGATGTGTCTTATCTGAGCTAAGGAGAAAAAGAACTGGACTGTTGCTCAGTGGTCCAAAGTCCGCTTTTAGGATAAAAGTAAATTTTGCATTTAATTTGCAAATCAAGGTCCCAGAGTCTGGAGAAAGAGTGGAGAGGCACAGAATCCAAGTTGCATGAGGTCCAGTGTGAAGTTTACACAGTCAGTGATGATTTAGGGAGCCATGTCATCTGTTGGTGTTGGTCCACTGTGTTTTATCAAAGTCAGCGCAGCCCTCGCCCAGGAAATTGCCACCTTCCCACACTGCCAAACGTACCAATACCCGGTTTAATGATCATGGTATCATTGTGATTGATTGGCCAGAAAACTTGCCTGACCTAAACCCCATAGAGAATCTATGAGATATTGTCAAGAGCAGTGGCGCTGGTACTGGAGGATTTTGGGGGGGCGCGGGTTGCCCCCTCTAGGTCCACACTCACCCTATGGCGGAGATCCCCTGGACTTCAGACATATAAGTACCCCATTCACCGGTACCCACCTTGAATTCCACTGGCAGGGTCTTGTTGCAATGCCAGTGGGAGGGTAGCACTGAGCAGAGGAAGTTCAAGCTGTTGGTCCTGATCTCCAAGGCTACGGGCTGCTGTCATCTCTAATCCATGCTCCGTCTCTCTGAATACTCATTAGACGTGTGTTCCAGGTTCTGAATGTCTGGAAGCCGATTAGCTGCCATTGCAGGGTGGAAGGGCTCGGGGCACAGAGCACTGCGCCCCAAGGATAATATAAAACTGGCCAATTGGGAAGTTGGCATATGGTCATGTGCCTGTGAGGGGGTGACGGACCTGGTAGAAACCTATTCGTCCAGCGCCCTGCACAGTGCACGGCCACACAAATGGTGCGAGCTGGGGGGTAGCGCCCCAGCCTGGGCGGTTGGCGCCCCTGTGCTCCTTATGGACTGGCTGCCACTGGTCAAGAGGAAGATGAGAGACACCAGACCCAACAATGCAGGTGAGTTGAAGGCCACCATCAAAGCAACCTGGGCTCCCATAACACCTCAGCAGTGCCACATGCTGAAGGCCTCCATGCCACGCTGCAGTAATTCATGCAAAAGGAGCCCCGACCAAGTATTGAGTGCATACTATACTGTACATGGACATAGTTTTCAGTAAGCCAACATTTCTGTATTAAAAATCCTTTTTTTTTTATTGGTCTTATGTAATATTCAAATTTTCTGAGATACTGAATTTTGGGTTTTCACTAGCTGTAAGCCATAATCATTAAACTTAAAAGAAAGACATGCTTGAAATATATGACTCTGTGTGTAAATCATCTATATAAAATATATGAGTTTCACTTTTTGAATTGAGTTACTGAAATCAATTAACTTTTTGATGATATTAAAAAATTTTGAAATTCACCTGTATGTACTGCAATGGCCTGCCTGATTAGATATAAATTGGTTGGATAGGGTTTGAGGTATACTGCTGGTTCCTGAGAAACAAACGATTAGGCCTGGTGAGGAGGACGGGGTAAATTTGGCCAGGCTGTCACCATCAGACAAGTACTCTCTGTATAGAAACAGCGGTCTCACTGCACAGACCTGACACATCCCCTACTGATCTGGCACATCCCTTTTCTCAACATAACAGGGATGGAGGCACTCTACGGCAGATGCCCAGGACTCATATAAAGTCCCAAACTCCCCCCCCCCCCCCCCCGCTTTTTACATCCCCTACTGAGTCTAAATTTTTAGCTAATGCTCCCTGCGGATTAGAAAGCTCTGGCTCTTACTTAGCAGGAGGTGCGTCGAACATTTGCAAACAGCTCACTGCTACCACAAAGACAGCAAGAGTCCCATGTTGCAGCATGCTGGCAAGGGACAGGCTTTTCTCCTACAGCTGTGGCTGACCTTTAATAAGGCTTACCTGTAGGTACTGGAAATATCCCCTAAACCTGCTCGGTTTAGGAGATATTTACTATATACGCTTGCACCAACATCATCAGCACATGCACACTAAAGAAAGGGCACGGTCCTGCCGTTTCTATAGGGCCCATGCCATGACCGTCGTAATGCATACTAGCCCATTATGCTTTTACTTTTCAGGGGAATAAAAAAAAAGTAAAACCCATCAGGGTTTACTTCCTCTTTAAGGAAAATAAACTGTAACACTTTTGCATACCTTTTGTTTGATGCACCTGGAATGTATTTTGCTAATTTAAACTGAAAGTTTAATTGGGCTTTAATAGCAACACTTATGACAATGCACTTTTTACCCGCTGGCACCGCACTTTATAACCTTAGACCATGCTTCATACTTAGCAGGCAAATATTAAAAACAAAGCACTTACAGAACGTATCACTGCAATAAATCCGAATAAAACTTGTAATACACCAAAGTAATCCAATAATACAGTTTAGAAATTGCTGACAGTTGTAATACTTTGACAAATGAAACATGCAGAATACAAATTAGGTTCTGCATGAAGAAAATCTTGCATCCAAAAAAATATTAATGCCGTAAGAAATGTACAAGTGATAATATAAGGATAAAATGAGAGAAGTTCTGTTCTCATTAAACCTGATCGGTGCACTGGTCATTTAATTGGATGTAGTTCTGTAACAACACATTGTTCTGCTAAGCATTTTAAAGCCTTCTTAGAAAAAAAAAGGTATTGGCCAATATATTTTGTCACTGGGTGCTTATTTTGCAAAAATTATACATTTGTTCTCATCTGTTCCAAGAAAATATATTATAAACGGGACAGGAGCGGCAGCATTAGTGTTCTGGCTTCGGTAGATGCCAACAAAACATAATGGATTACAGATGGCATTTTAAACAAACATATTACAAGAGTAATTGTGAAAAGAAGTCATTTATCTAACAGTAAATGAATAGGGTTACTTTTATATTGCACAGAATGTAAGGAATCCTCTACCTTGAGATTTAGTAAATTTGACAGCAATCACCCAAAAGGAAAAATAAATGAATAAATAAACATTTTTCTATGTTTTAAGCAGACTATCCCTTGAAGCTAACCTGCAGCTATTATACAACTATAAAATTGACAGTAACTGTTAAGAACAGTCCCTTCAATAGGTGTCTTGATCTTGATTAAATTCCTACACAGTGATCTGAGCGCCCCAAAAACTGGAGTTCTCTAATTTAACCACCTTCCTTTGGCATCAGTTCTTACCTTTACACTGGGGGTCTTCAAACTACGGCCCTCCAGTTGTTCAGGAACTACAATTCCCATCATGCCTAGTCATGTCTGTGAATGTCAGAGTTTTACAATGCCTCATAGGATGTGTAGTTCTGCAACAGCTGGAGGGCCGTAGTTTGAGGATCCCTGCTTTACACTCTAAGCTTCACTACTGGCAAGTGAGGCGGTCTACAAAAATAATGGGCTAGCAGTGAGCACAGGAGAAGACAGATTCAGCAATCACTTAACTATCTAGTCCACATAAAAATGGAATATCACTATAGAGTGGGTTCCAGAGGTTGAACCTATCTGCAACATCCTACATTTATCAGGCGTTTCAGATCTTTTCGACTAAGGCCACAATGGTGGGTTTTCACTCATTATTCTGGGTATCTCTCTTTAAACCAGTGGCGGCTGCTCATGGGCACCACCCCCTTAATCCATGCTTCCGGACCCTAATCTACTATTCGCTAATGTCTTCCAATCAGGAAGTGAGTCCTGAGACCCTATTGGCCGGGAGTTCTAAGACCCTATTGGCCACGGGTCCTATGTCCCGATTGGCCACGGGTCCTAAGTCCTGATTGGCCAGGAGGAGAAGCGATCACTGGGAGGAGACACAGGTAAGTGAAGGGGCTAGTGCCGGGCCTGGTGGGAGATGGGTGATGGGGAGGCGGTGATCAAGCAAGCGAGCAAGTGCCGGGGGGATGGGAGGGGTGTTGGTTGTTTGGTTGGCTAGCTGGCTAACCAGCCTAGAACATTGAACACCAGCCACCACTGTTAAATAACTAGAATTAACCACTTCCTGACCGCCTCATGCCGATGTACGTTGGCAGAATGGCACGGCTAGGCAGAACCATGTACAGGTACGTGGCCCTTTAAGAGCCTAGCTGTGGGTCGTGCGCGTGCCGCCGGTCGGGAGCTCCGTGACCACGGCCGCGGGACCAGTGGACCCGATCGCCGCTGGTGTCCCGCGATTGGGTCACAGAGCTGAAGAATGGGGAGAGGTCTGTGTAAACAAACCTCTCCCCGCGCTTCCTACTCTGCCTGTCATTGATTGGCTGTTCCCTGTCATCGGGAAAGCCGATCAATGACGTCAGACATCAGCCCCGCCCCCTAATGGTAAAAAAACACACACGTCACAGCCCATAACCCCTCCCCTCCCCCTAGTGGTTAACTCTTTCACTGCCACTGCCATTTATACAGGAATCAATCAATGCATTTAAATACCATTGATTGCTGTATAAATGACAATGGTCCCAAAAATGTGTCAAAAATGTCCGATGTGTCCGCCATAATGTCGCAGTCACAATAAAAATCGCTGATCGCCGCCATTACTAGTAAAAAAAAAATATTAATAAAAATGCTATAAAACTATCCCCTATTTTGTAAACACTATAAATTTTGCGCAAACCAATCAATAATCGCTAATTCCGATTTTTTTTTACCAAAAATATGTAGAAGAATACGTATCGGCCTAAACTGAGGAAAAAAAAGTTTTTTATATATTTTTTGGGGATATTTATTATAGCAAAAAGCAAACAATATTGCATTTTTTTCAAAATTGTCGCTCTATTTTTGTTTATAGCACAAAAATAAAAACTGCAGGGGCGATCAAATACCACCAAAAGAAAGCTTTGTTTGGGAGCCACGTCGCAATTGTCAGTTAAAGCGACGCAGTGCCGAATCGCAAAAAGGGGCCTGGTCCTTTGGCTGCCAATTGGTCCGGGGCTGAAGTGGTTAAACAACAAAGATATATAGGTAACTAGGTGAAACTGACGACTAGTTCGTATTGGAAACACTTACCATTCTTCAAATATTTATTAGTAAGGTACTGTATATCAACATTACTTATTTTTCTCCTAACTATAGGGAATGTGACAAAACTTTTATCTTCCAATAATTTTTGAGATATATTAAACAAGTGTTTGTTTTTAATCTCCAACAGAAAACCATACTTCCCAAATAAAAAAAAATCTACACTGGATCATTTAAAACTCTTAACCAAAACCCACCCCATTTTGTTCATGGCTGAATAAACCACACCAACTCTGGCAAAGACTCCCAAATAGACCCATTTCACACTGAGGTGCTTTGCAGGCGCTATAGCGTTAAAAATAGCGCCTGCAAAGCACCCTGAAACAGCGGCTCCATTCACTCCAGTGTGAAAGTCTGAGGGCTTTCACACTGGAGCGGTGCGCTGGCAGGGCATCAGAAAAAGTCCTGCCAGCAGCTTCTATGAAGCGCATTAGGAGTGGTGAACTCACCGCTCCTAAAGAGCCCCTGCCCATTGAGATTAATGGGCAGCTCCACCGAACTGCGGAACTGCCGGCAAAGCGCTGCTCTAGCAGCGCTTTGTGGGCGGTTTTAACCCTTTTTCGGCCGCTAGCGAATAGCGGCGCAAAAACTACGGTAAAACGCCGCAGAAAATAGCAGTGTTTTACCACAGACACCCGGTGCGGCTCAGTGTGAAGTGGCTTAGGGAAGTGCAGCATAATAGTGAATGTCCTGAAAAAAACAGGGGAAGGGAAGTCGAGAGAGATGGAATAGCTTTAGGAGAAATCTGTTCTCTTATATAGAAATACATATTCATATCATTTACTTGGACTTACCATTCAAGCATATCTCAAATGGTTTGCAGAGGTCATCTTCAAACAAGCAACCTAAAGAAAAAAAAGAAAAAATTTAAATGAACATCTAAAAACTAAAAGGTGTTTTTATTTTTTTTTCAAAAAGTAAGGTGTTGAGATGTGAATGAGGGAAAAGCATGCAAGGAACCCTTATGAAGTAAGACAGGGATTTGAGTTTTTCAAGAGGGGTCTTAAAGAGGAAGTAAACCCCCCAAACCACTTTGGCCTACAGGTAAGCCTAGATTAAGGCTTACCTGTAGGTCCAATAAATATCTCCTAAACCTACATGGTTTAGGAGATATTTATAAAAAAAGAGGCATCGCTGTCTACGGCGCATGCGCGGTGGAAAGCAGCGCGCAGGCGCACTGCGCATGCCGAGTTCACGGCGATATGCCACTTTCCTGCGCATGCGCGGGAGTGACGTCATCGCCGGTCCAGCGAATCACAGCGCTGGAGCGGCGAGACCCGGAAGTCACTCCTGTATCGATGTCGGCGGAGGAGGATGTGGACGAGGGGCGCTTCGGGGGCTTCGTTCTCAGGTAAGTTATTCATAATGAGCTAGTATGCTATGCATACTAGCTCATTATGCCTTTGCCTTGCAGGTTCCGTTTTTTTTGTTTTTGTGAGGAGGGTTTACTTCCTCTTTAAACTGGTTTTCCACTCTGGAAAAAAATAAAACAAATCCTGTAGCTGCTGACTTTTAATAACAGGACACTTACCTTCACTAGCCTTCGGGTTCCCAGCACCAGCATCTTAGCTGTGGGCAGCCGGCTGTGCTGCTTGCAGCTTCACAGCTGGCTGACTACTGAGCATGTGCGAACCGCTCTGCACTTTGTAAATGGTCCTGCAGTCTTCTGGGACCTGTGATGTGTCCCAGAAGACTGCGGGGAGGGAGGGGGAGTGGAGAACTTCTGCCTGGATCGCCTAGGTATTATTTGCACACACATATGGTGTTCACAATTAAGAATTAACACCAAGTACACATAACACTGCAGATGATCACTGCCAGTTTTTGGTTACTGACTGAAACTTCAAATTAAAACTGAATTGGAGGCAAGCAGCTAAATACACATATGAATAAAATGCATCAATAAAATTAAAAGGTTTATAGAGATACATCACTCATTGTATAATAAGTTTCTTCAATGCTCTCCATGATGAGTTTCATCATCATGTATTACATACTGAGGATCTATCGTGTGAAGAAAATCTGATACATATAAACACGATACATAAGACACAAAATCTACACGGCCATAGAATTTGTGATCATAGTTATATGGCACTCATGTGTTGCACCCACTCAAAAGATACCATATGACATAATTCTGTGCACGGCAACAATAGTAATCCATTTGCATCCAGAAGTAGGAGGGGGGCCACCACCACTGGGCCGCAGGGGAGGAAGATAGGGCAAATTGCACACAATCCTATTACGTGCGTATTGTAGCGCCGGTACTTTTTATAAGTATGCGCTATGCATTTAAATTTAGTTTTTGCTCAAGACTACAACTGAGTCTTGAGGTTAATTGTGCTAGGTTATGCTTTGGCATCAGTTTGGCTGGGCTGTATTGAGGTTCTGCCTGATCATAGGTGTGGTGCGCACCTCTGACAGGCCTTAGAACGCAGTCTGGTTGGACGCATTGGGTACCAATCTCTGCTAGGAG
The DNA here is from genome assembly GCA_028564925.1 of Lithobates sylvaticus. Lineage (NCBI taxonomy): Eukaryota > Metazoa > Chordata > Amphibia > Anura > Ranidae > Lithobates > Lithobates sylvaticus. Next base: position 451,985,740 of record CM053030.1, read on the forward strand.
CCATACAGTGGGCACGTTTGTCCTGCTGTGTATTCCGGGAAAGGGTACTTAAGGTGCTGAAGTCACGTGGTTGGGGGTTCTGTTCCGGTCCAGGAGTGTCTGCGGACTCCATGTTCCTGGTCCTCCTGACCAGCCCCAGAGGCCCGCATGGCCTAGGGTGTGGATCCATCCGTTTCCGAGCCTCGGAACTGGCTAGTTCGAGGCGCAGTAACTGAAGGAGGATTATGAAGTGTTCTGGTGCCATCTCAGGATTGGAGAGGCCCAGCAACTCTACATGCAACCAGGGGAGGACCCTTCAGAGGTGGGCCACGCACAAGGCTGGATGCTCGGTAAGAGCCTGGAAGCTGAGCTGTATGGACACTAACTGAATCCACATATATTACGGTATCGCAGGGTCGGATGCGAGATACTGGTACTGTAAGAAAGTTCCTAACTTATCCTTCAGTTGCAACTAAGTTCCTGTGTGAGACTTTTGGGTGTTCATCTAAAGTTTTACAACCAAGTCTGTGGCAGAGACTTTGCTAAGCTGAAATCACTTGTTGGCTGCTGGATCTACAAGCAAGGATTTATCCAACAGTGAGATATCCAGTTGAGTGTGGCTACTCCCTGGATCATCTAAAGAGAGACATTTATTTAAGTGTCAGCAAGTTCCAAGTGCCTGAGCTTCTATACCCTTACCCTCTATTCCCAACTGAGAGACTGTGTTTTGTTCAACGTTTCATGCAAATAAAAATCCTAAAAAGGAATTCAAGTGTCAGTCTCCACAGTTGCTGGGTACTAACCCTGGGAACCCCTAGACAAGAACAACGAGCTACAAGGCGGAGGAGGTAATTGGTAAGCCCAGAAAAACATAGCCGCCCCTAGGGGTTGAGGCGCTACAGTATGTATCTATGAGATCTGCTAAATGTAATTTTACCTGCCAAAAGATTTATCTAATAGTTAGTCACGCTGAACTGAACTTGTGCTGTCATAGTGTCAGGAAAATACTCCAGCACAGGTAGCACAGATGGAATGGCAGATGTTATTGTTCAAGAACAGGGTGGGAAGTGTAAAAGTTGAGGAACCACCCTGGTATAGTTATCAATCTCATCCTTGGATGTCTGCAAGTCTACATAGGTGTTAATCCTTTGATTTACAAGACTGAAGTTATGAATTGTTGTCAAAACACCAAGGTAGAAACGTTAAAACTGAATTATATGTAGTAGACATATGGTGTTGAAGTCCCCCAGTCCTTTTTAATGATGGTTGTTTCAGTTTGAGGTGGATGGCCTCTTTCATGTCTCTTACGAACCATTTCTCATCTTTGTCCAAAATGTGCACCTCATTGTTCTCAAAAGAATATTCATTTTCCTTAAGGTATAGGAGAACTCCTGTGTCTTGGCCTGTAGAATATGCCCTCCTGTGCATATACCAAGTTACCGTTTGTGTTTAGGTGTTGTGTCTTTTGGATGTACAAGCTTCTGTCTCACTGTATTGTTGGGTCTGAAGGACACATGGGGGGTTATTTACTAAAGGAAAATCCACTTTGCACTGTAAGTGCACTTGGAAGTGCAGTCGCTGTAGATTCAAGGGGGACATGCAAGGAAAATAAAAAACAGCATTTTAGCTTGCACATTATTGGATGATAAAATCAGCAGAGCTTCCACTGATTTCAGATCTACACCTCAGATTTAGAGCGACTGCACTTTCAAGTGCACTTGCAGTGCAAAGTGGATTTGCCTTTCATAAACCACGGATGTGATGTTTGTTAACCACTTGCCGTCCGTCCCATAGTAGTTTTACTGCTACAGGGAGGCAACTGTGCACCGGATCACGTATATATATATATATAGGTGATCCGGCTTTTCCGGGTAGGGAGCGGGCATGTGTGCTGCCGGCAGCTCGCTCCCGCTGTGATCACACAGTGGGAGCCCAGCGGCGGGTACCATGGACTCAATGTCCGCCGGTACCTGTCGATCATCCAGCACAGTGGGAAAGCATGGATCTTGTGTCTCTGCAAAGCAGGGACTAGGATCCATGTATTTCCCTAGTAAAAGCACTTCCCACACTTTGATCACCCCTGATGTTAACCCCTTTCCAGCCAGTGTCATTGGTATAGTGACAGTGCATATTTTTTAGGGATGCACCAAAATTTCAGCCAACGAAACATATCGGCCGAAAATGGCCCTTTCGGCAAAAAGTCGAAAGAGAATTCTTGCCACTGGCTGCAATACTGTGAATACTGGCTGCACTGCTGTGGACACTGGCTGCAATGGGGACACTGGCTGCACTACTGGGGACACTGGCTGCACTAATGAGGACACTGGCTGCACTACTGAGGACACTGGCTGCAATGGGGACACTGGCTGCACTACTGGGCACACAGGCTGCACTACTGGGGACACTGGCTGCAATGGGGACACTGGCTGCACTACTGGGGACACTGGCTGCACTACTGGGCACACTGGCTTCAATGGGGACACTGGCTGCAATGGGGGCACTGGCTGCAATGGGGGCACTGGCTGACTGCATCTGATGGGCACTGGTGAGGCTACATTAATTTCTTGTATCATGTCCGCAGTCTCTGACCATGTCCCCAGTCTCTGAGCATCTCCTGTACCATGTCCGCAGCCTCTGACCATCTCTTGTACCATGTCCCCAGTCTCTGACCATCTCCTGTACCATGTCTGCAGTCTATGACCATCTCCTGTACCATGTCCTCAGTCTCTGACCATCTCCTGTACCATTTCCCCAGTCTCTGACCGTCTCCTGTACCATGTCCTCACTCTCTGACCATCTACTGTACCATTTCCCCAGTCTTTGCAGTCTCTGCCCATCTCCTGTACCATGTCCCCAGTCGCTGACCATCCCCTGTATAAAAATATTTTTAAAAACAGTCACTTTCGGTATCAGTGTTGTTTCGTTATCGGTTTCAGTTTTAGGGATCAAGGAAGATTTATTTTTGGTATTGGTTTCGGCACCAAAAAACCCATTCGGTGCATCCCTAATATTTTTTTAGCACTTATCACTGTATTACTGTCACCGGTCCCCAAAAAAGTGTCAAAAGTGTCAATTAGTGTCAGAATGTCCGCTGAAATATCACAGTCCCGCTATAAGTCACTGTTTGCCGCCATTACTATTATAAAATTATAAAATAAAAATAAATATCCCATATATTTTAGACGCTATAACTTATGCCCAAACCAATCAATATACGCCTATTGGGATTTTTTTTTTTACCAGAAATATGAAGCAGAATACATATACCTAAAGGGAAGAGGTGGCAACCCTAGTTCAAGTACTGCAATAAAATTACAAAAAACCCTAGACAGAGCCTGTGTTTAGCCTCGTACACATGATACGATTGTTGGCATAGGATTGTCTGTTGACAGACTGTTGTCCTAAAATCTTACTGTTAGTATGCTCCTTTTGACAATTGTTGTCCAATTTTCTGCCAACAAATGTTGGATGAAGGCTGGTAAATTTTCGGCGGACAGCGGTTTGACGTCAGATTTTCATATGGTCAGTACACAAATTCATCACACAAAAGTGATTTGTGGCACGACAATTGTGTACCGTTAGTATGCAAGACAAGATCCTGGCACACGCCCTTTTGACAAGAGTTAGACGCTCGGTTGGCCAACAATTGTACCATGTGTACGAGGCTTTTGTCTGTGTGCTCTGGAACTGGTACCTGGGCAGGTAGCCTCTGAACATGTAAGACCAAATTTAGTACCATCTGCCCCTTTAGGGGTGAGCACGGGGCCTGCATAAATAAAAAATAAAATAACACAAAAAGGATGTTTCAGCCCCTAATTTAGTACCATCTGCCCCTTTAGGGGTGAGCACTGGACCTGCATAAATAAAAAATAAAATAACACAAAAAGGATGTTTCAGCCCCATTTCACACTCATGCAGTGCGGAATTTGCAGTGAGTTCTGTGCAGATTCCGCACTGCATGCAAATCGCACCCTGTTCATGCGAATCGATGCGGGCATGTATGTTAAGTAAACGACACCCCAAAACCAATTCTGCGATTTACAGAATTTTGGATCTGATTTTGGTGTGGCCAAAAAAAAGGGGTACTGCATGTTTTTGGTGCTAATTTGGTGAGATTTGAGCCAAACAGAACAATGGCTTGAATCGCACTGCTGAAGATTTGCATGTGATTTGAACAGGAATGCAGTGCGATTCGTGTTCAAAATCACATGCGGTTTCCTGTAACGCATAGTGTGAACTGGGGCTTAAGGACTATCTGTCTAGAGTTTAGCAATAAATTACAGGTATATTGAAGCTACAAATTAATGTATATGAATTATATACAGGCTCTACAGTTGACACAAGGTGTAGAAGGGTGCATTAAACAGAAAGTTCGGAATTTGCATGAAGCAGCATTTGACACAACCTGGCATATTTTAACACGACATTGAAACCTGCTGGGATTTCATCCACATTCCAATTTGATCATGCAAAAGAACACAGCCCAGCAACCACATCCTTAATTACCATAATGAGCCTGATGCACAAGAAAATTTGCTAAGGGTGGGTGTGTAATGGATTTATAATGTGCTGAGAAATCACTCAGCAACAGCTTTATAAATAGACCTACCTGGTGTTAATCAACATTATTGAGTTTTGTCCAACCACCTGCATTATTTAACAGGACACCAACAACTTTTAATTTTATGTATACGCACTTGTGGTTACTTTAGCTATTTAAAGAGGAGATGAAAACATAATTAGTGATTTTTTTTTAATTACCCAGGCATGCAAAAAAGAGTGGTACCATGCAAATCTGCTCTATCAGCTGTTTCAATGTAAACTCCTTTCCCCAAACCATGCAGCCTAGGCAAACGGCGCTTTTATTGATAGGCAAATTTGATCTACAAGATTCAGCTACTAAACCCTCATCTCACAGGAGGGTCAGAGGTGCATTTAATGTGCAGGTGGTGGTTTACAGCCTGGCTTTACCTTCTCTGTTGTATACATGGCAAGATGGTAGCACCTAATGGGGAAATATCTAGACCTGAGAGGGCACACTTCAGCACAGTTTTAGTTTGCTGATTATGCTTTGGTGGTTTATAAAGAGCTCATGTTTGGAAGTGGTTTCTGTAAATTAAAAAAAAAAAAGGGAAAGGGTAGCTTTAATTTTTCATTTTTTTTTACTTCAAATTTTCACTGACTACAAGAATGACAAATCAAAATAAATCTAATTAAACAACAGCTTGGTATTCTTTTTTTAATTGTTTTACAGCAGTCTCAGTGATTTACAGCTTCCAATGGCATTGGTCAGGTATGGTATATACATAGTTGCATTGGTCCAAGCTAGACCAATGTAACTATGTATAGAACATCAATACCAGGAATTCTTTCCCAAACTACGAACAAAAGGTTTTGGCTTGACACACACTTTAATGTATATCTAAAAGTATTAATGTATACCTAAAAACAAAAAATTGTTCTTCCCAAAAATGCAGCATTCTTACACAAACATCCTTTTCATTCTTTTGTAAACTACTAGTCACACCAATCCTCCATGCAATGCAGAAGAACAAAAGCAGATATATGTGAAGTCCAGTCTGTGTGATAACCATGGCTCCTTCCACTGATACAATGGAGAAAAAATGTGTGCATGTATAGACATGAAATATGTAATTTGCCGTATTACCAGGTGGAAAAAAAAAGGGCAAATGAAATAATAAAAAGAATGCAGTCACCACATCTAAAGATTGGTAAGCTACAATATATTACATTTTTGTTTTAGGGTTTAGATACACTTTATGTTGTAATCAATATAGTGTTACTGTAATTTGTCAGAAAACATTATAATATATAATTATAATTAATGACATTTTGTATTTGGGAAGAGGGATGTTAATGCCTCTAATGAGTAGTCTCACTCAATTTAGAACCGGAGTAAAATAAGAAGACTTAGATGTAGGGCCTACGTGACGTTGTTAAAAAGGAGTTTGGCATAGGAGGAGAAACTAAAAGAAAATATGGAGTTAGTGGTTTTTACCATATTGGTGGGTCAGACAGGAACCGGAGATTCAGGGGACAGTTACAGAAAGATCTCTGGAGAGCTTTCAGTCACCTAAGTTTATTTGATAGTTATCGTCTTTATGCTGTGGACTGTTTTTAGGTTGCTATGTATAGTCAACAGCTGATGGGGTTTTAAGATCCTTGAAGGTAGTCACTGTGGTAAAATAGAAATTGGTAGGGACCCATTTTAGGTACAGTTTCCTTTGTTTGTATATGGGTCAGTGACAGTGAATCGGGAGTTGTTCGTGGTATTATCTGCGATTACTGGTGCAATTGTCTCCAAGCCGGTATTGTGCAGTTGGAGGCCTACCTTTACATAAGTACTCATATAAGTAGGAATACCTACAAGGACCTTGGGGCTCCATTCATTTTGTATAAAATGTTATTCTGTTAATCATATAGTTTGTTAATAAAGGGCTGCTATGGCCATTAATCTCCAATCTAGAGTGAGTTACTTAGGTATTGATGAATGGGGGAGTGGTGGTCAAGCAGTATGAGGGAAAGTCCTCATTAGTACCCTAGTCAAGAATATTACTAGCCTATAAAAAGAAGCATTTTACCTACTCACCTATCATAAGGCCATCTAATGACAACTGCCAGAACTCCTGGCTGGACGTGACCAATGCTTTAGGGTAAAACATTATAAAATAATTACTAAATTATAATCACATATAAGTATATTATTTGGATCTAGCTTAAACCTAGCTTTTTTACTCTTCGCAAATGTTTATAAGATATAGTTACAGGGACTCAGGTGCCAAGATGAAGCATAATATCAGTTTAGAATGTGGAACATAAGCGCAGTATGTTTCCAAACACAGAGGCTGGAGATGATGAGTGTGGTCCTGTTGTGAATGTGAAGCCAAATCGTTGAGTATAACATCATGTGACAGATAAGGTAGACAAAAAGAATATTTAGCAATGAAGAATTTAAAGGCTGACTGCTGCTATGGAAACAAGACAGGACCCTGGGAACCTTTAACAAATCCTCTATCATTTTACAGTTCATGAAAAACACAAGCTCGATAAATTATTTTGAAGGTTATAAAGCGAGAGCGGCAATTACTGCAATTTTCAGTACCGTTGCCATATTCAGGAGAATAAATCTATAACTAAGCATTGGACCTAGCAGATTTCCTTCCTTTCATTGCTGTATGCAAATGCACAAAGCTAAAGTGCAACTACACTAAAAAATATACATTTCATTTAGAACTCAATGTGACATCTATTCATACAGGTACGAACAAGTTAAATAGCTGATTTTATAGCAAATGGCATTGATAAAATGATTTTATTGAAGGATAACATTTTAGGTTATAGCGTGGTCTCAGTCTGGGGGTTGGATGAGCTGAGGTTATTGAGGGTATTTTAATGGGTTATTTTATTAAAGGAGGGTTCAGCAGCAGTGGTGTCCAGAGTCCACAAGTGGCATTAGGCCTGATTCTAAGGGCATGATAGTGTCACTTTAATAAAGAAGTGGCAGGGCCTTACTTCATATCTAGTCAGAGATTTATTTTAGGAAGATCTCCATGTATGGATATTTTTACATACTGTAGTTACATTTTATCCAACGACTAATGTAACTACAGTTGCAAAAAAAAGTATGTGAACCCTTTTGGAATGATATGGATTTCTGTACAAATTGGTCATAAAATGTGATCTGATCTTCATCTAAGTCACAGCAATAGACAATCACAGTCTGCTTAAACTAATAACACACAAATAATTAAATGTTACCATGTTTTTATTGAACACACCATGTAAACCTTCACAGTGCAGGTGGAAAAAGTATGTGAACCCTTGGATTTAATAACTGGTTGAACCTCCTTTGGCAGCAATAACTTCAACCAAACGTTTCCTGTAGTTGCAGATCAGACGCGCACAACAGTCAGGAGTAATTCTTGACCATTCCTCCTTACAGAACTGTTTCAGTTCAGCAATATTCTTGGGATGTCTGGTGTGAATCGCTTTCTTGAGGTCATGCCACAGCATCTCAATCGGGTTGAGGTCAGGACTCTGACTGGGCCACTCCAGAAGGCGTATTTTCTTCTGTTTAAGCCATTCTGTTGTTGATTTACTTCTATGTTTTGGGTCGTTGTCCTATTGCAACACCCATCTTTTGTTGAGCTTCAGCTGGTGGACAGATGGCCTTAAGTTCTCCTGCAAAATGTCTTGATAAACTTGGGAATTAATTTTTCCTTTGATGATAGCAATCCGTCCAGGTCCTGACTCAGCAAAGCAGCCCCAAACCATGATGCCCCCACCACCATACTTCACAGTTGGGATGAGGTTTTGATGTTGGTGTGCTGTGCCTCTTTTTCTCCACACATAGTGTTGTATGTTTCTTCCAAACAACTGAACTTTGGTTTCATCTGTCCACAGAATATTTTGCCAGTACTGCTGTGGAACATCCAGGTGCTCTTGTGCAAACTGTAAAGGTGCAGCAATGTTTTTTTTTGGATAGCAGTGGCTTCCTCTGTGGTATCCTCCCATAAAATCCATTCTTGTTTAGTGTTTTACGTATCGGAGATTCGCTAACAGGGATGTTAGCATATGCCAGAGACTTTTGTAAGTCTTTAGCTGACACTCTAGGATTCTTCTTTACCTCATGAAGCAGTCTGTGCTGTGCTCTTGCAGTCATCTTTACCGGACGCCCACTCCTAGGGAGAGTAGCAGCAGTACTGAACTTTCTCCATTTATAGACAATTTGTCTTACCGTGGACTGATGAACAGCAAGGCTTTTGGAGATACTTTTATAACCCTTTCCAGCTTTATGCAATTCTTAATCGTAGGTCTTCTGAGAGCTCTTTTGTGCGAGGCATCATTCACATCAGGCAATGCTTCTTATGAAAAGCAAACCCTGAACTGGTGTGTGTTTTTTATAGGGCAGCTGTAACCAACACCTCCAATCTCATCTCATTGATTGGACTCCAGTTGGCTGACACCTCCCTCCAATTAGCTCTTGGAGATCTCATTAGTCTAGGGGTTTACATACTTTTCCCCCCTGCACTGTGAATGTTTACATGGTGTTTTCAATAAAAACATGGTAACATGTAATTCTTTGTGTGTTATTAGTTTAAGCAGACTGTGATTGTCTATTGTTGTGACTTAGATGAAGATCAGATCACATTTTATGACCAATTTGTGCAGAAATCCATATCATTTCAAAAGGGTTCACATACTTTTTTTTGCAACTGTATGTATATACCATACCTGTGGGATCCCTCTAGAAAAGTGATCTCCAAACTGCAGTCCGGGGGCCAGATGTGGCCCTTTGCTTCCCATTATCTGGCCCTTGGGGCACTATTCCACCAACTAACACCAATGATAGAGCACCATTCCCCCTACTGACACCATCAATGGAGCACTATTCATCTCATTGATATCAACAATGGGGCACTATTTATTCCATTAAAACCAATGACAGGGAACTGATGTTGGGGCATTTTCTACTCCCACTGACCACAGTCTGGCTCCCCTTAAAGACTAAAGGACAGTAAACTGGCCCTTTGCTTAAAAAGTTTGGAGACCCCTGCTCTAGAAGTTGGAAATCACTGTAGTAGCTCTTTACTGGCTCCCAGGTCCAGTGCTGAGCTGCTGCCCTGCTGCATTGTAAACACAGAAGTGTCACTGGTGGAGTGAACGAGGTGGCGTTGCGGGGCGGTGATGTCACGCTCTCATCCATTTAGAGAATGGTTTGCATTCACTGAGAGAAAGAAAAGCAATCTCAGAATAGGGCCTGTGCCCAGTGGGCAACCTCCTCCTGAGCTCACAATGCAGCAGGGCAGCCCCTTGGCATCTGACCCAGAAGCAAGTGGAGAACACTGGAGTTACAGTGTCTACTACAGTAATTTCCAGCTTCCAGAGAAATCCCACAGGTTTGGTATATGCATAGTTTTATTGGTAATAACTGGATCAATGTAACTATGTAAAACCATCCGTACCTGTAAATCTTCTTTCTGGTGACAATGGTGACCAGGTCAAACAGAACAAAAATTGAAACTGAATCACCACACCACTGCTAAGAGGTCCAGATACAACCTTGATTCGGATAAAAGTCAGGAGGACAACCCAAAAAGTAACCAATGCTTTTTTGGGGGTCCAAGAGCTCTCTCTTAATCAGGGCTTGACTGAATGTAAATAAACTAGAAGTGAACTGGACCTTTAATGTTATTTGTTCCAGCACACGGCTTGTCAGCAGGGGGTTTGGCATTACAATACAGGCCAGAGAGGCTGTGGAGATCCTCTGGGGTGTAGAAGCTGCCTGCCAGGGAACCAGATCATTTACATCAACATCAATACTTTAAGAAAGCAATACCAGTGGGATAATATGGGTTCTAACTCCTTACTACTTTATGTAAAACTAAAACAAGCACGTTTTGGCTTTAGATACACCTAAATCCCTTCAAGACCTAAGGTCTAGATGTCATGACCAAATTTATCAGTGTTTTGTGTACAACTGTTAATTTGACAATAACCTACAGGGCCTTTTTGCAAAAAAATTGCCTAGTCATTTGTCCAAGGAAACCCCATATACATTTGGTTCTGTGTGAATTGTGCAAAAATGAATGTTTCGTAAGCTAATTTTTATATTATGACCACTAGATTGAGTTGAGGTGCACAGGAAATACATACATCTTTGCAACAAAGATACAATGTAGCAACTTTAGAGAACGTTACAGGTTACACTTATTTGATAAGTTTGATAATGCGAAATAACAATAAAAGAGCATTCAATCAGGTGAGTAATAGCCAGAACATAAATTTTTGCACAGAATGAAAGTACATGCAGATTCGCTGGACGATTGGTTATGCAGTTTTTTTTATAAATAGACCCTTAAAATTAATGTGACTATCTAAATAATTTTACCTTTTTAAAATATTTAACAGGCTTTCATTTGGTACACTTTTTTATTACAGTTTCTGTTAAGGTTCTGTAACAGCTTGTGTCAACAGGCTTTGGGCTGGTGTCAGTGGCATCAGTTATGAGTTTTGTTTTAACAGTCTGTTTAACATGGTTTTCTATGGTACTAGTTCACATCTATGCGTTTTGAGGCTGGTGCATTTTTGGAGAGGGTCTGAGACTTTTTTTCCTGTGATTCACGGATAATAGACTTCAATGGAGCTGAACCAGAAACGCAAGTGGTGCATTTTTGATGTGTTTTGCGTTTCTTATTTTACCACTGTATATAGCTGGTTGCTAAGCAGGGGTCCGGGAAGCCGCCCGCCACGTCCTTAACAACCCATGAGTCATCAGCTGTCAGCAAGGGGCAAGGGGCGGGCTCCCTGGGTGATGACATCAGATGGCCACGCCCCATTGCTATATAAGGGTCAGCAGAGAGCGGGCGACAACAAAACAGATGAAGACATCAACAGAACAAGAGTGGCTTTTTAAATTTTTTTTAGCGGGTAACTGGTGGCGAGGAAGAAGACAGCAGTGGGAAGAGATGGCAGCGGAGGGAACAGACATCTCGAGGAGAAAGCAGCGAGAAGTAGAAGACATTGGGACGAGACAGCTCGAGGAGGAGACTGCGGGAAGAGACAGCGGGAAGGTGAAGACAGCAGGAAGAGACAGCTCGAGGAGGAGATGACGGGAAGGAGAAGATGGCGGGAAGAGACGGCTAGAGAAGACAGTGCTATTAATAAAGGGATTGTCAAAAACCGTCTCAAAATATTTTATTACCTTTTACATTTTTTTTGGTGAATGAGTAGGAGTACGATGTACCCGATACCCATTCACATAGGTGGGCCGGGATCTGGGGGCCCCCTTCTTAAAGGGGGGCTTCCAGATTCCGATAAGCCCCCCACCCGCAGACCCTGACAACCACCGGCTAGGGTTGTCGGGAAGAGGCCCTTGTCCTCATCAACATGGGGCAAGGTGCTTTGGGGTGGGGGGGCGCAGAGCACCCCCCCCCATGTTGAGGGCATGCTGCCTGCTATCGTTCAGGAGGGGGGTGGCGCTCACTCGTCCCTTTCCTGACCTGCCGGGCGGCATGCTCAGATGAGCGTTTGGTATCGATTTTGGGGGGGGCCCCCGTGCCATTGTTTTTTTAAATATCGGCGTGGGGGTCCCCTCCGAATCCATGCTAGACCTGAAGGACCTGGTATGAACCTGGGGGGGACCCCACGCCTTTTTTTTTTTTACATTCAGCTTTCAGCTGATGACTCATCGGTTGCTAAGGACGCGGAGGCCGGCTTCCTGACCCCTCCTTAGCAACCAGCTTTATACAATGTGTTTTACAGTGCGTTTAAAGAGAAAAAAAAATGCAAAATGCATGAAAACTGCATGCAAAAATGCATAAAAAACGCTGGTTTCAAAATGCACTGAAAAACATGCCTGAAAAACTCATCAAGCGCAGCCGCATAGATGTGAACCTAGACTCAAGCAGGTTTAGTAATCACATAGATGTGGATAGGAATGAAAAAGCCATCTGACGTGAACAAAAGTCTGCAACATATGCTAATATAGGCTGACAAATGGACAAAAAATTTAAAAAATAAACATTTTAAAACACGTTCTTTATTTTTATTTTTTTAACACTGTACATTAAAAAACTGTAAGTTGGGCTTTAAACTGTGCCTGTAGTCTTAGGAAATGCAGGATGCTAAAGGAAGCAGGAAAAGAAAGTAGGAATTACTTTTTTATATATATTAAATCTGAGGGTTTTAGGGTAGTTTGGAGGGATAATATGTAGCCTGGCCTCCCAACACAAGCATAGTGTCATTTTGAATAGGACCGCGATAAGAAGGTTAGATTATGAAAAGTTTCATATTTTAAAGCAGTTTAATGCCAGCTGAGCCTGCAACACCTAAATCTGCCACAGGCTAAGCTTCTAGCGATGCCATTATAACAGACAGAATGGAGTCACGACGCACGCATACCTTAAAGCATATCTATGGTCAAAATGTAAAATCGTTATATTAATTTCCACATTCAATTTCAATAATTTCTATCCTACTTCTATTTATCTGAACAATCTTGTAAGAACTCCATCTTTCCACATACTTTACATAGTTCGTTTGGGCCAAGCTGGCCCAAACGAATGATGTCCCTCACTTAGGCTGGATTCACACCTATGCATTTTTTGTGCTTTTTGCATTTTGCAGATATGCACTACAGTCCATTTAACACGTTCTGTAGTGCAAATCTGCAAAATACAAAAAGCACTAAAAATGCATAGGTGTGAATCCAGCTTAACATGTGAGGCCGCTGGATGTGCGGTATAAACTCTATGTAGCTGCGGCCACATACAGCATACTGTACTGTGTTCTGGGTGCGAGCCGAGACTTTCAGTCTCATTCCTAAAACACAGTAGAGTCTACCGCAGTGGTGCTCATAGGTAGACATGTATTCTAGCAATGAATACAAAGCTTCCTCTGAATGGCTGAGTCAGAGAGGTGGGCTGATTATGCCACAACCTCCACCAATCAGAGGAAGCTTTGTATTAATTGATAGAATACATGGCTACCTCTGAGCGGCTGAGCAAAGCTGCGGTAGACTGTTTGGTGTTCCGGGTATGAGACAGGAAGTCTTGGCTCAAACTCGGAACACAGTAGCTGCAGCTACATACAGTTTGTACTGCACATCCAGCGGCCTCACATGTTAGTGAGGGACATAGTTCCTTTGGGTCGGATTGGCCCAAACAAACTATGTAAAGTGAGTTCTTGAAGTTTCTAAATGTATTTTGTGAAGATCCCCATAAATTCACTTCCTTGAATTCTGTGACACGTATTCACTATTCTCTGAGTGGGCACAACTGTGTCACACATTTCATAGAGCCTGTCTTCTGAACTATAGCATGCTGAGAGGAGGAGTTTCAGTAAGCGGAGTCAGTACAGGAATCACTGCTTATAGGCAGCAAGGCACCATGGGCTATATAGTCCTTAGAAATTGAATGTACACAGCAAAGGAGAAGTTGAAAAGCATGCAGGGAATCTGGGAATTTGTGGAAAGAGTTGGCCAACAGACAGGAAGCAGTCACAACATGAAAGGACATTTTTCAAGTAGGCTTAAAGTGGTTGTAAAGTCAGAAGGTTTTTTTTTTATCTTAATGCAGTGCATTAAGATAAAAAACCTTCTGAGTGCATCAGCCCCCCCTCAGCCCCACTAATACTTACATGAGCCTCATCTTGATTCAGCAATGTTGCTGGAGAGACTCGAATTGCCTGGGACTCCCCCTCCTCATTGGCAGAGACAGCAGTGTGGGGCCATTGGCTCCTGCTGCTGTCAATCAAAGTCAGTGAGCCAATGAGAGAGGGGGGTGGGGCCAAAACGTGGCTCTGTGTCTGAATGGACATACAGAGCAGCGGGTCAGCTTGGGTAGCTGCTTGCTATGGGGGCACTCGAAGAAGGGAGGGGCCAGGAGCGCCGACAAGGGACCCGAGAAGAGGGGGATCTGGGCTGCTCTGTGCAAAACCACTGCGCAGAGCAGGTAAGTATAACATGTTTGTTATTTTTAAATAAAAAAACTGGGACTTTAGTATTGCTTTTTCTGGAAAAAAATAATTATTGCATTGCTATTAAAATACTGATGTTATAAAATGAAAATGTATGCTGTGACCATAGAACATCCTTAAAAAAACAGGCCCAAAGTCAGAAAGCGATTTTAGGTCAGGCTGCCCTCCACACTGGTTGTTGCCTGGAAAACATGTTGCCAAATACTTACTCGTCATCTAGAATGCTGTTTCATAAGTGCCCAACAGGATAGTTATTACTGCACTAATTTTGTGGCCTACCTACCCTAACTGTGAGAGGAAAATGTACTTATTGACTGCTCAAGCAGAAACTGTCATAAAATGCCTCTGCACCTTACTTTACCATCCACAATCCTGTACATTTATGTCATCCTTCAGATGACATCTGCATGTGCATGAGTGGCAGTTGTCAGACCAGGCTGTCACTGACAGTTCTGATTACCTCTTGCACACGATACTCCTGTTTGAGCAACTACATTTTCAGATATTTTTTTTTTGTATGTAGTGTCGAGTATTTTCACGCATATGCTTTTGTGCAAATTTTGTACACATGCGTGAAAACGTATACTAGCTTTTTTGTTCTGCACAATATGTAAATGTCCATTTGCGCACATTTGTGCACAAATGTAAGTGTAAATTGCTGACCAAAAGTGCAGTTTTATCTTTTTTTTTTACTGAAGAATGCACATCGCTTGTTTACGTGCCTGTGTGCATAGGCACATTACAATTAATTGGCTGTATTTTAGCTCAGTAAAAAAAAAAAAAAAAAAAAAAGTTGTACTGAGCTTTTTCAAGCTGCAGTGTGCAAGAGGCCTTAATGAAATTGGCTCTTTACCACGTGACCAGCTGTGTCAAATCCCAGCCAGTCACAAATATCAACAAACAGCTGTAGTGACGTTTCTGGGTTCTCCTAAGTGTGTGAGGAGGAGACCTAGAAGAGCAATGTGCTACAGTACAGCGAGCTGGCCCCCCCCCCCCCCCCCCCCCCCCCGATCGCCCCACAAATAAAATGGACCTGTCAGCAGCCCCAGAGTACCTGTCACAATCCATCAGAGTACCTGTAACAGCCCATCAGAGTACCTGACTACCTGTCACCAGCCCATCAGAGTACCTGACTACCTGTCACCAGCCCATCAGAGTACCCGAGTACCTGTCACCAGCCCAAGCCTCATAGAATATACGTTGGGGTGTTTGCTTTTCAAAATGGGGTCATTTTGTGGGCATTTCTATTGTCTGGGGTCCAGGACCTTCAAAAGTGTGATAGGTTGTCTGGAAACGAAATGTGCAATTTATGCTCCTAGAACACCTGATGGTGCTCCCTGCATGTTAGGCCTCTGTATGTGGCCTGGCTGTGTAAAAATCTCACACATGTGATATCCCCATACTCAGGATGAGTAGCAGATTATATTTGGGGGGTAATTTTTGTTATGTACAGGGGGTCCCCGACTTACGAACACCCGACCTACGAACAACCCCTACTTACGAACGGGGTGCTGCGGGGACCCTCCGCCATTTTTCGGTGGTTTTCGCCGCCTTTCGGCCGTTCTGCGCATGCGCGGCCATACGGAGCATCGGAAAATGCCGGAAATGTCCGTAATTTGCCGCGCATGCGCAGAACGGCATTAGACGGAACATCGGAAATGTCCGGAAATCTCCGTATTTGTCGGTCTGCGCATGCGCGGCCGACTTACGAACATTTCCGACTTCCGTACAGGCGGCCAGTCCCTAACGAGTTTGTAACTCGGGGACCCCCTGTACATGCTATGTGTTCGAAAAATCTTATAAATTTACAACTTTGTGTAAAAAAAAAAATAAGTTTTCATTTTCTTTCCACGTTTTCCAAAAACTTTTGGGGGAAAAATGACACGTTCAAAAGACTCATTACAGAATATACCTTGGGGTGTTTGCTTTCCAAAATTGGGTCATTTTGTGGGTAATTCCATTGTCCAAGTGCTGCAGGTCCTTCAAAATTGTGATAGGTCATCAGGAAATTATATGTGTAATTTATGCTCCTAGAACGCCTGATGGTGCTCCCTGCATGTTGGGCCTGTCTATGTGGCCTGACTGTGTAAAAGTCTCACACATGTGGTATTACCATACTCAGGACGAGTAGCAGAATGTATTTCAGGGTGTAATTTTTGCTATGTACATGCTATGTGTTAGAAAAATAAATCTTATAAATTGACAACTTTGTGTAAGAAAAAAATAGTTTTCATTTTCTTTCCACATTTTCCAAAAACTTGTGGGGAAAAATGACATGTTCAAAAGACTTATACTGCCTTGTAGATTATACGTTTGGGTGTTTGCTTTCCAAAATGGGGTAATTCTGTGGATAATTCCACTGTCCTGGTGCTCCAGGACCTTCAAAAATGTGATAGGTAGGAATGAAATTAGATGTATAATTTATGCTCCTAGAATGCCTGATGGCTCCCTGCATGTTGGGCCTCTGTATGTGGTCAGGCTGTGCAAAAGTCTGACATATATGTATCGCCATACTCAGAAGGAGTATCAGAATGTATTTTGGGGTGTAATTAGAAGTATGCTTATGCTGTGTGTGAGAAATAACTTATTATGACAATTTTGTGTAAAAAATATAAATAAATTATAATTTCTTACTTTTTCCCAAGAATTGTGTGAAAAATTACAACTTCAAAAAACTCACAATGCCTCTTACTAAATACCTTGGACTGTCTACTTTCCAAAAAGGGGTCATTTGGGGGTATTTGTACTATTTGTAGACTCTATAACTTTCACGCAGACCAAATAATATAGACTAATTTGGGTTATTTTATTACCAAAGATATGTAGCAGTATAAATGTTGGCCCAAATTTATGAACAAAAATTACTTATTTGCAAAATTTTATAATAGAAACTTTAAAAAAGGATTTTATTTTCAATATTTTTGCTCTTTTTTTTACTTATTTACTTTACTATATATATATATATATTTACTTAAATCAATAAAAAAAAACAGTGGTGATTAAATACGGCCAAAAGAAAGCTCTATTTGAAAAAAAATTATATAAAATTACTGAGTAATTGTCATTCAAAATGTGAGAGCTCTGAAAGATGAAGATTGGTCTGGGCAGGAAGGGGGTATAAGTGCCATCATATTTGTTCTCAATAGTAAACCTGTAGATGCTTTAATTTCACTTTCTAACCTTTGCAAGGAACATTATATTTTTTTACTTTCTTTCAGGTTTAGGTTTAGACATCAAAGATACCATTCTGTTAAATATAGTACAATAAAACACTATATAATAAAAAATCTTTAAAAAAACTAACTAAACAGATAATATTCTCTTAATATTATATATACATTTTTCCTTAAACTAAAAGCTAGGAAAATTATATTCTTAAAAAATAAAAAAATAAAAGGATTTTTCTAAATAATACACTTGAGCATGTAAATCATTCAGACGGGGCTCTCTAGTGAATAGATTGTTTCCTTTGATATGCAGAACTAGGCATCTAACATTTAAACAGTTTTGTCATATGAGAAAGGGCAGAGGCATGGTAAATATGGAGATGATCCACTCTTTTCATTACTTGGACACATTTGAATATCATAAAAAACAAAAACGCACCAGCTTAAGGTCAGATAATTTTTTTTACCGGGTTGCCTTATTAAAATAAGGGGGATGCATGTCACCAAAGGAAACATTTTAAATGCTTATATATTCTTTGATATTTTGAAATAACCCAGGTTTACTGGAGCGTGACAAACTGTTATAGTTGCCAACTGTCTCAGATTTCAGAGGCAGTCTGAGGCTTGAAGTCTGTCTCTTAACCGCTTCCCGACCGCCTCCTGCACATATATGTCGGCAGAATGGCATGGCTAGGCAAAAGCACGTACAGGTACGTCCCCTTTAGCCTGGGTTCAGTCTAGTGCGTTGCGATTTCAGGGCCCTGCGTGACTGCGCAGTGAAACGCCGGCTGTTCTGCGGATTGTCCGCGTTTTAGGTGCGAAGCCGCTGCTAGCTGAATTCGCAACTCATTTTACTACTTCTGAGGGGGAAATCCACGCCAAATTTTTTATAAAAAAAACGGCATGGGTTCCCCCTCCAGAGGCATACCAGGCCCTTAGGTCTGGTATGGATTTTAAGGGTACCCCCTTAAATGCGTGCCCAAGATAATGGGCCTGAATTCGCACCTGATCTGCAACAAAGACGGTTGCGTGTTTGTGTCAATTCGCATTGCGCATGCACCGGACATGTGTGAACTTGCCCCATTGAAAACAATGGGTTTTCAAATGTCCTGCGAATTCGCAGTATTTTGCCCCGCTGCAAATTCGCTATAGTGTGAACCCAGGCTTAATTGCCTAGCCGCGGGGTCGCGTGCGCGCTCGCGACCCGGTCGGGAGCTCCGTGACCACGGCCGCGGGACCAGCGGACCTGATCCGGGGGGAGGTCTGTGTAAACAAACCTCTCCCCGCGCTTCCTACACTGCCTGTCACTAATCGGCTGTTCCCTGTCATCGGGAAAGCCGATCAGTGACGTCAGACGTCAGCCCCGCCCCGTAATGTAAAAACACACGTCACAGACCATAACCCCTCCCCCCCTATAGTGGTTAACTCTTTCACTGCCAGTGTTATTTATACAGGAATCAATGCATTTAAATAGCATTGATTGCTGTATAAGTGACAATGGTCCCAAAAATGTGTCAAAAATGTCCGATGTGTCCGCCATAATGTCGCAGTCACAATAAAAATCGCTGATCGACGCCATTACTAGTAAAAAAAAAAAAAATATTAATAAAAATGCTATAAAACTATCCCCTATTTTGTAAACGCTATAACTTTTGCGCAAACCAATCAATAATCGCTAATTGCGATTTTTTTTTACCAAAAATATGTAGAAGAATACGTATCGGCCTAAAAAAAATTTTTTTATATATATATTTTTGGGGGATATTTCTTATAGCAAAAAGTAAAAAATATTGTATTTTTTTCAAAATTGTGGCTCTATTTTTGTTTATAGCGCAAAAAATAAAAACCGCAGGGGCGATCAAATACCACCAAAAGAAAGCTCTATTTGTGGGAAAAAAAGGACGCCAATTTTGTTTGGGAGCCACTTCGCACGACCGCGCAATTGTCAGTTAAAGCGACCCAGTGCCGAATCGCAAAAAGGGGCCTGGTCCTTTGGCTGCAAATTGGTCCGGGGCTGAAGTGGTTAATTGGTCTCTTAATCTCGGCAATGATATAACTTTTTTTATTCTGTTTTTGCACCCTCTTTTTTTCTCCTATATAGGATTGTGTTTTACTGGACATTTATGCCATACAATTTTGTGCAAAACCCTGTTTTTAACAAGGAGGGTTTACAATACTGGACACATTGATGCACATGTTGAGAGTTTTATGTTTAGCTATTTTGTAATAATGATATGCGCGACTCTAATTTTCTAATTTTAATGATATAAATACATCTTTCAATTATATTTTTTTGCTTGTTAGATCATAATAAATATTAAGATATCTATTATAATTAGATCATAAATTAATAAGAATATATATTCTAAGCAATTTAGGCCATTTTGTTTCTGATAATACTAAGGCTTAGGTTCACACCGTTGAGGTGCAGAGTATTTAAAGAATGGAACCGCACGTATTTTAGCCGCTCAAGAAAGTGGATCCACATTTTTTTTTGTCAGCACACCACACTGCAGTGCAAGGTGCATTGGGGTGCCATTCAGAATGAATGGTACCACATTGCACAATCGCAAGTGGCATGCAATGCCTCGTGTTGTGTTAACATGCACAGAAACGTGCGCATTCCCATAGTGCATAAACGTGAACGACACCTAAAGGGACTAAAAGGACCATAATCCTGCATTGGACGTGAGGACACTGAGGAACAACTCACTGAAAGAGCATGGGGGAGCGCCAACTGCCAGGTGGGCACAGGGTATGTCATGGCTGGTGCAACCAGCAAAACTATGACTCCAAACATCAGGAGAAAATGTATAAACTTCTTATTTTCCCCTAGTCGGTGTTCAGCTACCTCTCTATTTTTCCCCATTTCCAGTCCATGACCAGACCCTCTTTTCTATACTCTCCCACTGCAATATGATCAGTTACTGCTCCTTTCTTCCCACTATTCCTTATGCCTCGTACACACGTACGGACTTTTGCCGGCGGACCTAAGTCCAGCGGACAATCCGCTGGACTTTCCGGCTAGGTCCGCTGGACTTTCCGAGGGTGTGGACTTGCCCACACACGCACGGACTTGTCCAGCGGATAATCCGCCGGCCAAAAGTCCGCGGGACTTTTGAAAATGAACGGACTTGCCCACACACGGAGCAGTCCGTTCATTTCGAACGTAACTTCAGGTTACGTAGCTAGCGTAGGCAGTAAATGCCGCCGCGCTAGCTCCGCAAGCTGGCATGGATTTAAAGGGAATCCCCACGCCGAAAAAACGGCGTGGGGGTTCCCCCCAAATCCATGTCAGACCCTCATCCGAGCACGCAGCCTGGCAGGCCAGGAAAGGGGTGGGGACGAACGAGCGCCCCCCCCCCTCCTGAGCCGTACCAGGCCGCGTGCCCTCAACATGGGGGGTGCCCTGGGGAAAGGGGGGCCGTGCGGCCCCCCCACCCCAAAGCACCTTGTCCCCATGTTGATGAGGACAAGGGCCTCTTCCCGACAACCCTGGCCGTTGGTTGTCGGGGTCTGCGGGCGGGGGCTTATCGGAATCTGGGAACCCCCTTTAATAAGGGGGCCCCCAGATACCGGCCCCCCACCCTATGTGAATGAGTATGGGGTACGATGTACCCCTACCCATTCACCTAAGGTGTAAAATGTAAAGTAAAAAAAAACACCCACACTTTTGAAAAAATAGTTTATTGCACTGCTCCGGGGGTCTTCTTCCGTCTTGGGGGTCTTCTCGCCGGACTCCCCCGCCATTTACCAAGCTCTTTTACCGAGCGAGGGGAGTCCGGCTACCTTCTTCGTCGTCGCCGCCGTCTGGGGGTCTCGATCCGCCTTCGGGGGTCTTCTTCCGTCTTGGGGGTCTTCTCGCCGGACTCCTCCCCTCTCTTCTGCTCTTTTACCTAGCTCTTTCACGAGGGGAGGTGTCCGGCTACCTTCTTCGTCGTCGCCGCCGTCGTCTGGGGGTCTCGATCCGCCTTCGGGGGTCTTCCGGGGGTCTCTTCTGTTCTTGCGGCGGTCGTCGTCTTCCGCGCCGCCGGCGCCTTCTTCTTCTTGTCCTTCTTCTTGTCCTTCTTGTTCTTCTTCTTCTTCCGATGTTGACCCGACGCTCTCTCTGCCCGGAATGCCTGTGCCGCTCTGAGCTCGGACTTATATAGGGACATGGGCGACAGGGTCACATGCACATGTCACATGGTGACCCCGCCCCCTTGTGTTGTCACAGTCCCGGAGGATGCTGGGACTGTGACATCGCAAGGGGGCGGGGTCACCATGTGACATGAACATGTGACCCTGTCGCCCATGTCCCTATATAAGTCAGAGCTCAGAGCGGCACAGGCATTCCGGGCAGAGAGAGCGTCGGGTCAACATCGGAAGAAGAAGAAGAACAAGAAGGACAAGAAGAAGGACAAGAAGAAGAAGGCGCCGGCGGCGCGGAAGACGACGACCGCCGCAAGAACAGAAGAGACCCCCGGAAGACCCCCGAAGGCGGATCGAGACCCCCAGACGACGGCGGCGACGACGAAGAAGGTAGCCGGACACCTCCCCTCGTGAAAGAGCTAGGTAAAAGAGCAGAAGAGAGGGGAGGAGTCCGGCGAGAAGACCCCCAAGACGGAAGAAGACCCCCGAAGGCGGATCGAGACCCCCAGACGGCGGCGACGACGAAGAAGGTAGCCGGACTCCCCTCGCTCGGTAAAAGAGCTTGGTAAATGGCGGGGGAGTCCGGCGAGAAGACCCCCAAGACGGAAGAAGACCCCCGGAGCAGTGCAATAAACTATTTTTTCAAAAGTGTGGGTGTTTTTTTTTTACTTTACATTTTACACCTTAGGTGAATGGGTAGGGGTACATCGTACCCCATACTCATTCACATAGGGTGGGGGGCCGGTATCTGGGGGCCCCCTTATTAAAGGGGGTTCCCAGATTCCGATAAGCCCCCGCCCGCAGACCCCGACAACCAACGGCCAGGGTTGTCGGGAAGAGGCCCTTGTCCTCATCAACATGGGGACAAGGTGCTTTGGGGTGGGGGGGCCGCACGGCCCCCCTTTCCCCAGGGCACCCCCCATGTTGAGGGCACGCGGCCTGGTACGGCTCAGGAGGGGGGGGGGGGCTCGTTCGTCCCCACCCCTTTCCTGGCCTGCCAGGCTGCGTGCTCGGATGAGGGTCTGACATGGATTTGGGGGGAACCCTCACGCCGTTTTTTCGGCGTGGGGATTCCCTTTAAATCCATGCCAGGTCACGGAGCTAGCGCGGCGGCAGTAACTGCCTACGCTAGCTACGTAACCTGAAGTCACGTGCTAAATGAACGGACTTGCCGATGAGCGGCAAGTCCGTTCATTTCAAAAGTCCCGCGGACTTGCCCACTAACGGCGGGATTGTCCGCTGGACTTCCAAGTCCAGCGGATAATTTGAAAACAAAACCTGAAACCTTAGTCCGCCGTACTTTGGCGCCAAAAAGTCCGCCGGCGCCCACACACGAGGGGATTATCCGCTGGACTTCAGTCCAGAGGATAATCCCGCGGGATTGTCCCTTCGTGTGTACGCGGCCTTAGAATCGATTACTTCTTACTCTACCCTGTCCATGAGCAGCTCACATTCTACCTCCCTACCAGCCACAATTATTTTCCGCCACTGCCCACCAACCATACAAAGATCTGCTTTTGCTGATTCTCCCTATGGTCCATGTTTGGATGGCGCTCAAACCCCTTTATGTTTTGGGTATCTGTGCCCAGGAGCCAAGGTGTTTGCCCAGATATGAACTAGCACCGTTGTAAACAATGGCATAACCATGCACATGTATTGATGCCCATTACAATGGGCATGTTAACGCTGTGAACAGGGTCTTAACCTATAGGAGTTAGCTTTATTTTTTCTATGCATTTATTTATTTATTAGTTCCATCTTGTTTCTAAACTTAGCAATGGTTTTGAAAATAGGGAACGGTAATTTACACTGCGAGCTTGACATATGCAACCAATATAAACTTTTCGAAGTGAAGTTATTTTTGCATTTATTTTTACAGATCTAATAAAGTGACCTAAAAGGAGAATGCTTGTGGAAAAAGAGGCACAGTGGGGCTTTGGTCTAAAACAAAACTATTATGCCGCGTACACGATCGGACTTTCCGGCAGACTAGGTCCGGCGGACCGGAATCCGTTGGACAATTCGATCGTGTGTCGGCTCCAGCTGACTTTTTTTCCCCAAAAGTCCAAAGGACCTAGAAATAAAACGTTTCAAATCTTTCCAATGGACTCGAGTCCGGTCGAAAAATCAGTTTGTCCGTGTGCTAGTCCGACGGACTGCAACCGACGCTAGGGCAGCTATTGGCTACTGGCTATGAACTTCCTTATTCTAGTCTGGTAGTACGTCATCACGTTCGAATCAGTCAGACTTTGGTGTGCTTGTGCGTGGCCAAGTCCGTTTGTTCGGAAAGTCCGTCAGAACTCCACCGAAAGTCTGTCGGGAAAACTGTCGGACCCAGTCCGTCGAAAAGTCTGATCGTGTGGACACGGCATAACTCTATACATGGGACATTTGCAAGCTATGTGCATGTCATAGCTGCTGTATTAGTCAACTAAACTCAAATGTCCACACACCTCCAATGATATTGCAATGTCCAAAGCAAAAGTCCACCTCCCACCAGGAGCTTCTGCTTGAGAAACGATAATAGAAGACCCAAAACACAATGTGGAGATGAAGATTTGTTTTTATTGGCACTGTCATTCTGATTACCTGTTGAAGTTATCAAGGATGCAATAAAAATAATGATCTTTTTTAAGTTTAGGTGCTGGTCTGGCAAAGTGAAAGCTTGTTGAATCCATTGAATTCCACCCAAATACGGAGCGTTCGTTTTTCTGTAGACTTTCCCTTTAAGTCAGTCTCTTCCCACATTTACTGTTAAAGCATAGCTATTATATGAAATTTCCAGAGAATACAATTGCTTTGAAAACCATACGCAACAATATAGAAATGTCTGGCAGACACACAATAAAAACATAATAGCCCTCTAGTCTAACATCATTCTGTTCGCTAGAAAATTTTGATGAATTCTTCTATTATGTTGTTTACTGTACGAAAGCCAAAAGGCATAACTTCCAACTATCCCTCTTCTGCAATCAAAACTTACTGTCCTTTGTTTGACAATTCGACAATTCTTTTTTTTTTATCTTGTATACAGATCTGTAAAATTAAATGCAACATTTAACTCCTTGAAGTTCACCAGCAAATCCACATGTTAGTGAGGCGGGCCTTAAAGCAAATCTTTGCTTTGGCCATCTAAGTAAACAACAGGTTTGCATTACTGACTTTGCCACAGCGAGATCAGCCAGAAGTTCGACCTCCCTTCCTCCTCCTTTCCCCACTGCCTGACCATTCACAAAGCACGGCGTGCTTTGCGCACACGCAGCAGAGAACCGGCTGTGAAGCCGCAAGGCTTCATTGCCAGTTTCCCTTAGCCGAGATGGCGGCAGCACCCGAGAGCCGATTGAAAAATCGGCTGGGGTGAAGACACCGCTGGATTCGTGGACAGGTAAGTGTCCTAATATTAAAAGTCAGCAGCTACAGTATTTGCTGACAGTAAGTTGCTGACTTAAAAACATTTTCTGAAGGAGCCAGGAGCTCTGCTTTAACCCATTCATGCCGACCATACGTAAATATATGTATTCGGCCTGACAGGGTTATACCGGGGTGATGCCTGCAGCTGCACCCCAGTACTGTTTTTTTGAACCAGCGGTTGGCTTTTTCGTGATAACAACTGATGCGGCTAAAAGCTGCTCGGCTGTTATCCCAAGCAGCAGGAGGGGACGTTCCCCTCACTCCCGCCACCTTCCGCAGCTCTCCCGGGCTCCCCCATCTCCCCCGTGAGGCCCGAGCGACCAGCCGACACGTCCGCCTGCGGAATTGGCTTTGATCGGGTCTATCTAGTAACCCAGAAGCAATGGCATGACATCACTTCCGGTTTAATCGGCTGCCAATGGCGCAGATTTAAAAAAAAAAAACTAGTATTCGCATATGTAAGTAAACAGTGTTCAAACCATACATGTGAAGTATCGCCGCGATCGCCAGAGCGAGAGCAATAATTTTAGCACAGGGACACCTCTGTAACTCTAAACTGGTAACCTGTAGAATTGTTGAAAATAGGTATTTGCAATTAGAAGACCTCCAGCTGTTGCAAAACTACAAGTCCCATCATGCCGCTGCCTCTGGGTGTCATGCTTGTGGCTGTCAGAGTCTTGCTATGCCTCATGGGATTTGTAGTTCTGCAACAGCTGGAGGTCTGCTAATTGCATATCCCTGGTTTAAAGCGTCGCCTATGGAGGTTTTTAAGTAGTGTAGTCTGTCGCAATTCCACGAGTGTGCGCAATTTCAAAGCATGACATGTTAAGTATCCATTTACTCGGTGTAACATCATCTTTTACATTATACAAAAAAAATTGGGCTAACTTTACTGTTTTGTGTTTTTTTAATTCATGAAAGTGTTTTTATTTCACACAAAAATGTGTTTGAAAGAGCGCTACGTAAATACCATGTGACATGAGAAATTTGCAATGATTGCCATTTTATTCTCTAGGGCCTCTGCTAAAAAAAATTGATACAATGTTTTGGGGGTTCTAATTACATTTTCTAGCAAAGAAATACGCGTTTTAACTTGTAAACAACAAATGTCAGAAGTAGGCTTAGGAATGAAAGGGTTAAGCATAATTAAGTTTGGCCCTCCACAACAGTCCCAGAGTCTCATGTGGCCCCTTGGAAAAAATGAATTGCCCTCCCCTGCACTAATATAATCTTTGCAGGCAGGTACTGTAGGTAGATACTGTGCATTGCTAGTTTAATCTTTGCAAGCGGGGATGGTGATCTACTAATAAAATATTTACAGGCAGGGATGTGATTTACTAACATAATGTTGGCAGGCATGTACAATGATCTATTACTATATATTACTTACAGGCAGGTATGGTGATAATGTTAATAAAATATGTACAGGAACATATGGTGATCTACTATTATAATCTATAATAGAATAATAATTATACTATACTATACTATTATAATAATAATAATAACCTATCCCTATGGGGTGGTTTAAGGGTCCAGTAATATAATCTGTACAGCAATATTTGGAGGTCCACTATTAAGGTTTAGAGAGGGAGGTATGGGGATCTAATAATACACATTTGTTTTTAAATGGTTGTGTTTGATGATTTTTTTGAAGCAATAAATCAGTCATGACATTTAATATTTGTGCCAGACAATCATGTTATGTAGCTATTGTTACATGATTTTGATGACACTTTATAATTTTTTTGCCTATGATTTTATATTTTACATTACAGGCACTTCAAAGGTTTTTCCCAACATTAAATGACCCAGATAATGGGCCTGAATTTGCATGTTTCAATAACATATTAATATAAAAATGTATATGTATATCTTTCTGCCAGTATTCCTCAAGTTATGCATATTTGCCTAAATCCTTTATTTAAAAAAGAATTAAAATTTATATATGACACAATATCAACAACAATGCCTTTATAGTGGTCAGTAGAAGCCCACCTGTGTTTTCAGCACATCGCCACAAGATGTCACCAGTGTCTCACAGAAATGCAGCTCCTACAGTTTACTATGATGGTTATTAAACCAAATGTACAGAATATTCCACTGACATCCACTAAGACATCATAAGCAATACTGTGATATTGCTGGCAGGGACACAAAGGCGATAGTTTAATCATTACCACATTGGTACCATGTAATGAAGCATGATGCAAAGAAGTCTAATGCCGCGTACACACGATCGGAATTTCCGTCAACAAATGTTCGATGGGAGCTTGTTGTCCGACCGTGTGTAGGCTCAATCGGACATTTTCCGTTGGAATTTCCGACAAACTAAATTTGAGAGCTGGTTCTCAAATTATCTGACAAAAAAAATCCGTTGTCGGAAATTCCGATCGCGTGTACACAATTCCGACGCACAAAATTCCACGCATGCTCGGAATCAAGCAGAAGAGTCGCACTGGCTATTGAACTACATTACATTGCATTGCAGTGGTAGTAAATAATAAAATCGTATAAATATAAAGTATATATTTATTCTTACATAGTCGTCATACAGGCTAGGGAAGTGTATTGTAGGCTGTGATGTGTGCACTGCTTGTGGTACATGTACTCACTTTTTTCCTCAGTTTAGCCCAATATGTATTCTTCTACATGGTTAAAAAAAAAAATCGCAATAAGCGTATATTGATTGGTTTGCGCAAAAGTTATAGCGTCTACAAAATAGGGGATAGATTTATGGCATTTTTATTATAAATTTTTTATTCTATTAGTAATGTCGGCGATCTGGGATTTTTATCGTGACTGCGAAATTATGGCGGACACATCGGACACTTCTGACACTATTTTGGGACCATTGTCATTTATACAGCGATCAGTGCTAAAAAAAATGCACTGATTACTGTGTAAATGACACTGACAGGGAAGGGGTTAAAAACTAGGGGGCGATCCAGGGGTTAAGTGTGTCCTAGGGAGTGATTCTAACTGTGAGGGGGATGGGCTACCACTTAAATGACAGAGACCACTGCTTCCGATGACAGGGAGCAGTAGATCCCTGTCATGTCACTAGGCAGAACGGGGAAATGCCTACAAATACTGCAGCTGCTGACTTTTAATAAATGGACACTTACCTGTCCCAGGGTCCAGCGATGTCGGCAGCCGAACCCGAGCAATGGCACGGTTCTCGACTGCTGCCACCGCCATTCTCGTTGAGGGAATCAGGAAGTGAAGCGTTGCGGCTTCACTTCCCTAGTGCGCATGCGCGAGTCGCGCTGCGCGTCGTAAGTGGTCCCCGCTATCTCCTGGGACCTGTGTGTTTCCCAGGAGACAGCGGGGGGTGCGGGAAGGGGCGTGACTCCCGCGGGAGTCTATTCCCGGAAGTGGGTGCAGATACCTGTATTATACAGGTATCTTTACCCCCTCCCCCCTGAAAGGTGTCAATTGTGGCACCGGAGGGGGGGGAGGGTTTCGATGAGCGTAAGTTCCACTTTAGGGTGGAGCTCCGCTTTAAGGCTGGATTCACACCTATGCATTTTTAGTGCTTTTTGCATTTTGCAGATTTGCACTACAGTCCATTTAACACGGTTTCCTATGGAACACGTTCTGTAGTGCAAATCTGCAAAATGCAAAAAGGACAAAAAATGCATAGGTGTGAATACAGCCTTAGCCCTGGTTCACATTGGAGCATGTCAAATTGCATGCCAAATCGGCGTCAATTGCCGGCAATGGCAACCCGCACAGATGTCTCTGAAATTGCCCCAAAAGTCGGGACTGACATGCGGGAATGAAATCAACTCGCACGATTTCATTCCCACTGTCAGTGTGAACCTAGGCTAAGTGTTAGGTCCCTTTCACATGGGCACCTCTGTGTGGCAGATTCCGCTTGCTCGGCGGGGGAATCGATCCGCTGATCCCCGCTGAGCAGACGGATGACAGGCCCGTGTCCGCTTCACTGTGCACAGCGGACACAGTCCCGTTCTCCTCTATGGGGAAATCAGATAAAAACAGCCTGCCTGTCCCTTACCATCTGATACTATCCACCGTACAATTGGAAAATAGGACCACCATCCATATGTTATTTTGGGGGCCGGATCTGATAAGATGGCAGCAGGTGTCAGCGGACATGTGTCCTCTGACATCCGCCGCTCCATAAGGGAGGCTGGAGAATCCGATCAGGTCCGCCTGAAGAACTGACAGGTAGACCTAAACAGACAGCTCATGTGAAAGTACCCTTAAGGGTTTGTGTGGAAAGGGGGTTATGTGATGGGGTCCATTTTACTGTTAGCAGTATTTTAGACATTAGGGTTGCCTTTTAAAGTAGAACTATAGGCAAACCTTTTTTTTTTTCATTTTAGAGGGTTATAACCTCTGGCAGATTTTTGTTTGCCATCTA
Source organism: Lithobates sylvaticus (assembly GCA_028564925.1). Classification (NCBI taxonomy): domain Eukaryota; kingdom Metazoa; phylum Chordata; class Amphibia; order Anura; family Ranidae; genus Lithobates; species Lithobates sylvaticus. The sequence continues at coordinate 452,015,317 of CM053030.1, forward strand.
TGTCCCATTACAGAGATGTCCCTTCACTTCCTGTCCCATAGCCAAACAGGAAGTGAGAGGAAATCCCTGCAAATTAAGGAAATTCCTTGGGGACCCCCAGGTCACCAGAACTAGTGTCCCCACTGGAAGATTTCCCCTCTATTACTTTTCTGGGGACAACCCAAAATGTGGGATTTTCTTTTACTTTTTTTTTTTTACTTTCAATGATAATGGTAAACAGGACAAATAGAGAGGGTGAACCTCCTTAATGGGGGCACAGACATCAGCAATAACAACTGACAAGCTAAATCTAAATCATACTTTAAAGACTCCGTGTCGTCTACCAATTCTGGAAAAAAAGGCATAGAATTGAATGCATACAAATTAAAAAGGTGACTATTCACCAACCAGTTTTTCTTTTTTTAATGAATAAAATGAAAACTGTAAAAGCTTTAGTCACAGAAGCTCCCTCCCCAGTATGCTACAAAAATAGCTTTTTGTGGGTAAAATATTTTTTTTATTTTATATTTTGTATTATTTTGTATTTTGTACAGTGCCTTGCGAAAGTATTCGCCCCCCTTGAACTTTTCAACCTTTTGCCACATTTCAGGCTTCAAACATAAAGATATAAAAATTTAAATTTTTTGTGAGGAATCACCAACAAGTGGGACACAATTGTGAAGTGGAACGAAATCTATTGGATTGTTGAAACTTTTTTAGCTAATAAAAAAATGAAAAGTGGGGCGTGCAAAATTATTCGGCCCCCTTGCGTTAATACTTTGTAGAGCCACCTTTTGTTGCAATTACAGCTGAAAGTCGCTTGGGGTATGTCTCTATCAGTTTTGCACATCGAGAGACTGAAATTCTTGCCCATTCTTCCTTGCAAAACAGCTCGAGCTCAGTGAGGTTGGATGGAGAGCGTTTGTGAACAGCAGTTTTCAGCTCTTTCCACAGATTCTCGATTGGATTCAGGTCTGGACTTTGACTTGGCCATTTTAACACCTGGATACGTTTATTTGTGAACCATTCCTTTGTAGATTTTGCAGTATGTTTGGGATCATTGTCTTGTTGGAAGATAAATCTCTGTCCCACTTTCAGGTCTTTTGCAGACTCCAACAGGTTTTCATCCAGAATGGTCCTGTATTTGGCTGCATCCATCTTCCCCTCAATTTTAACCATCTTCCCTGTCCCTGCTGAAGAAAACAGGCCCAAACCATGATGCTGCCACCACCATGTTTGACAGTGGGGATGGTGTGTTGAGGGTGATGAGCTGTGTTGCTTTTACGCCAAACATATCGTTTTGCATTGTGGCCAAAAAGTTCGATTTTGGTTTCATCGGACCAGAGCACCTTCTTCCACATGTTTGGTGTGTCTCCCAGGTGGCTTGTGGCAAACTTTAGATAAGACTTTTTATGGATATCTTTGAGAAATGGCTTTCATCTTGCCACTCTACCATAAAGGCCAGATTTGTGCAGTGTACGATTGTTGTCCTATGGACAGACTCTCCCACCTCAGCTGTAGTTCTCTGCAGTTCATCCAGAGTGATCATGGGCCTCTTGGCTGCATCTCTGATCAGTCTTCTCCTTGTCTGAGCTGAAAGTTTAGAGGGACAGCCAGGTCTTGGTAGATTTGCAGTGGTCTGATACTCCTTCCATTTCAAAATGATTGCTTGCACAGTGCTCCTTGGGATGTTTAAAGCTTGGGAAATCTTTTTGTATCCAAATCCATCAGTCATTTAGGACAAGATTGGATCATTCAGAGATCCTCGCTGAACTTCTGGAGTGAGTTTGCTGCACTGAAAGTAAAGGGGCCGAATAATTTTGCACGCACCACTTTTCAGTTTTTTATTTGCTAAAAAAGTTTAAAATATCCAATAGATTTCGTTCGACTTCACAATTGTGTCCCACTTGTTGGTGATTCTTCACAAAAAATTTAAATGTTATATCTTTATGTTTGAAGCCTGAAATGTGGCAAAAGGTTGAAAACTTCAAGGGGGCCGAATACTTTCGCAAGGCACTGTATATGTAAGGGCCAAGTTTCCTCTTCAGCAGTAACAAAAACAGTCTTCAAGGCATGAAATTTGTAGGCCTACAAACCATGTCACACTGACAGTTCCGAGCACGACAACTTGTTTTTTTTTCACGCCTAAATGATTGCTTAGACATTAGGAAAATACAGAATATTTCTTGGTGCAAACAAAACATTTGCCTGGTAAAAGAAATTCTCTGCTTTTACAAAAAAAAATTCCTATAGAAGATTTTGTAGGAAGAACAGATCCTACCGCAGGGTTTCTTGCCCTGTAATTGCTTAAAGACCTACTCCATAACTATTGAGTTAGTAGGAGTGACTTGATTTTTGATTTTCTTTGTTTTCCAAATCCAGTTGGTTTCAATAAGTTTCCTTTGGAATAGGTGTCCCACTATTTCAGAATAGAGGATGCTAGTATTGTGTTCCAGTATATACGGAATGTATTCCTCTTGGGGACTTTTATTAAACTTAACCGCTTCCCGACCGGCGCATGCCGATGTACGTCGGCAGAATGGCACGGAAAGGCATAAGGGCGTATATATAAGTCCCTTTTTAAATGCCTCTGTGCGATCGGGAGCGTGCCGGGAGCGGCACGCTCCCGCGCCGGGCGGCACCCCCGTGAGGCCGGTCGCGGGTCCCGCAGACTCGATCGCCGCGGGGACACCAACGATCGTCTCACGGGAAGGCTGAACGGGGAGATGCCATTACTGCCATTACTAATAAAAAAAAATTATTAATAAAAAATGCTATAAAACTATCCCCTATCTTGTAAACGCTATAACTTCTGCGCAAACCAATCAATAATCGCTTATTGCGATTTTTTTTACCAAAAATATGTAGAAGAATACGTATCGGCCTAAACTGAGGAAAAAACATTTTTTTTTATATATTTTTGGGGGCTATTTATTATAGCAAAAAATATTGCGTTTTTTTTTCAAAATTGACGCTCTTTTTTGTTTATAGCGCAAAAAATAAAAAACGCAGGGGCGATCAAATACCACTAAAAGAAAGCTCTATTTGTGGGGAAAAAAGGACGTCAATTTTGTTTGGGAGCCACATCGCAGGACCGCGCAATTGTCAGTTAAAGCGACGCAGTGCCGAATCGCAAAAAGGGGCCTGGTCCTTTGGCTGCAAATTGGTCCGGTCTGAAAGTGGTTAAACAGCTTCACAGCAGCAAAAGCAACAGAAAGAAATATCAGTCTCATCGACTTGCTGAGCTCGAACCTGCTGTTGCAGTTAAACAGTCCTTAATTTGTATCGCAGCAACCCACCTACAACTTCCTGTCTTTTTTTAAACCCACTACCTCTGAAAGGTGAGTTAACCCTTTTGTTCCCTTAAAGGGACCACAGTCCAAACAGAGGGGAAATATAGCGTCCTTCCAGGACCCAGCCAGGGCGTCCTGTACAATACATTGGACATTAGTTGTGTTTTTTCTGTTGCTGTTCATTTTTTGCACTTTTACATTTGGCAAACTGTTAAGTAATCTCGATTCACATTTTTTGGCAGCGCGGTATATATACACATTTATAGAAATCTGCTCAAGTACTTGTTTGAACATTGAATTTCAAGCTTCAAGCAAAACTGTGCTCAGGGATGAACAGGCAACATTAAATATAATGGAAATCCTAGTATTGATTCTGCTGTTCATGACTTTGTGATTTCATTCCCTGAGACTTACTGATGTTAGGGCTAGAACGTAGGAACATGTTTCCTAGTCTGAAATAATATAATCTGAAAGCATATTGGTGGCACCAAGAATTTAGCTGGGGACAACCAAGATGCCAAAATGAAATCTAGAGACACTTTGCTGGCAGATTTTTTCTAGTGAGTGTCTTTCCTTAAAATAATATCCTAATAATAGGTACCTTTATTTACATCAAGCTGTTGCCAGAGAATCTAAGAACTTTCCAATGCATAAAAGGAGAGATTTTTTTTTTTTTTTTTAATATCTAAAGCCAAAACTTAATGCAGATAAAATGGTATTCATACCACATATTTTGATTTAATAGGATTTTCCTCTAACAGTTCACTGTTCAATTTAAAAGAAAAAATGATCCTCCAATGACTAACTTTAATTTACTCTATCCCAAAAGTCGTGTAATTTCTAAAACCTTTAATAAATCATTTAATCGTTTTAACACAAAAAGTTTGGGATGCAAGTCTTTTCGGTCATAAGTGGCATAATGGAGTTTACAACACACAGCATTAGATAGCCAGTGTGTTCCCACTTTAATATCTCATTTGTATGCATTACTGTGTGTTTAGGTTTCAGGGAATGAATTATGAATCTCTCAGATGAATGGTGCGGGATCTTTGGAAGAAATATTTAAGACTTTATTACATTTATTAAACATGATGCTCTTTCCATGGAGTCTTCAAACATTGTAGCAGCGTAAAATCATGATATTCCATAGCGTCATCATGTGTTAGCACTTAAAACATTAATACAGCAAACAGTCCCCATAGTATTTTAGCTGGTATATTATACTGTAAATGAAGTGGAGAAAAAATACTTTTCATACTTATGAGTATATGAGTGAGCATTGACACATGGAAGATAGGAAGAGACAGAAATAAAGTTAGCTCATTTAAGGAAAATACTTTTTTTTCTATATGAAATTTTACACTACAGAGTCCAGGTCACCAAAAATTGCAGCTAGAGCACTAAAGAAATCAAGTGTTTTAAACACCCCCTCCCCCAACCTACCTCTAACTACCCACTGGCATGAAAAAAAAGAAACCCTATGTAAATGCCCCTTTTACTCACCTTCTCTCTTCTTCTTTTTACAGGAGATATGAATCTTCTTTGGGAGACTTAGCTGTCCAACAATTTGATTCTTCAGGATTCAGAAGAGGATTCTTAGCACTGGATTATCAGCCCCCTGCTCCGGAAAAGGACGCTGGCAAGGGATCCGGACTAAGGACTTCAGTGTGTATACAGTGCCTTAAATAAATATTCATACCGCTTGACATTTTCCACATTTTGTCATGTTACAACCAAAACGTAAATGTATTTTATTGGGATTTTATGTAATAGACCAGGGGTGCCCAACCAGTGACCCGGGGGGCCACATGTGGCCCGCGGAGCCCTCTGATGTGGCCCTTGACCTCCTGCCCTAAGATGGCAGGTTGGCAAGCCCAGATCACGGGTTGCCATCCCAAGCAGCAGTTTTGTGAATGAAGCCACTGGTAGTGGAAGTGGCTGCGAAGCAGAGGCACATAAGCCAATGCTTCCTGGATAGCGCCTACTCCTGTCACAGGCGGAGTGATACCAAATGCACTCCGCCTGGGACAGCAACAGCCAGCGATACCAGAATGGAAGACGGTTATTAAAGGTAAGTTTACTACTAAATTCACAATATATATGGATATATCTGTTTTGCAGTGGTTACTGGGCTGCTTTCAAACTGATCCGCAGGTGCAGTGCATTACCTGCGGGTTTGTTGCGCCTTCAGAAAGTGTGTCACACCTGCAGGATATAATAGAAGTTTACGGCAAAGTGTAGCTAACCCGCAGAAAATCCACAGGTTCACTACACTGGACCAACAGTTTGGGCAAATTGCAGCGCATCAGTGTGAAAGCAGCCTTAGGCCCCTTAGGCCCGCTCATTGTGGCCCGCGACCAGTTACCAGTTCGCTTAAGTGGCCATCGCTCTTCAAAAGGTTGGGCACCCCTGTAATAGACCAACACAAAGAGGCACATAATTGTGAAGTGGAAGGAAAATTATAAATGTTTTTCAGAATTTTTACAAAAAAATATCTGAAAAGTGTGGTGTGCATTTGTATTCAGCCCCCCTGAGTCAATACTTTGTAGAACAACCTTTTGCTGCAATTACAGCTGCAAGTCTATATGGGGATGTCTCTACCAGCTTTGCACACTAGAGAGTGACATTTTTGCCCATTCTTCCTTGCAAAATAGCTCAAGCTCTGTCAGATTGGATGGAAAGCATCTGTGAACAGCAATTTTCAAGTCTTGCCACTGATTCTCATTTGGATTTAGGTTTGGACTTTGACTGGGCCATTCCAACACATGAATCTGCTTTAATCTAAACCATTCCACTGTAGCTCTGGCTGTATGTTTAGGGTCGTTGTCCTGCTGGAAGGTGAACCTTTGCCCCAGTCTTAAGTCTTTTGCAGACTCTAACAGGTTTTCTTTTAAGACTGCCCTGTATTTGGCTCCATCCACCTTTCCATCAACTCTGACCAGCTTCCCTGTCCCTGCTGAATAAAGGCATCCACACAACATGATGCTGCCACCACCACATTTCACGGTGGGGATGGTGTGTTCACGGTGATGTGCAGTGTTAGTTTTCTGCCACACATAGCGTTTTGCTTTTAGGCCAAAAAGTTAAATTTTGGTCTCATCCTACCAGAGCACCTTCTTCCACATGTTTGCTGTGTCACTCACATGGCTTCTGGCAAACTGCAAATGGGACTTCTTATGGCTTTCTTTTAACAATGGCTTGCCACTCTTCCATAAAGGCCAGATTTGTGGAGAGCACGACTAATAGTTGTCCTGTTGACAGATTCTGCCACCTGAGCTGTGGATCTCTGCAGCTCCTCCAGAGTTACCATGGGCCTCTTGGCTGCTTCTCTGATGAATGCTCTCCTTGTCCAGCCTGTAGGTTTAGGTGGACGGCCATGTCTTGGTTTGCAGTTGTGCCATACTCTTTGCATTTTTGGATGATGGATTGAACAGTGCTCCGTGAGATGTTCAAAGTTTGGAATATTTTTTTTAAACCTAACCCTGCTTTAAACTTCTCCACAACTTTATCCCTGACCTGTCTGGTGTGTTCCTTGGCCTTCATTATGCTGTTTGTTCACTAAGGTTCTTGAACAAACCTCTGAGGGCTTCACAGAACAGCTGTAATTACACTGAGATTAAATTACGACAGGTGACTTCTGAAGGCAATTGGTTCCACTAGATTTCCATTAGGGGTATCAGAGTAAAGGGGGCTGAATACTAATGCACGCAACACTTTTCAGATATTTATTTGTTAAAAAAATTGAAAACCATTTATCACTTTTCTTCCACTTCACAATTATGTGCTAGTTTGTGTTGGTCTATCACATAAAATCCCAATAAAAACATTTAAGTTTTTAGTTGTAACAAAATTTCAAATATGAATACTTTTTCAAGGCACTGTAATTTGCTTTACAGTACAAGGTATGTCTGGAAATAGGGTTTAAATGCCCACTTGCAGTGTTCTTCATTCCCATAAATTATATTTTTATTCTACACGAGGGAGCTTTTGGACTGTTTAATACTTTTTTATTCATTTTAAATATGGTACAAAAACATTTTCAAAAAGACAATTACAAAACATTCAATTACAAGGAAAACCCCAGTACCAGTCTCAAAACGAAAAGTAAAACAAAAATTAAGTGCAAAAAGGAAGGCGGAGGCCCTCCAAACTCAAAGAAACATATTGTCCCTATGCCCCTCAAGAGAGCGATCAAACCCACCAGGCTATTTTTCCTAATCCTAATGTCCCATATATCTCCCCATATCCCTCAACTTCCACCTCTTCATTAAATGTGACTACCGTATTTAAATCATCTAAATCACAATTGTGAATATTATTTCACAAGGGAGCTTTCACAGGTAAATAACATGCCGAAAAAACATTATATGCACATATAATCTGACGGGAAGATTTTTGCTGAAATAAATGGTTTATTGACAGGATCTCTTTAAAGTGATTTCCAAATTAATAACAGGTCGTTTTTAATGGCAGCCGAGACTCTGCATGTCTCTTATGCCATAAGGGCCCATTTACACCATGCCAGTCTGTTGAGTTAATGTGCAATGCCTGAAGGTAGCCTGTTTATCTGAATGGGCTTCCAGCACACCACAACTGACTAAAAATCAGCCCTGCAGCATTTTTTTGTAATGTGGCGTGCAGCAACACATGTCAATGCAGATCTGTTGTGGAGGCGTTTTGGGGTGCCATTCAAAATGATGGGCATCGTAATGCATCCAGGGTTTTTTATTGAGCCTTGTGGTAACTGGCATGTAACCAGGTGCTGGAGTGAACAAGCACTAAGAACTCTTTGTCTGCCTGCTAGCAGTTTTCTTTTCTCAGATTGCACACTGACAGCAACTTAGTCTTCATTCTCAGTATGCCATGAGTGCCAAAAGAAGTAACTCCTGCGTGCATGCACAAGAGTTCTGTCATCCCTGGCCATCCAATAGAGACAGCTGAAAATCACAGACTCAGATAGGAAATAGCAACAACAGTGATGGAGCAACAAACGCGGGAGCATGGATGATACATTGCTAGAGGAGAGCAATTTAAGAGATAAGTCTGCCTTAATGTTGTACATACTTGCACATTATGGCAAGAGATCCAAATCTGTTACCCCAACTTTTAATATTGCTAATATGTTCCTGTTGTACCATGTGCAGTACTTGTGTTAAAAAGCATCCTGTTTTCTTTCTATTGCTTCCTTTGTGTGAAATGCTTGTTTATCCTGCTAGTCCCCTGCCCTCCTATTTCAAACTGACCACGCTAGGCATTGAAGCATAATGATCTCAGTGTGATCTGTTTCCTGGCTATACTGGGAGAACAGTCTGCCTGTCCTCCAATGGCCAAGACTTGTGCTGACACCCCTCCCCGAACAGCCATTTACTGGGAAAATCAGTGTACTGCTGTTTTTCCACCCCCTCCTCTCTAAGCCATTTATGCAGCAGAGAACAGAAATTATGTGATCAAGATATTTATAATGATATATATATAAACTGTACATATAGGTATGTTTTGCCTTTCATTTATATTTTAAGGCCCCTTTCACACATGCGGACCGTATGTCCGTTTTTCATCCATCCGTTTTTGGATGAAAAATGGACATACATGCACCCCTATGGGATAGCGGGTGTCAGCGGATGAGCATCCGCTGACACCCAATATCGTCCGCCTCCGCTATTGTCCAATTCTGCAGATGGAGGAAAACCCTATTTTTCCATCCGTCTGCAGAGCAGATCGGATGAACACGGACAGACGGTCCGTGTTCATCCGATCCCCCATAGAGGAGAGCGGAGAACTGACAGGGCGGTCCCTGCACAGCGTGCAGGGACCGCCATGTCATCAGCTGGCTTAGCGGGGATCAGCTGAGCGATCCCCGCTGAGCAGCGGATCTTCACGGGGTGGATCAATACTGATCCGTCCCGTGTGAAAGGGGCCTTAACTGAATGGGTTGTTTTTAAAGATAAGGGTAGCTGAATGAGGACTTGACCTTCGGACTCAACTGATCACAGATGGGGTTGAAGGACCCATCACAGCGCCCCTTTACCACGCCATCAGCTGTGTCCAATGACAGCTGACAGTTGAAAAAATACCTGTTTGCTAAATTTTATAACAAATTATAAAATGTTAAGTCTTTTTTCATTTGTTTAGCAAAACATAAAAAACCCAGTGGTGATTAAATACCACCAAAAGAACGCTCTATTTGTGAAAAACACAAACAGTGTTGCATGACCGCGCAGTTGTCATTAAAAGTGCGACAGCACTGAACGCTGAAAATTGGCTTGGGCAAGAAGGGGGTGAAAGTACACAGTAGGCAAGAAGTGGTTAAAGCCCCTTTCACACAAAGGGTCTGATCAGGTCTGCCTGTCAGTTTTTCAAGCAGACCTTATCAGACCCTCCATTCACCCCCATGGACAGGCGGATGTAAACATACTTGTATCCATTTACACCTGCCTACATTCAATCCAGTCCACTAAAAAAAAAAAAGGAAGGGGATCAGGGTTTTTTTTTTTCTTGGTCCTGGCAGCCAAACAGAGAACCAAGAGACAGATGCCCATAAAAAATGATAGTGCCCTTCCGGTCAGAGTAGAACACAGATTAAAGAATACCATCAAATATAATCAGTTGTAGAAGTTTATTGATAACTCAAATGGCCATCTAAGCAAACACAAGTAATTTGGAACCTGAAAAATCACCCATTTGCCCCTTTTACATGGGTCCTCTGGTCTCATTAAATGAATGGTCCCTTTTTTGGGTTGCAAAGCAGGATATCCATGACTCCTGGCTGAAGGCACCATATCAATGTTCTCCGTGGTGAAATTATTCATCCCTGGATGCAAAACAGCTAGCAACTTTATATTGTGAACAGTGACAATCCTAATATATATTGCCATAGTCCTTGAGTAGCTGGAAGATTACTAATTGTCGCACTGATTGAAGACAAGGTTAATATAAGCAGTTTGTACTGACCCTGGAGTTTGGCAGAGAGAAGATCATTTGTTTTCCAAGCCTAATAAGATTTCTGAGGGGAAAAATGTTCTGCGGAACACATGTAATATACATGAGCCAGAAAGATTTTAGGAGGACACTAAGAAATGACTTTTGCTCCTAAAATAAAAAGTCCAATTAAACAGAGTCCTTCATTAACAAATACAAATTCATCATATACTGGTATAGAGTTTGAAGTATTCTTTTTAGCCACTTAATTACCTTGTTTTTAATTACAATACAAGCATACTTTGCTGTCTGCCCTCACACCTCAATCCTAGATTTAACAATGAGAAAACTCTCATTGTTTCTCAACATTTTATTCTATTATTCTATATCCTTAATTACAAGTTTTAAAATATTTTTTTTTCTAAAAAAAATCTTAATTTTAAGAGAAAAACAGCCCTTAGATATTACAGAGCAATAGCACATGATCACCATGAAGAATGCTTCCTGGTTTCTACCTAGTCTAGACATGAGCACTTAACTCTTCTCTTCTCTATTCTGCTACTGACATCTCTTTGACCATCTCTCCTCTGTTCCGACCTGGCCACCTCTGTCTACAACAGTTCACTCTCCTCCCCACTGGATGCACTTGCTCCTCTAACTACACGCCGAATTAGGCCCCGACCGTTACAACCCTGGCAAACTGTCGACACCAGAAATCTCAAGAGACATTGTTGTGCTCTTGAAGGAGTGCGGTGTAAAACCAAATCCCTGCAGGAGTTCCCCTATATAAATCTGCCCCCCATAAATAAAATTTCTGCTTCCATGCTGCCAAACAAACCTACTTTGTCACTCTTATTAATTCTGTGTCATCCAGTCCTTGCCAGCTCGGCTTTGTCTACCTTTAACTCTCTGCTTTGTCCCTCAACCCCCTCTACCCACTAACCCAATGTTTCTCGAATCCAGTCCTCACGTACCCCCAACAGGTCATGTTTTCAGGATTTCCCTCAGATGAAACAACTGTGGTAATTACTAAGGCAGAGACTCTGATCAAATCACCTATGCAAAATAATGGAAAGCCTGAAAACATGAGCTGTTAGGGGTACTTGAGGACTGGCGTTCAGAAACATTGCACTAACTCACTCACTGCCCAAGAAATTGCCAATCACTTCAAAGACAAGATTGATGCAATACATGAGAACACCCCCACTTTACAGATATCTTCCCCTCCTAACCGCTGGTTAAGTGGGGAAGATATCTGATTGGTTTGCGCAAAAGTTATCGTGTCTACAAACTAAGGGATATTTTTTGGCATTTTAATTTTTTTACTAGTAATGGCGACGATCAGCAATTTTTAGCGGGACTGCGACATTGCGGTGGACAAATTGGACACCTAGCTGACACTTATGACACTTTTTTGGGAACCAATGACATTATTACAGTGATCAGTGCTAAAAATATGCACTGTTACTGTACTAATGACACTGGCAGGCAAGGGGTTAACATCAGGGCCGATCAAAGAGTTAAGTGTGCGCCTAGCAGCTGCTTGCTAACTGTGTAGGGGATGGTCTGACTGGATGAAGACAGAAATCGGTGTTCCTGTTTAGCAGGAACATAAGATCTCCATCTTCATCCCTGTCAGAATGGCGATCTGCCTTGTTTACATAGGCAGATCGCCGTTCTGCCACTCTGGGGAAGGATCGCGGTTGGCCGGCGGACATTGGGACCGACAGACCCACTGATTGGCATCCCCTGTGTCCAACCAGCACACGACAGTGCCTCCGGTGGTGTACATGCGCCACCCAGTGGCTATTGTACAAAATGACGTACAGGTATGTAATGTAGCGCAATAGAGCCGACCTGCCTCAGAAAATATGCAGTCTTTTTTATTTTTAAAGTCAGCAACTACAAACACTGTAGCTGCTGACTTTTACTAAGGACACTAACCTGTCCAGGGAGCCCGCGATGTCGGCATCCCAAGGCCAATCCGTCCATCAAATCGGGTGCAGGCGCCACCATTTTAACTAAGGGAAACTGGCAGTGGAGCCTTGTGGCTTCACTGCCCATTTCCTACTGCTCATCCGCGAGTCGTGCGGCGCTTTGTGCATGGCCAGCTGTCTTCTGGAACACACGCAGGTCCCAGAAGACAGTGTGGGGCCTCGCGGCACAAAAAGGATATGACTTCCTGCCTGCGGAGCAGATGAATCGGAAGTACCCTATGAACTTCATAAAAAGGTACGTTAGAAGAAAAAAAAAAAATTTAATATCCAAAAACCAGGGGTGGAGAGGTGGTCTTTTGTTTAAGACCAGCTCTCAAAAGTGGGTGGAAGTCCGCTTTAAACTCTGTAAATGTCGTCTTAAATTTTTGAATGAACTAAAAGTGCTCAATGCGATCATTCAGCTACACGGCTCAGTGAAGAAATGAACAGCGGCTTTCCTGAAATGAGATATATTGATGGCTGCATTCTTATAAATATGGAACCTTTACGAGTCATCCAACTACGCCACTCAAGTGGACTTGCTAAAAATAACGGACTTGACTTTACAGAGCCCAGAATGCTGAGATCACAAATTATGAAGGAAGTTTACTGAAACTGTAAAGGATGCAATTAGAGGATTACAGATACAGATTACAGCCTTATCTCTCCATCCATATTCATTTACATATTTTAATTAATTTGTAATTGTATTCAAAGCAGTATGTTGTATCGGATGCATATTCCTTTTTTTTTAATATTTTTAATGAAGTACACACGAGCGGAATTCCAGCCAGCAAAAGATTGAGAGCATGTTCTCAACTTTTCGGTCGGAAAAACTTCCGATCGGAAATTCCAACCGTCTGTACCAATTCCAATGTGCAAAATTCCTACGCATGCTCGGAAACAATTCGATGCATGCTCGGAAGCATTGAACTTAATTTTCTCGGCTCGTCGTAGTGTTGTACGTTACCGCGTAATTGACGGTCGAAGGTTCAGCAAACTTTTGTGTGACCGTATGTATGCAAGCCAAGCTTGAGCGGAATTCCATCGGAAAAACAATACAAGATTTTTCCGACGGAAATTCCGCATTAGATTCTTTGGAAGGCTTATTTCTAAGCCCAACACTCCTAAAACCCATTTTTAGTAGTGTTGGGATAGGTTAATACATCTGACAATATTTCTATTGCTGTTCTTCACAACTGTGCTCCCCATTTCTACTGCTGTCAAAAGGACAGTAAGTGATGGAAAATGTCTCTAATGGGATCACAGACAGAAATAACAAGCCGATAGAAATATTAAAGTAGAACTAAAGGCAAAACATTTTTTTTTTTAAATAATGGATAGAGTAAGAGAGAGTTATAACCCCATCAGTTGTTTTTTTGCCATCTGTGTCTCATAGTAAAGGAAGTGAGAGGAAATCCCTACAAAGTGAGTGAACCCCTGACTGTAACCAGGATCACCAGTACTAATGCCCCAATTGCCGGGTTTGGTTTTGTGATATGAGCATCCTAATTTCTATCCATGTGAGTGGTATTTCAACCAAATAAATAGCGTTTTTAAAAGGTTTTACACTGTTTAGGGTTTTCTTCTCTGTACATGTCCTGTGTGGACGTCCATCCTAAAGAGTGTCGAAAGTATATGGGGATATATTCCCAAAATAAAACAAAGTAAAAACCGCGCTATAACCAATAGTTAATAAATTAGGCTGCTGCTCAGGGTGGGATACACACACAAATACAATGTAAAGAAAAGAAGCTGCGCCAAAAAAGAAAAAATGTGTAAAAATATCTAATACAATTTAAATAGTACAAAGTGCCCCACAAGGTAATGTCCTTATCAATGAGAACTAACACTGTCCTCAGGAACCCTAATGTCCCCTTGGGTTAACAGTCTCTGGTAGTACAATGTCCCAAAGATAATGATAGGAACAGAGGCAAACTGTTCACCAATGTCCAGGTGGAGACATGAAGAAATGATAATGGAGGAGATAATCCTGATGTTTAAAGGTGAAAAGAGAAAACACCCCGGTGACTTGGAAATGGCGACAATGATGCACACAGTGCCCGACACACTTATAGAATGGCTGCTTACCAAAGAGCAGAGGTAAGAAGGCTCTGCTATTAAGCTAGATGATCAAAGGCTGCGATTCCTCCTGTTCTCTTGTAGTGACAATCGATACCCCAAATGGCATGGGTATAGGGGACCACTTGCTCACATGGGGTCCATGTGGGAAGTAGAGGAAAAAAAGCAGCCCATAGCGTGATAACAGAGTGAGGCTGAGACTATTTAATGGTGATGTATCACAGCGTTGCCCGTTCCCCATTGAGAAAGACACATTTGTCGAAACTGGTCTGGGAGGACACGCAGTGACGCCACCATACGACTGAGAGGAGGACGGGCTCCTACAATTGCCGGCCGGCACTTTTTATACGCACCTCTAACATTTGGATAAATGTAAGTGCTTCTTATTTTGTTTTAATAAACAGTTTTTTATCGGATTCACGCTATGGGCTGCTTTTTTTTCTCTACTTCCCATATGGACCCCATGTGAGCAAGTGGTCCCCTATACCCATGCCATTTGGAGTATCGATTGTCACTACAAGAGAACAGGAGGAATCGCAGCCTTTGATCATCTAGCGTAATAGCAGAGCCTTCTTACCTCTGCTCTTTGGTAAGCAGCCATTCTATAAGGGTGTCGGGCACTGTGTGCATCATTGTCGCCATTTCCAAGTCACCGGGGTGTTTTCTCTTTTCACCTTTAAACATCAGGATTATCTCCTCCATTATCATTTCTTCATGTCTCCACCTGGACATTGGTGAACAGTTTGCCTCTGTTCCTATCATTATCTTTGGGACATTGTACTACCAGAGACTGTTAACCCAAGGGGACATTAGGGTTCCTGAGGACAGTGTTAGTTCTCATTGATAAGGACATTACCTTGTGGGGCACTTTGTACTATTTAAATTGTATTAGATATTTTTACACATTTTTTCTTTTTTGGCGCAGCTTCTTTTCTTTATATATTCCCAAAAGCCTGACTGACCTTTCTTTAACTAAAAGGTCCTTGTGCACACCTGACTCCTTTGGTGGTGGTCTGCCTTTTAAGGTGAAGGTTTTTCAGTTTCACGATTTTTGTTTTGAAGATTTTTACATCTCAAATTTCACTTGGGACTTGCCTACAGGGCACTTTCACCCCCTTCCTGACCAGGGCAATTTTCAGCTTTCAGCGCTGTCACACTTTGAATGACAATTGTGCGGTCATGCAACACTGTACCCAAATTAAATTGTCATTGTTTTTTTTCACACAAATAGAACTTCCTTTTGGTGGTATTTAATCACTGCTGTTTTTTTTTGCTACATACATTTTGAAATAAAAAACAAAAAACAATTTCATAGTTTGTTATAAAAATTTGCAAACAGGTAATTTTCCTCCTTCGCTGATGGGCACTGATAGGCTACACTGATGGACACTGATGAGGGGACATTGATGGGTACTGATAGGCTGCACTGATGGGCACTGATGAGGCGGCACTGGTGGGCTCTGATGAAGAGGCACTGATGAGGCTGCACTCATAGGCAATACTGACAGGCGGCACTGATAGGGCCTTGGTAGGCGACACTGATGAGCACTGGTAGGTGGCACTGATAGGTGACATTAATGAGGAGACACTGGTGGGCAATGATCGGCAGCAGTGATGGGCACTGATTGGCAGCAACAGTGGGCACTGATTGGCAGCAGTAGTGCACACTGATTGGCAGCAGTGGTGGGCACTAATTGGCAGCAGTGGTGGGCACAGATTGGCAGCAGTGGTGGGCACAGATTGGCAGCAGTGGTGGACACAGATTGGCAGCAGTGGTGGACACAGATTGACAGCAGTGGTGGGCACTAATTGTCAGCTGTGGTGGGCACAGATTGGCAGCAATGGTGGGCCCTAATTGTCAGCAGTGGTGGCCACAGATTGGCAGCAGTGGTGGGCACAGATTGGCACAAGCCGATTATCTGCTCTTTTCTCCTCTCCTCCTCGCGCTGACAGCATGAGGAGGAGCGGTGAGGAGAGCCGGTAACCGAATACTGTTGATATGGTGATCAGCTGTGATTGGACACAGTTAATCACATGGTAAAGAGCCACTGATTGCATCTTTATCTCAATCTGTGTTCAGCAGAGCCCGCCGCCAAAATCCAGCAGTGGGTGCGATCACAGGAGGCTATCATATGATGGCCTCCCAGAACTGGACGACCACGCTGTAGCCGTCATTCAGCTATAGCGCACTCAGCAAGTAGTTAAAGACATTTATTATATAGCGCAGCGCGGTTTTTTTGATGCATGTGCACTGTGATAAATCTCACTGGTTTGTTTGCAGCTTCCATTTTTATAATTGTATTGCTTGGCACAAGCTCGGTATCTTTTTTGTGTTATACTCTGAGCTATGTATGTGCAGCGAAGTGTACAATTCCAGTATCTGTGGGGTGTGCATTAACTCTCTTGTGCAAGCACAAGAGTTATATCATCCCAGACCAGCCAACCGAGATGGCCGAAGAAGCCAAACCCGGCAGAAGACGGTTGAAGTTACCGCACTGGATGGGTCCCTTCGACAGATAAGTCTGCCAAAATGTGCAACTATGCTGTGCATATTTGTGATCATAACAAAGGCCCTAATGCAGTGGACTTTTGGCAGTACCGTTTTAGCCCCGGTTCACACTAGAACGCAGTGCAGCAAACTTGCAACACATTTCCCACACCGCATTCAAATAGCACTGCCCTTGCAATATGCAGATGTCAGTGCAATGTTAACAACACCCCAAACGCAAGTCACATATGCAGTGTGTTTGCCTGTACCAAATTGCATTGTACAAAACTACCATGCGTGCTTCAAAATTGGTGCATGCACTACCTTGGAGCAATGCGGTGCGATTTGAGCCCATTCAAAATGAATGGGTTCATCGCACCACATTGAATCACATATGAACTGCAGCCATCCATAGGAGACTCATAGTGTGAACCAGGGTTTAGTTGAGCTTTGTCTTTTGGTTTTAATTGATGGATGTGTCTTTCTTCAACATTATGTATTTAAATAAAAACAAGGATAGAAAGAAAAAAAAAACATTGCAGTGGTTTAGTCACATGAGCTGTATATACCTTGGGCTGTATATAACTTAGCTCTGCACACCAATCTATCTGGTGGGAGAAGTCCCTGTGAGTTACTTTCCCCTAGAAAAAATAAAACAGAATACTGCTCCAGTTGGTCTTATGCCGCACACGAGCGGATTTTCCGTCAGAAAAATCTTGGATGGCTTCCATAAACACGGTCACACAAAAGTTTGCTGAACCTTCGACCATCAAGAACGCGGTGACTTACAACACTACGACCAGCCGAGAACATTAAGGTCAATGCTTCCGAGAATGCGTCAAATTGTTTCCGAGCATGTGTAGGAATTTTGCACTTCGGAATTGGTACAGACGATCGGAATTTCCGACCGAAAAATTGGGAACCCACTCTCAATCTTTTGCTGGCTGGAATTCCACCAGCAAAAGTCCGATGGAGCATACACACGGTCGAATTTTCCGACCAAAAGCTATCATCAGACTTTTGCTGGCGGAATTTCGAGAGTGTGAACGCAGCATTAGGGTGCACTCACCCAGGCAGTTTTACCGATCTTGGACATGGTTCATTTCCATAGTGTGAGTTAGAGATGCATGATTAATCGTTAAGAATCGTTATCGTAATTTTTTCCCCGTTGCGATCTTGACAAAGTATTTCCCGATTCTTTCTATGCAGAGAATTCTCTCTGCTCTGCTAAAGCCGACAGCGGTCAAAATAAAGGAAAAAAAAACGTCTGCCAAGAATCACAACATTCTTTAGCAGTGGAACTTAAGTATAAACATTGTAACAATGTGTCCTTTAGATCAAAGGAATACACTTTGGTGTGTAAATGAGGGAAGTTTAACCACTTAAACACTAACCCTTTTTCTGACATTTGTTGGTTTTAAGTTAAAATCATTTTTTTTTGCTAGAAAATTACTTAGAACCCCCAAACATTACATATATATATTTTTTTCTAATGGAGACCCTAGAGCAGTGATGGCAAACCTTGGCACCCCAGATGTTTTGGAACTACATTTCCCATAATGCTCCACTACACCGCAGAGTGCATTAGCATCATGGGAAATGTAGTTCCAAAACATCTGGGGTGTCAAGGTTCGCCATCACTGCCCTAGAGAATAAAATGGTGGTTGTTACAATATTTTATGTCACACTGTATTTGCGCAGCAGTCGTTCAAATGCAATTTTTTGGGGGAAAAATGACACTTTAATGAATTAAAAAAAAAAATAACCAGTAAAGTTAGCCCAATTTCTTTTGTGTAATGTGAAAGATTTTACGTTGCCAGAATCGTGATCTTTCGTGATTCTCATTTTAGCCAGAATCGTGCAGCTCTAGTGTGAGTGCTTCCAACCGTGTCTAGGATCAGTTAAGCTTAATATGCCCAGGTCCACTTGAAAGAGGGGGCCCCGGGCACGGTTCACTTTGGTCTGGTACAGTTTTCTTGAGTGTTCGTGCAAGCCATGCCAGAGCACACAACTCTCCGTGGATGACTGTGTAAAGAAGCAAGCATCACTGTGGTCTGGTTAGCATAGATCAGGGGTGCCCAACCAGTGGCCCATGGAGCCCTCTGATGTGGCCCGGCACCCCAGAGCATCAGTGTTGTGAATGAAGCCGGCAGTAGAGGAAGCAAGCGGCTGAAGACTGTTATTAAAGGTATGTTTAATACTATAATCACGGTGTATATATGGGCATATCTGTTGTGCAGTGGTTACCGGGCTGCTTTCAAACTGCAATGAGCCATAGACCTCTGTTATTACCTACGGGCTTGGTGCGCTTTCAGAAAGTGCAAAACACCTGCAGGATATAATAGAATTCAATGGCAAAGTGTAGCTAACCCACAGGAATGCCAGAGGTGCACTGCTCTGGGTAGACCACAGCACATCAGTGTGAAAGCAGCCTTAGGCCCCTTTCACATGATCGGTCTGACCCAATCAGACCCTCCATTCACCTCTATGAAGCGGCAAATGTAAACATACTTGTGTCCGTTTACACCTGCATACCTTCAATCCGATCCGCTAAAAGAAAACAAAACAGAAGGGGATCTGTACCCTTCCATCTGGGCGGATCAGAGGACCCAAAGAGTAGAGTGGGCTGTGTCCGTGTCCGCTCTGCATATGCAGAGTGTACACGGACCTGTCATCCGCCCACTCCGCTCATTGTGGCCTGCGACTGGTTGCCAAGTCACTTAAGTGGCCCTCGCTCTTCAAAAGGTTGGGCACCCCTGGCATACACGATGATGCAAGTGTGCAGAGAATCATATTCTTATAGGCTAGTGCAGACCAGCAGTGGAGTGGGGAGAATTGAACTTGGACACGGATCAGTTCAACCGGTTCCAGTATAAGTGTACCGTAATAGTTCTGCCCCACCATTTATGATGTGCCATTTCTTGTCTTATGTGTTTATTACTGCTCACTTTGCCTTGGTTTTTCCCTTTAATTATTTCTATAGGAATCATACTTTGCTGCAAAACGTCAGAGCTTTTGAAAAAATAAATAAAAAAAACAGCCAATATTAAATTACAGTTGAGTCGGCATGGCTGTAAGAGAATGCTGACGTAATAAAATAAACTTAGCATTGTCTAGTTTCTGCTTTTTTCCATGACCTATATTGACCAGACTCCGTGAAGCTTCACCAGAATGCCGGCTTGAAGGATTTCCGTGTGTTTAATTAAAGTCTGAGCCAATTAAATCACACATCATGCTCATTAAATAATTGTAAGCAAAGCACCTGTAGAAAAGGCAGTGATGGAGAACCAGAGGTGAAAGGATGGGTAAAATGTGCGGTCCACAGAAGACGTTGGATGTGTGATTGTAATTGCCTCCAGCACCAATTCCCAGAAGGACGTATGCCCTCCTCACCTCGTCCAAATGAAAAAAGGAATGAATACGGAGATAATGGATCCAGCATTTGACGAAGATTAAACAAAACACACAAAGTCCAGCTATAGAACCTTTTATTAAATTGAGTTGTGGTACTTTCTCAGACTTAGAATATAATGCAGTGTATAGATCTGTGAGGTGCCATGTTCAGGAGAGAAGCTTTGAGCTGCACTTGTGGAACTATGGCTAGCTTAAATTTATTATACTATATAAAGAAAAAACAATTAAAGTGACACTAAATGTTATCCTTAAAGTGATACCAAACCCAGGAGCCTGCATTCGCTATATCTGGTCTCCCACAATACAAGGAACATGGAAATGCAATTATTTTAGTAAATACAAACTGCTAAATTCCTTTTATCATCAGCAGTATATAGCAGTCCTGTGACTTCTATCAGTGTCCGGCCATAATTCTCTCCCGGGGGGTTACCTTGCGGGCGCACTCCCGAGTCCATTATTCGGTGTCCATAGCCACCAAATGTATGACTCAGCCCTGCCCCCGCGTCATTGGATTTGATTGACAGCAGCTGGAGCCAATGGCTGCGCTGCTATCAATCTATCCAATCAAGAGCCGAGAACCCCGGGCAGAGGGACAGCGCGTCCCCGCCGGGTGAAATTCCAGGGCTCAGGTAAGTAAAATGGGGGGGCTGGCGGGGCGGTCACTGCCAGGTGTTTTTTCACCTTAATGCATAGGATACATTAAGGTGAAAAAAAACAAAGGTTTACAACCCCTTTAAGAGATCTGACAATGTACTGGGTGCACAAGTATATCTCTGAACTGGTGTCCCTGAGGCTTTCACAGCTGTGTCTTGGCTGCGTAGTTAAGAAATATGCTTCATGAATATTAAAATACCAATATAGAGTGATTCTATCTGTAAGCATGAGAGGTCTTACCTGGGTAAAGGCGCCTGAGGGATGCGCATTGCACACATTAGTAGGAAGGCGTTCTGACGCATATTTTAATGCATTTAACCAATCGCTTTTCTGAAATGTGTCCTGCATCTGTTAAATGATTCCTCTACAACTTTAAAGGCTAAGTTTACTTTTTTTTCTAAATTCCCTTTGTACCAAAATAGCATTACTGTACTCATTTTGCAAAAGAAAAAAAAAACTGCTTTTCATTAATTCTACACAGGCTTACCTCACTTTTTCCATTGCTGTTTAAACATACTACTTGATTACTTCTGCCTTACTTTCTAGTCAGACTTTAGGTCATGACACAGGAAGCAGTTGACCAGCTGAGGGTGGATGATACAAGGTGTGTGCTAATGAGATCAGCTGGTCAACTCCTTCCTGTGTCATGACCTAAAGTCTGTCCAGGAAGTCTGTCCAGGAAGAAGTAATCGAGCAGTGTGTTTAAATAGCTATGAAGAGAGTGAGGTAATCATGTGTAGAATTAATGGAAAGCCGTTTTATTTTTGCAATAGAAGTACATTAATGCTATATTGTTACATAGGTAGGGTTGCCATCTGTAAGTTTTTTTCCCGGACAGTCGGGTTTTTGAATGTGTTCGGGTTTACATTTGCCCCAGACCCGCACACATTATTCACACGGACTGCACCGAGAGTGACATCTGATGTCTCCCCCCTCCCTGACAGCAGCTTGGTTCAGCAGAGCAAAGCACAGTGTCAGTGAATCAAAGCTCCTCCCCTCCTTCTCCGTTCTGTACACACACGAGGAGGAGGGTAGCAGGGACACGCTAATATCTAGTCTGTAGAAAGTTTTCAATTATGCTTTGTAGATGGAGGAGGGAGGGGGAGAGAGCAGCTGGAAAGGAGGACAAGGTAGAAAATATGTGGAGTGATCAAGGGATTAGGAGGATATGTGCTGGAGGGGCTTTGGCAGGGGGAAGAAAATGCCAGAAGCGTGGATTGGATTTGAAATCTGACAACCTCTCCCTTCCCAAAGCACCCCCCAACACATATCCTACCCCCAACCCCTCCCCCTTGCACTGACCCTCTTGTCTCACAAAGCTCCCCCCCCCCCAGCACATATCTGACCCCACCCAAGGGCCCCCCAGCACATATGGGCAGAGGCTTCATATGATGGACACATAGGCTGTATGATGGGCACAGAGGCTGCATATGATGGGCACAGAGGCTGCATATGATGGGCACAGTGGCTGTATGATGGGCACAGGCTGCATATGATGGGCACAGTGGCTGCATATGATGGGCACAGAGGCTGCATATGATGGGCACAGGCTGCATATGATGGGCACAGAGACTGCATATGATGGGCACAGGCTGCATATGATGGGCACAGAGGCTGTATGATGTGCACAGAGGCTGCATATGATGGGCACAGTGGCTGTATGATGGACACATGCTGCATTTGATGGGCACAGAGGCTGTATGATTGGCACAGGCTGCATATGATGGACACAGAGGCTGTATGATTTGCACAGAGGCTGCATATAAAGAGCACAGTGGCTGTATGATGGGCACAGGCTGCATATAATGGGCACAAAGGCTGTATGATGGGCACAGGCTCCATATGATGGGCACAGATGCTGCATAGGATGGGCACAGATGCTGCATATGATGGGCACAGATGCTACATTTTATGGGCACAAAGGCTGCATTTCATGGGCACAGTGGCTGCATTTCATGGGCACAGTGGCTGCATTTCATGGGGCACAGTGGCTGCATTTTCTGGGGCACAGTGAGGCTGCAATTGATGTTTGTTTGTGCCCCCCAAAAAATGTTTTAGCACCAGCCACCACTGCCCCCCAGCACATATCTAACTCTCCCCAGGACATATCTGACCCCTGCAGTCCATGCAGAACACTCACAATTCAGCCATGCGCACTGTTTGCTGCGGCGAGCTATGCACCACATTACTACTCTCTTTCAGGCCACCAAAAGTGTCCCAGGTCTTTTACAATCTTATAGCGTATACCCCCCCAAAAAAATGCCCCCCCCCCGCTAAAGTGTTCGGTTTTGGCTTGAAGAAAAGGTGGCAACCCTATACAAAGGGGAGCTGGAATGTCGAGAAAAAAAAAATGGCGAATAAAGTTGAACTTAGCCTTTAAAGGAACTTGATTACCATTTGTGCATTTGTAATATATTATTACGTGATATTTAATGAATACTTTATCGTATGTGTGTATTATAGGTATAGTCTACTGTATGTAAACAGGATTTGACATCACAGTTTTTAATGACACGCTATTATGTGAAAGGAGAGTTAAAGGAATCGTCACATGAAGCACAGATTAACTGTCAGTCATTCAGATTTTCCTGAAGACCATGACGTAGTGCACCAGGCTACTTCACTCCTTTTCGTCTTAATTTGATCTTCTACCTCAGTGGTCCCCAACCTTTTTGGCACCGGGGACTGGATGCGTGGAAGAAAATTGTGCCAAGGCCCGGTGAGGGGGGGATGTACGCACACGCGGGGGGTAAGCGAATTTCGCTGGCAATTTATCGGGGCAATAGCTGGTGTTCTGCTGTTAGTACTTCAATCATCACGGCACCATGCTTGGTATGGTGTCAGAATGATTGAAGCACATTATTTCTTATATTACATTGTAATATAAATGAAATAGTTCAACTATAATGCAGAATCAATGGGAGCCCTGAGTGTGTCACTCTCCACGTCGCCTGCCACCAGATGAGGAATGTCACTTGCCACGCTGCCTGCCACCAGATGAGGAATGCCACTTGTCACGCTGCCTGCCACCAGATGAAAATGCCACTTGCCTCGCTGCCTGCCAACAGTTGAGGAATGCCACTTGCCACATCACCTGCCTGTGCCACCAGATGAGGAATGCCACTTGCCACGTCACCTGCCTGTGCCACCAGATGAGGAATGCCACTTGCCACGCTTGCCTGCCACCAGATGAGGAATGCCATTTGCCACGCTGCCTGCCACCAGTTGAGGAATGCCACTTGCCACATCACCTGCCAGTGCCACCAGATGAGGATTGTCACTGCATTGGTGACACTGGTTCAGTGGTCGTTCTTGAGTGAGGGCAGGAGAGCAGAGATGCGGGGCGGGTGGTGAGAGATGATGTCATCTCTCTGCTCCCCACCGCACCTCCGACATTCTGCACGCTGTGAGGGCGGAAGAGCGGTGATGCAAGGTGGGCGGAGAGAGATGTCATCTCTGCTCGCCAGCCCGCTTCTCTCATTCGCCCTCCCGCTTTCCTCTCTGATCCACTGGTGCCTTACATTAATGTCATGCCGCCCGCGGCGGCCCGGCTGCTAAGACGATACAGCACGGTAGTGGGCCGTGGCCCGGGGGTTGACGACCCCTGTTCGACCTGGATCACTTCTTTGCTGCCTTTCACATACCAGTAGCCTGATATAAAAACAATCCATAAACAAGGATGCTTCTTCTGTTCACCAATCGGATTGAGGGCCAGTTCACACCATAGAAAGGCAGTCCGGATGCGTTCCAGATGCTTTTCTGCATTATGTATTTTTGACACGTTCCAGTATGTTTTTGATGCAGTCCAGTGCTTTTTCCCCCCCTTTTTATCCTTAACCTTAAATAAGGACATGTGTGTTCCAGTGAGTTTTTGGTGTGTTTACGTGTGTTCCGGTGCGTTCCAGTGCGTTCCAGTGCAGGTAAAATGCAACATGTTCTACTTTTTTTTTCTGGAACTGGAATGCATTGGAACTGCAAGCATTGGTGTGAACTATGCCACTGAAAACCACATAACCTCCTTTCCATGCGTTTTTGATGCAGAAAAAAAATGCACTGGACTGCATGTGATGTGAACTGGCCCTCAAATCAGCTTTAGAAGCTTCAATGTAATTAGTGATGCAGGAAGCAAAGAGGAGGATGCTATACAGCACATGCATCGGGAGGTACCCACCTACTGCCCCTCTAGTGACACCGCAAGTATGTGTAGAGCGACTGCAGGACGTTATAGAGAACTTCGATTCCAGTACATTTTGTGCAATTTCTGAAATCAACACATTTGCATTTGTATTAGTGATACACTGGTTTCATAGGATGCCTGAAATTGCTATTTAAAAAGAAACACATTTACTACAGTTATGATATAATTTAAAAACCTGTAGGGTCTTATCCCAAATACCTTACAGAGATCTGAGCACACGCTGTTTTTTTTAAATTGGTGTCATGGAAGATCGTCAGGGGGAAGGTAATAAAGTGGGATACATTTCTGCTTTACCAGAGCTAAAATGCTTTATTATACTGAAGGAGATATAATACAAACAACCAGCTGGTAAACAAGGAGACAGCAGCTTTGCTCAGGCTGATGACAGACAAGCAGTTTGAAGAGATGTATGTGTTTTTTTGTTTTTTTTTAGAATCATACTTCCCTAGGAGGGTGCAGTATCGATCGAATGCTGCATCTGTTTCCCAGCGCCTCTAACACTGAGAACAGATCGATCAATCACCGCTGATCGCTCAGTCACAGCTCCCTGACTATCAATCAGCAGCTCTCTGCTCTGACCTCCTCCCCCCCCGCACTCACTGGAGCGCTGGACTGTGGAGGGGGTGGAGTATCTGGCTCCTCCTCTCAGAAGCTTGCTTTGGTTGTACTTCTCCTTTAAACCTCGTTTACACGAGCATACTACAGCATACACCCATGCAAGAGCCATACTTACCTGCAAGGGGATGCACACGTTTTCCATGCATCCCTATGCAGGCAGACCATTTCAACTCAATTGGGACGCAGCGGCTGCACAGACACAGATGCTGTCCCAATTTGACATCTGTCTGGGGCACACTGTCTGCATTAGGGGCCATGCATGGATGTCAGATTGGGAACAGTGTCTGTGCAGCTGCTGCATCCCAATTGACATGAATGGGACTGCCTGCACAGGGATGCATGGAACGCCTGTGCATCACTGTGGGGGAAACACGCCCTTGCACTACACTGTAGTACACCAGCCAGGGCGGCACGGGCAAGCTGCATCATGTACATGGATTTGCAGCTAGCGTTTTAATCGCTAGAATCACTGGCTAATTGCTACAGTATTGAGTTGTGCTCTACTACCTCAGCGATTTGTAGCTAACATAGTGAATGCTGCAATATTTCTCATAAAAGCATTAAAGCAGAAGTACAGCCCAATTAGTTTGGCTCTACTTCTCCTATGGTTCGTTCTGCACTCCTGTGACCCGTTTTCAGCTGAAGCCTGCTGTCAGGTTATGTCACAGAGCCGGTCCAGGCTCAGGAAAGATTGCGACCATCTGGTCGAGATCCGCCTACATGCCTAGACCGGCACCCAGCTCAGCCTTTTGGTAGGGGGGGCAAGGCAGGGGTGGGGGCAGAGCAGAGAGCTGGTGGCTGACAGTCACCAGCTCTCTGCAAAGGGAGCTCTGAGAACCTTGTGATCGGCTTTGTTTGATTTCTTGGTTCTCAGCCATAGAGTAGGCGGGGGACACATACAGCATCGGACCGATGCTGCATCCACCTAGGTAAGTATAATTCCAAAAAAAAAAACATTCCCATACTTCACTTTTAAGAGCAATTGATGCTACCAATTTTGCCAGTTTTTAGCCCGTTTTGACTCTTGAATATCTCCTAAATGTGCACCATTTAGGAGATATTCATCCTGGATGCAGCCAGTTACGTCACCGGCGCATACGCTCTGAAGGTCCAGCATGGTGTTCTGTCAGGACAGCCAACTTGTCCAAAATCTCCAACCACATCACTTCTGGTTACTCTCCAGCATCAGTAATTGGAGATTTAGACGAGTTACCTGTTTTCACAAAACAGCGGGAGCATATGCACTATGGTACACACTATAATGAGTAAGCTATGTTAGTCCTGGCCGCTTATAACCAACAAAATGGCCACCTCCAAGGCGACAGCAACTTTTTTCCTCCTTACCCGGTGTTCTGTCAATACGGCCAACTCGTTGTGTACCGTAGTGTATACACTGCCGGTGTTTTGTGAAAGCTCGTCAAAATCTCCATTTGCAGCTGCTGAAGAGTCACCGGAAGTGTTGTGATTGGAGATTTTGATGAGTTGGCTCTTTTGACAAAACACCGGAAACCAAAGCCTCCCGCGCGCATGCGCAGGAGTGACATCATCGCGGCTCAGGCCAATCACATAGCCCAGAGCATGCAGACCCCGAAGAAAGACCTGGTGAAGATATCAGCCCTCTCAGCGGTGACAGCACGCCACTAGAAGGCTTCGTTCCAAGGTGAGTATTTCATAATGTGCTCATATGCAATGCATATTACCACATTATGCAATTGCCTTACAAGGGTTTTTTTTTTTTTTTACCAGCCGTAGTTTACTACCACGTTAACAATTTTATTGTTATCGATCCCACTGAAAATGATTGTTAACTGTTGTAAGAAAATCACCTAGAAGCCATCAGGCTTTTTGATCTTTTTGGACTTGGACGCAGCTGCCACCTATTGATACCCTGCCTTGGCTTGCCATGTCATTTGAATGATATGAACCCTTATTCCCCACAAGTGTTATACAAATCAGTCTCCCCCGCCATTTCCAGACAGGCAGCAATGTGTTATTTTTAGATGCGCACATTTCCACATTAATAAATCTCCACATTCTAATCTGTAGTCTATTCTGATCTCCAGGTGGTCTGCGGACGCACTGATATTCCTCCTGTCAAGTTAATGCATGATCTCTGCCACCCCTGTGTTTGGTAGATGTGACACTCGCATGTGCTCTATCTTGTCCTGGTCACATCATGGTCATTAGAGAATTAAAATCACAGGAAACAGACCAGCCGAGATGCAGGATTACAGTCAGCGTACAACAGAGCGAGCTCAGCTTGAATTATTCCTATTCGTATACTAAGCACGACCCGGTTTGGCCAAATATGTTATATGTCGTCTTCAATCAATAGATCCCGCATGCATTTATTAATTGCAGGAGAAGCTCAGGAAATACACACAGGCATGGAGCGGCACATCCTATAGACAAAACAAATAAACGTGCATGTATTATGCATTAAACGCTGATCGGCTCCTCTGATGCATAATACATTAAAACTGCTGCCTGTACCTTACATCATAATATAATAGATCAATTTATTATTGTGTCTCAGCTCCTGTTACACTTTATAATCCTTATACTTTCAGCAGTTTTGCTTCTCTAGACCTTTCACTGCGGTACATAGCGATTTTTTCTGAATGTAAAATTAAAGGTCACAGCAGTTTTATGATGACCTTATAAACTGTGAAGCTTTCTCTGAGATACATTTAATTTCAATTATATTACATGTTGATAACCTCTACTGCTGCTCAAGTTGAGCATATGATAGAAAAATATGCATGAGCACAAGTCACTCTAAAATATAACTGAAAGTAAAACTTTTTGGGATTTAGAGTGGAGAGGGATTGTCAAGAGAATATCACCAGCACATCAAGGATCTCCAGAACGGGTCCAAAGCTTTATTCAATGATTGCATTGTTACAGCAGATTGCAACGTTTCGGAGCCAGGCAGGACCCTGATGAAGGGGTTGTCAGAAACCATGAAATCAGGCCGAGACAGAAGTACAGTTAAATCACACTTGTTTAATAATAAAAAGAACAAACGTAGTCAAAACATAACCAAAGTTCAGTAACCGTAATGAATAGTCAGCCAAGCCAGAAGTCAGGGATCAATGTAGTGGAACAGCAAGCAGGATCTGGAGCCAGCAGGGATGTCAGCAAAACAAGTCTTGAACAGGATCACAAGAGATAGTTTCTGTGATGTAACCAAGGCGAAGGCAGAGCTTCTCTGGACTGGGTGGCTTAAAGCGGAGTTCCACCCAAAAGTGGAACTTCTGCTTTAAGCATTCCTCACCCCCTTACATGCCAAATTTGGCATTTAATTTTTTTTGGGGGGAGTGGGGCTTCGTTAGGATTGGGACTTCCACTAAAAAGCCTGGAACTTCGCTTTAAGTAGGCAGGACTGACGAGCAGGATATCCTCAACAGCTGAGTAACTGTGGAGCGATAGGAGCTGGCAATTAGCCGACAGCTAAGCAGCCAGCTCAGAGAAGGAGGGGCTGAGCCCAGCCCTGACAGGGGTCCTGCCTGGCTTCGAAACGTTGCAATTTGCTGTAACAATGTGATCGTTGAATAAAGCTGTGGACCAGTTCTGGAGATCCTTGGTGTGCTGGTAACATTTTATTGCTCTGACTTGACATAGTTCCAGCTGGTGGTCACTTTAGTACCCACCTATATATGGGGACTAGACATGGCTCCATATATGGGTGACTAGACACAGTTCTATAAATGGGTAACTAGACATGCTTCAGCACCCACTTATATGCACAGCCATTTCTACCAGATTGCGTGCGTTGGGACTAGTCCTTTGTAGAGGGATTAGAACACTTGTCAGGTTTTATTTGTGTCGGTTCCCCCGTTCTGACATTTGCCCTCTATATTCGTCCTGATTTTCACATAAAGTAAAAATGAATCACAAATTTTGGGTTGTCTCCAGAAAAGTAATGCCTCGTATACATGATCATGGTATATGTGAGATTTTGTTTGTTCAACCCAGTGGGCTGAACGAAAAAAACTGAGTAGCTCGAATGGAGCCGCTGTACTAACTACGCAACGTTAGTAGGGATGCAGCGTTAGTAGGGATGCATCAATACCAGTTTTTTTAAGACCGAGTACCAATACTTTTCCTTAAGTACTCACCAATAACAACTACTGATACCTAGTGTCAAGTGACAGTTCTTTTAGACCAATGAAAATTGATTACCGTTTTTATAATTCTGAAGAACTGTAACTCAAAAGACATTATTTGCTTGTCACAAAGTAAATAAAGCTCAGATTTCACAGAACACGTTTATTATAAGGCCCCATGCACACTGTCTGTCATAATAATGTTATAAAAATGCCAGTAGCTTTGCAGTGAGTTTTTCAACGCTTTTCAAAGTTTTAGCAATAGTGTTTTTTTGCGTTTTTTATCATTAGGGTTTTTTAGCATTTTTCTTTCCCCAATGCATCAAAAACATTAAAACCGCTGGTGAGACATGTTTTTTAGCGTTTATCTGCGTTTTTTGACGTTAGGGCGTTTTTATAGCTGAAAATGCCTCTCAGAACCCACTCGTTTTGGGATTTTTTACAGCTAAAAAACGCCCCAGCCAAAAACAGTTGATAACAGCATATGTGTTCATGGACTTTTGGGGTTAACATGCTGGAGAGTTTATTGACTGTAGAAAAAAATGTCTGAAGCCAAAAACAGCAGCTGTAAAAATGTTCAAAAACGTCCAGTGTGCATGTGGTCTAAATTTGCATCACACAGGATGTATGAACACCTCGCAGCAGGTGGATGGATGGATGAGCTCAATAAGCTAGAAGTGCATGCACAGGTGGAGCTGCTGGCTATAAGCTTGGATAGATGGATGGATGATCAACTACTCTGCTGTAGATCAGTGCAGTATTGAGTGGTGTGTGAGCTGCTATCCCACAATAGATGGATGGATAAGTTGTAAGCTGACCATAAAGTAGATATGCCACAGGACTCAAGGCATGAGTTAGATAAGCTGTGATAGTGGCCAGTCCTAATGCCATGTAGGTCTAGTGCATTAAACATAGACTTAAGCCCTGCACGCACTAGTTTTTTCGGGTTGCATGAAAAAAAACTGACAGCTCCGGTCGAAGCCACTGTACTAACCATTAGAGGTTAGTCCAGCAATCTCCCCCACTGAGCTTTTGTGTTCTGAAAAGGGGATGCCCCCGCCAGAACATTCTGATCAGTGATATCTGCCATTGGCTGAAAGCGCTGATCGGGATTCGGTCAGATGCTGATTTTCCAGCATGCATGTCCGACAAACCGACATAGTCATGGGCCGAATGTCGGACGTTTTTTTTTTTTTTTTTTTTATCGGGTGTTGTCTAATGGCATTCGGCTCGTGTGTACGGGGCTTAACAGTCCAAAGCAGTAAAAGCTGTATATGCCGTCCTGTGTGATAATAACCATAAGTACAAGAGACAAGACAACATGACTACAAGAGACATGTGGGACATGTAACAGGACTCACTGCCATGTGGTGGGGTCTAACCCTAACCGCCCCCAAGCTGACATCACTTCTGGTATCGGAGCATTTGCATGAGTACTGATACTCATGCAAATGCCTAGTATCGGCACCGATACCAGTATCGGTGCAACCCTAGACCTTAATAAAGTGATCTCCCTGCTGAGCTATTGTTCTGACAGGGGGACTGGACCCCACGCCAGAACCCACCAGTGAGCGCTGCCAGTGCTGATCGGATGGCAATTGGATGCGGGTTCTCCAGCATGCCCGTTCAACAGAAGCTGGCTGTTTGGCTGGCTTCTGTTGGAGAGGCTGTACACACAGGTCAAATGTTGGCTGGTTTTAGTTGAACCAGCCGTATTTGGCCCATGTGTACCAGGCTTTTAACAGGGCAAATCTTTCAATTGGAGCACTAGTTCTGGTGACAACAAGGGAATCCCTCACTTTGGAGGGATCTTCTCTCACTTCTCGTGACGGCAACACAAGCCCGGGCCACCGCTTGTAAAAGAGCTGGAAGAAGAAAGTGGAGGCCCGGCAAGAAGAACAGAAGAGACCCCCGAAGTCGGAACAAGACCCTCATATGGCGGCGGTGACGAAGAAGAAAGCCGGGCTCCTCCGCTAGTGAAAGATCCAGTAAAAGAGCAGAAGATAGTGGAGGAGTCCAGCGAGAAGACCCCCCAAGACAGAAGAAGATCCCCGGAGCTGTGCAATAAAGTATTTAAAAAAATTGTGTAGTTTTTTTTTATTTACACTTTTTTCCTTAGGTGAATGGGTAGGGGTACATCGTACCCCATACTCATTCACATAGGGTGGGGGGCCGGTATCTGGGGGCCCCTAATTAAAGGGGGCTCCCGGATTCCGATAAGCCCCCCGCCCGCAGACCCCAACAACCAACGGCCAGGGTTGTCGGGAAGAGGCCCTTGACCTCATCAACATGGGGACAAGGTGCTTTGGGGTGGGGGGGCCGCAGGGCTCCCCTTTCCCCACTGCACCCCCCATGTTGAGGGCACGCGGCCTGGTACGGCTCAGGAGGGGGGGCGCTTGCTCGTCCCCACCCCCTTTCCTCACCGGAAAGGGTCAGATATGGATTTGGGGGGACCCCCACACCGTTTTTTTGGCGTAGGGATTCCCCTTTAAATCTATACCAGGTGACGAGGCTAGCGCGGCGGCATTGACTTCCTTCGCTAGTCCCGTCTACCTAGAGTCACGTTTTAAATGAACAGACTTTCCTCCGTGTGTGAGGCAAGTCCGTTAATTTCAAAAGTCCCGCGGACTAGCACACAGATGGTGGGATTGTCCATCGGACTGCCGAGTCCGGCGGACAATTTTAAGTCAAAACTTAAAACTTAGTCCGCCGGACTTTTGGGAACAATCCCACGGGAAAGTTCGATCGTGTGTACACGGCCTTAGAATAACTAATCACACACTATATACTGCAGATATAAAACGTTATTTTATTACAATCCTTTTAAAACATGTCTCATAAGAAGACTAGTACTTCATAAAAACATGTACCAGCATCATACTAGTGAACCCCATATACTCCCACCCTATTTAAAGGAGGGACTGAGGACTGGCACTTGTGGGTGTTTGTTTGGAGGTGCTTTCCATGATGATAGCCAGATTTTCATCTATGTGATCAAGGTTTTACGGGATATCCTTTGTAGGAAATAAGGGATCTGCATTGCGCTCTGTACTCCATTGAATGACATGATGGAAGCCGGTTATTCTGGAATATTAGATTAAGTTTTCTCTTATGTTATTCCAGATTCAATACTGTGCATATCATCCCGGTCACGGAGACTTGTGTAGCATCTCATTCTCTAATTTGAACAAAAATCCTTTTCTTAGGTATGTGTTTTCCCTATGGAGGATAATATCATGGCTATTTGTTATCAGTTTTTTTTCATTTTAGTGCCTCTTCTTTGAGTACTCGTGTGTAATAGCCAAATTGCCAATTCCTATGCATTGGACCTCTTTTTGGTTTTATTGGTTTTATGCATTGGACCTCTTTTTGGTTTTATTGGTTTTATGCATTGGACCTCTTTTTGGTTTTATTGGTTTTATGCATTGGACCTCTTTTTGGTGGTTGGGGTCCCCTTGGGCGGACTCGCCTGCCCACATGACATGGATAGGTGCCTGATTCACATTTAGATGCTCTGTTTATGCCTCCAGTGGATATCCCAAAACTAATATATACTAAATGTAAGTGTGTTTACCATTTTTATACCATTATGATATTTAAAAGGAATTGTTATTTTATATTTAGATGTATCTATAAATGTATATTATGTATATCTAAAAAGTCCAAATGTGGCGCTAATATAAAGCAACAGTCTTTATATTGTTGTAGAAGGAAAGATTTGGTCTCTTCACCAATTTTCAGTGTATAGGATAAAGCACACCACACCACGTGAGAATCCAATCTGCTTACCAGAACTCAGCATATATTAGGCAATACATGAACTCCTCAAGTAATCACGGCTCAGCTCCTCAATCACTGGTCAGTGGATGGCCTAATGCCGCGTACACACGATCAGAAATTTGGCCAGCAAAAGATGAGAGCTTTTGGTTGGAAATTCCGACCGTGTGTATGCTCCATCGGACTTTTGCTGGCCGAATTGGAGCCAGCAAAAGATTGAGAGCATGTTCTCAATTTTTCGGTTCCGATCGGAAATTCCAATCGTCTATAGCAATTCCGACACGTAAAATACCTACATATGTTCGGAAAGAATTCGATGCATGTTCTTGACGGTCGAAAGTTCAGCGAACTTTTGTGTGACCGTGTGTATGCAAGCCAAGCATGAGCGGAATTCCGTCAGAAAAACCATCCAAGATTTTTCTGACTGACTGTGCGGGGGAAGTTAAACTATAGTGAGTACCATTACTATAACTTCAGGTGGAAAAGTGCACAGAGACCAGGCTTACACCTTTAATAAAAAGGGAGGATTTACATGTGGAACATATATTTGAATTTCCTGGATTATGATTTTTGCCTGAGGTTTCACTTTATTTTTTCAATATATGCAGAAAAGTTTGTTTAAATCTGACACACAGTATAAAAGCTTTCAGAGAAAGGAACTGGCAGGAGCTGGGAAAGTCTCATTTTTAGGCATGAATACTTATTTTCTATTAGTGCAGAGACACTAGAGAACGGCAGCTCTGCTGTGTGTAGATCTGCAGGAGACAGATGGAGTTGGGCAGACAGAAACATGTTAAAGCAAAGAGCCAAGCTAATGATCGCTAATAAATTCTAATTAGGACAGTGAAGCGCATCTCCTGTCTTCTCTCATAAGGGTTTCTGAGATGTGATAACATTGCCCTTTGCATTTCCTCCTTCCTAGCAGAGCATGGCCTTGAATGATCATATATTTTAATGCATATTAACATACCTCCCAACTTTTTATGATGGGAATGAGGGACACCTATTAGCAAAAGTATGTAAGCTTATTACACACACCCTGCCACGCTCCCTTAAAGGAGAATTCTACAAAAATATTATTCATTAAACCCACAAGTGCTTTTTTTAACCACTATTATTCCTTTATATTGGCTTTTGACAATTACAAATGCAGCAATTTAGAAATCGGATGAAAGAGTTAGCACTGGGAAACTTTTTGATAGATAAGTGCATTTTATATAAAACTATATAGATCAGACCAAAATGAGGGACACATGAGGAGGAATGAGGGACAGAGGGACATTGTTCCAAATCAGGGACAGTCCCTCCAAATCAGGGACAGTTGGGAGCTATGTATTACGGGGTCAATCCACCCAGAGTTGTTCCATCTGTTTAGAGTTGATGTTGGTCATTTGAATCAAATACCAACTTCTTATATGCCCCATGGAGTCGTATATGCCTCATCTCCCTGCCACAGATCCAAGCCCTCTCTCCTGCCATTTAGGAGACTTTCTTGTCCTTCTTCTCAGTAGTATTAGATATGCATATAGTTATACTGTTACATAACATGCATGTTCATCCAGAGGAGGACTGAGAACTTTAGGCCTTGCATGGTCAATCCACCCAGAACTGTTGCATCTGTTTAAAGTTGATGCTGATCATTTGAATCAAATACCAACTTATTATTTGCCTCATGGAGTTATACTGTTTATGACTCATTTCCCTTCCACAGTTCCAAGCTCTGTCTACTGCCATTTAGGAATTTTGCTTGTCCTTCTCAGTTATATTAGATATACATGTAGTTACACCGTTACTTAACATATGTTTATCCAGAGGAGGACTGAGAACTTTAGGCCCTTCATAGTAAGGTCAATTTCCTGGGGCTAAAACTGCACCTTGCATCACAGTGATAGCTGGTCCTAATGAAACATGGGTGTTGTCTTAAAGGGGTTGTAAAGGTTCGTGTTTTTTCACCTTAATGCATCCTTCTCGTCCAACATCAGTGCCTGACCTCACAAATGTGCTTCTGGAAGAATGGTCAAACATTCCCATAGACACAATCCTAAACCTTGTGGCGACCCTTCTCAAAAGAGTTGAAGCAGTTATAGCTGCAAAGGGTGGGCCAAACCAATATTGAACCCTATGGACTAAGCCCCCCATACACACGGTCGTAAATTCCGACCACAAAATCCGTCTGATTTTTTCAGAAGGATTTTGTCCGACACTGGTGTTGCATACACACTATTGGACAAAGTTGTCGGAAAATCCAATCATTCTGAACGTGGTGACGTTCGTTGCGTATGACGGAACTACGTAGAGGCTAGTAGCCAATAGCTTTGGTCTCATAAATTGATCTGAGCATGTGTGGCACTTTGTCTGTCGGAATTCTCTACACACGATCGGAAAAAGTCCTATCGGATTTTGTTGTCGGAAAATTTGAAGGCAGGATCTCAATTCCGACAGAAAAAGTCAGATGGAGCCCACACACGGGCGGATTTTCCAACAACATGGTCCCATCGGACATTTTTCGTCGGAATTTCTGACTGTGTGTACAGGGCATAAGACTGGGATTCCATTAAATTTCATGTGCGTGCAAAGGCAGGCATCCCAATACTTTTGAAAATATAGTGTATTTCATAATAGGGCATTCCACGGCTTATATACTCACAGTGTGACAAACCCTTGCTATAATGATGGTAAAAAAAAGTCCCTCTGTCTCATACAGAATCCCCAGAGCAAAAAATGACTTTGCTAAATCTTAATACTGACCTTTGATGTAGTTGTACCTGTAAATTAGGTCAGTTTTTTGCCGCGTACACGCAATCGGATTTTCCGACGGGAAATGTTGGATGTCAGGCTGTTGGCGGTAAGTCCAACCATGTGTATGCTCTATCGGACATTTGTTGTCGGACTTTCTGCTAACAAATGTTGGCTAGCATATTCTCAAATTTTCCGTCAACAAATGTGTGTTGTCGGACTTTCCGATTGTGTGTACACAAGTCCATCGGACAAAAGTTCAAAATACAAACACGCATGCTCAGAATCAAAGACAAGCCGGAAGCGCTCTGTCTTGTAAAACTAGCATTCGTAATGGAGATAACATGTACATCTTGTACGTCACTAAGTTTGTGGACAACATTTGTGTGACCGTGTGTATGCAAAACAAGTTGGAGCCAACACCCTTCGAACAAGATTCCACGGTTTTGTTTTCGGAAAGTCCGATCGTGTGTACGGGGCATTAGAACGCCTTTTTTCAAGACAAATAAGCCTAATTTAACTAAGACTAAGTACATGAATTACTGGAACCATGTTCTGTGGTCTGATAAGTCCAAGATAAACTTATTTGGTTCAGATGGTGTCAAGCGTGTGTGGTGGCAACCAGGTGAGGAATACAAAGACAAGTGTGTCTTGCCTACAGTCAAGCATGGTGGTGGGAGTGTCATGGTCTGGGGCTGCATGAGTGCTGCCGGAACTGGGGAGCTACAGTTCATTGAGAACCATGAATGCCAACATGTACTGTGACATACTGAAGCAGGGCATGATCCCCTCCCTTCGGAGACTGGGCCGCAGGGCAGTATTCCAACATAATAATGACCACAAACACACCTCCAAGATGACCACTACCTTGCGAAAGAAGCTGAGGGTAAAGGTGATGGACTGGCCAAGTATGTCTCCAGACCTAAACCCTATTGAGGACAAAAAAGCATGGGTGGACTATGGGTGTACTTTTCAGGCACGTACTTTTCAGGCACTTTTAAGTCCACCCATAGGGGATCCATGCTTTTTTGTCCTTAAATATTGGATGTGGCACAACAATCACTGCAGAATTTTTGCTGTCCTGAACATATCTTCATTAAATCCTATTGAGCATCTGTGGGGCATCCTCAAATGGAAGGTGGAGGAGCGCAAGGTCTTTAACATCTACCAGCTCCATGATGTTATCATGGAGGAGTGAAAGAGGACACCAGGGGCAATCTGTGAAGCTCTGGTGAACTTCATGCCCAAGAGGGTTAAGGCTGGAAAATAATGGTGGCCACACAAAATATTGAGACTTTGGGCCCAATTTGGACATTTTCACCAGGTGTTGAACATGTTGAACTTCCATTGACCAGTATGAGAGAGTGAGAGCGATAACACCACATTTAACACACCTGCTCCCCATTCACACCTGAGACCTTGTAACACTAATGAGTCACGTGACACCAGGGAGGGAAAATGGCTAATTTGGCCCAATTTGGAAATTTTCACTTAGGGGTGTACTCACTTTTGTTGCCAGCGGTTTAGACATTAATGGCTGTGTGTTGAGTTATTTTGAGGGGACAGCAAATGTACACTCACTACTTTAAATTGTAGCAAAGTTTCATTTCTTCAGTGATGTCAAATGAAAAGATATAATAAAATATTTACAAAAATGTGAGGGGTGTACTCACTTTTGTGAGATACGGTATATTTGTGAGCAACTATTTGCATGGATGAAGCACATGAAGGGTAAAATTAGAACCAAAATATCTGATGAGCACCTTGAGAATTCATTGAGAATTACTACTACATCCATTGAACCAGATATTGATGCATTCGTTTATCAAAAACAGTGTCAAATACTGCACTAGTTTTATGTTGCCCACTTTTACTTTTATAATAAAGAATATTACAAAAAAATAAGTTGTATTACTCAGATGGGTACATTATCTATATCATCGTTAACTTGTGATCTGCCTGACTTTTTCTACTAATCAGCTATCCTTACTGTGATGCCGCGTACACATGATCGGAATTCTCATCGGAAAAACCTCTGACGGTTTGTCCGACGGAATTCTGCTCAAGCTGTGTTGCCTACACACGATCACACCAAATTCCGACGGTCAATAACACAGCGGCATAAAACACGTTCGACAGCACTATAAAAGGGAAGTTTAATGCTTCCGAGCATGTGTCGAATTGTTTCCGAGCATGCATCAGAATTTTGCGTGTCGGAATTGCATACACACGATCGGAAAATCCGATAGAAAGGTTTTCCGTCGGAAAAATTGAGAACAGATTCAACAAGTCCGTCGGAAATTCCGACAGAAAAAGACCGATGGGCATACACACGGTCGGAAAATCCGATGAAAAGCTCCCATCGGACTGTTTCCATTGGAAATTCCGACCGTGTGTATGCCGCATTAGTGTATTTTCTGTGTGGCCCAAGACAATTGCTTTACTTCCATTGTGGCCCAGAAAGGTCAAAAGGTTGGACACTACTTTAGAGAGTTGTCACTGTAATGCCCGTACACACGATCGTAAATTCGGCCAGCAAAAGACAGATGAGAGCTTTTGGTCAGAAAATGCGACCGTGTGTATGCTCCATCGGACTTTTGCTGGTCGAATTCCAGCCAGCAAAAGAATGAGAGCAGGTTCTTAATTTTCGGTCGGAAAAAATTCCGATCGTCTGTAGCAATTCCGACGTGCAAAATTCCTACGCATGCTTGGAAACAATTTGACGCATGCTTGGAAGCATTGAACTTAATTTTCTTGGCTCATCGTAGTGTTGTACGTCACCGTGTTCTTGACAGTCGAAAGTTCAGCAAACGTTCGTGTGGATGCAAGCCAAGCTTGAGCGGAATTCCGTCGTAAAAACCATCCAAGATTTTTCAGACGGAAAATCTGCTCGTGTGTGCGGGGCATTACAGTTTTCTTAGAGACAATGGCAACCAGAAATACGGGAGGGTCTTCTCACGCCACGCCACAATAACATGTGATAAACAGGCACATCACCGCAATGCTCACTAACACAATAAAAGCACACTGTGGCACATTGTGGTGTCATTCATTTTGAATAGCATTGAGGCAGATCGCTATGCGCTATAGCACACTGCACCACAAAGCATGAATGTCCTACATTAAACAAAACAGAGCAGGATCAATTTCTCCAGTTTTGTTGACCTATTCAAAATAAATGGGCCATGGTAACCCAGCCCACCATGATGCAATATAACACAAGTTGTGTACTTACCAAAACAATTCCATGTGTGGTGGGCCCTTGGTTGTTCCTGACCTTTGTGTTTTTCTTTTAGTTGCTCTTTAAAGTGGGAGTTAACAGCCTTGTATGACTTTTACCTATGGGTAAGCCTATAATAAGGCTTACCTATAGGTACTGTAAATATCTTATAAACATGCACCTTTTAGAAGATATTTAATTTAGATACAGGCAGTGACGTCACTGGCACACGCGCCCTGAAGAAATGGCATACACGTTCTGTTCTATCAGAGCTGCGCCGTAAACAGTGACTCCTGCACGCATGTTCGGGAGTGATGTCATCGTCGGCTTGGCCATTCATATTGTCGAAGCCCGCAAACCCAGAACGAAGACCGGGAGAAGATGGAAGTATCTTCATCGGTGACAGCGCGCCAATCGAGGGCTTCGTTTTCAAGTAAGTCTGTCATAATGTGCTAGTATGTAATGCATACTAGCACATTATGACCTAATGACATAAACTGCCTGCTGTCTGTTTTTGTTTTGTATTTTATGTGTTTTACTACAGCTTTAGTTCAGCAAAATGTAATCTATATCAAAGCAGAGGCAATTACCCAGAAAATATGATTCTATCATTTTTTCTACTTTATTACTTGCACAAACAAGAGAAACAAACTCCACATATTTGATCCGGGCCATAGATTATAGTGGTTGATCGAGTAACAAGCCCCTGGAGACAGTTAAACATTACGTTCGGTATGCACAAGATAATGAAAAATCTTTTACTACTGTGTTTAGAAATGGATTTATAAATTCTTCTCTTACAGTATATCCAGCAAAGAAATAAGACGCACAGTTACAAATGAGTGTTGCATAAGTAATGTACTACATTCTACTTAACGTAATGAAGAGTGATGTGCAAAGTGTATCAATCAATATCAACCAATCAACGGTACAATGGGCTTGGTAAGGGGTATCGGTTCCAAAAACAACAAAAAAATGACCGCTCATCATTTGCCTTGAACTCTAACATTAATCTGGCCTTTCAGTTTCCCATAATGTTTCCCTTATCCAAAACCTTAAACTTAACCCAACACTTAAAAATTAACCCTTAACTACTTGCTGACAACGCTACAGCGCGGCCGCCCAGTTCTGGCAGGGTGCCATATGATGTCCTCCCATGATCATGCTCGCCGCAGTGTGTGGGCAGCGCACCCTGTGATCGCTCTGTGGTCCCAGCTGATCACAGATTGGGGTAAAGAGCCAATCAGTGGATTTTTACCATGTAATCAGTTGTGTCCAATCACAGCTGATCACGATGTAAACACAAGCTGGTTATCGGAGGAGAGCCAATAACCAGCTTGTGTGAAAGGGACATCTACACTGATAATCAGGGTACGGATCCCAACAGTCCCAACAGTGCCCACCAGTGCTGTCAATCAGTGCTCATCAGTGCTGCCAATCAGTGCCCATCAGTGCCTCCTCATCAGTGTCACCTATCAGTGCCCATCTGTGTCATCTATCAGTTCCCTTCAGTGCCACCTATCAGTTCCCATCAGTGCCACCTATCAGTGCCCATCAGTGCCTCCTCATCAGTGCCCATCAGTGGAGCCTCATCAATGCCTCCTCATCAGTGTCACCTCATCAGTGCCCATCAGTGCAGCCTCATCAGTGCCTCCTCATCAGTGCCTCCTCATCAGTGCCCCCTCTTCAGTGCCCCCTCATCAGTGCAGCCTCATCATCGCACATCAGTGAAGGAGAAAAATTACCTGTTTTTTATTTAACTACAAAAAACATTTTTTTTCTTCAAACTTTTTTATTTTTTTTTATTTACTTAGCCAAAAATAAAAAACCCAGTGGTGATTAAATATCACCAAAAGAAAGCTCTATTTGTATGAAAAAAAATGATAAAAATGTAATGTGGGTACAGTGCTGCATGACCGCGCAATTGTCATTTAAGGTGTGACAGCGCTGAAAGCTGAAAATTGGCCTGGTCAGGAAGGGGGTGAAAGTGCCCTGTAGGCAAGTGGTTAAAACATATTTCAATATTTTCTTTTAGTTTTGGTTAGAACAGGGGTGTCCAACCTTTTGACCTTTCTTGGGCCACATTGGAAATTGTCTTGGGCCACACATAAAATAGACTAACAATAAGGATAGTTGATGAGCAGAAAAAGTCAGGGAGACTGATATCGCTGACCCTAAAACTTATGCCACAACTTGCTGCTAACTTTTAAAAAATGTAACATCCACCCAACGTAAAACTTAAAGCAGAACTTCACCATAAAAGAGAAGTTCTGCTTTATATCTTCCTCCCCCGCCACTCAACATTTTTGAACATTTTTATTTTGGAGGGCGAGCGGGTACCTAATTTTGACAGGTACCCGCTCCTACTTCTGGTCAGATTGCCATGCTTTGCAGCTTCTCCTCTGCTGTTTACTTTTATTTTCTAAGGACTACATATCCCATGGTACCTTGCTGCTTGCAAGCAGTGATTTCTGTACTGACTCCACCTCCTGAAACTCTTCCTGTCAGCTCTTCTGTAGTTCAGAAGGCAGGCTCTGTGAACTGAGTGACACAGCAGTGCTCTACTCAAAGGGCATAGTGAATATCTGTCGCAGAATGGGTGTAGAACAGAAATAATTCAAATACAATGTAGAATTTTACATTTTGACCATAGATACACTTTAACCACTTTTTTTTCTTTTAAATGCAAATTATTTTTTTGTGTAAATATGAGATCCGAGGTCTTTTTGACCCCAGATCTCATATTTAAGAGGTCCTGTCATGCTTTTTTCTATTACAAGGGATGTTTACTAGGGATGAGCCGAACACCCCCGGGTTCGGTTCGAACCAGAACCTTCGAACGGACCGAAAGTTCGCGCGAATTTTCGAACCCTATACGTTATAATGGACGCGAACGTTCGAAATCAAAAGTGCTAATTACAACGGCCAATATGCATGTTAATGTCATAAAACAGGTTTGGGGACCCGGGTCCTGCCCCAGGGGACATATATCAATGCAAAAAGAACTTTTAAAAACTAACGTTTTTTCGGGAGCAGTCATTTTAATGATGCATAAAGTGAAAAAAAAAAAAAGTGAAATTTTCCTTTAAATATGGTACCTGGGGGGTGTCTAAAGTATGCCTGTGAAGTGGCATGTGTTTCCCGTGTTTAGAACTGTCCTTGCACAAAATGACATTTGTAAAGGAAAAAAAGAAGCCATTTAAAACCACTTGCGGCTTTAGGTTTGTTCTTAAGTAGAATCTGAACAGGTACATTATGAAGTGTAGCTCCATCCCAAAAAAATCTATTTTTAAGCTTTTTGGAGAACATAGGGAGGGGTTATCACCCCTGTAACATTTGCTGTCTTTGCACATCTGTTCAGAACATGTCACCTCACTTTCCGTCCCAATGACAAATGTTTTTGGAAAAGTGGGGTTTTAATTGAAACAAGGATTGGTGATAAAGTATCAGTAGAGAGGAGATACCTTTTTCCCAAATTAAATCTAACAGGATAGAATTTCCCTTCCTAGGGGTAGATTTCCTCTCACTTCCTGTTTTCTCTTTCCATTTGCAAGTAGGAGTCGTTTGTAAGTTGGATGTTTGAAAGTAGGGGCCTGGCGTATATACTCTGCAGAAATTTGCCCTATTAGATGTTGGTGTAGCCACAAGACTGGTGGGCACAGGAATGGGCCCTGCTATGAGTTAATAGATCAAGATTTGTAATTGCATGCACCTGTTGAACAGGGCAGAAAAATTGGGGGTGGTGGTGGTGGTGGACGGTGTTGCCACAAGACTGTAAGCTCTCACAGTTACTCTTGGTGGGCGCAGGAATGGGCCCTGCTGTGAGTTATTAGATCAAGATTTGTAATTGCAAGCACCTGATGAACAGGGCAGAAAAATTGGGCCTTTGGCGGTGGTGGTGGACGGTGTTGCCACAAGACTGTAGGCCCTCATAGTTACTCTTGGTGGGCGCAGGAATGGGCCCTGCTGTGAGTTATTAGATCAAGATTTGTAATTGCAAGCACCTGATGAACAGGGCAGAAAAATTGGGCCTTTGGCGGTGGTGGTGGACGGTGTTGCCACAAGACTGTAGGCCCTCACAGTTACTCTTGGTGGGCGCAGGAATGGGCCCTGTTGTGAGTTATTAGATCAAGATTTGTAATTGCAAGCACCTGATGAACAGGGCAGAAAAATTGGGCCTTTGGCGGTGGTGGTGGACGGTGTTGCCACAAGACTGCAGGCCCTCATAGTTACTCTTGGTGGGCGCAGGAATGGGCCCTGCTGTGAACTATTAGATCAAGATTTGTAATTACCCGCCCCTGTTAAACAGGGGCTGAAAAATTGTGCCTTAGGCACTGGTGCTGGTGCCACAACACTGCAACCCCTCACAGAGACTGTACTTGGAGCACAGCAGTCACACGTGTTGCGAAGCATTTTTTTAAAAAATTGGAAGTACACGCCCCTGTTAAACAGGGGCTGAAAAATTGTGCCTTAGGCACTGGTGCTGGTGCCACAACACTGCAACCCGGCCCTCACAGATACTGTACTTGGAGCACAGCAGTCACACGTTTAGCGAAGCATTTTTTAAAAAAATTGTAAGTACCCGCCCCTGTTAAACAGGGGCTGAAAAATTGTGCCTTAGGCACTGGTGCTGGTGCCACAACACTGCAACCCGGCCCTCACAGATACTGTACTTGGAGCACAGCAGTCACACGTGTTGCGAAGCATTTTTTTAAAAAATTGTAAGTACCCACCCCTGTTAAACAGGGGCTGAAAAATTGTGCCTTAGGCACTGGTGCTGGTGCCACAACACTGCAACCCGGCCCTCACAGATACTGTACTTGGAGCACAGCAGTCACACGTGTTGCGAAGCA
Organism: Lithobates sylvaticus; assembly: GCA_028564925.1. Classification (NCBI taxonomy): domain Eukaryota; kingdom Metazoa; phylum Chordata; class Amphibia; order Anura; family Ranidae; genus Lithobates; species Lithobates sylvaticus. The sequence goes on from CM053030.1 coordinate 452,059,632, forward strand.
TTTTTTTAAAAAATTGTAAGTACCCGCCCCTGTTAAACAGGGGCTGAAAAATTGTGCCTTAGGCACTGGTGCTGGTGCCACAACACTGCAACCCGGCCCTCACAGATACTGTACTTGGAGCACAGCAGTCACACGTGTTGCGAAGCATTTTTTAAAAAAATTGTAAGTACCCGCCCCTGTTAAACAGGGGCTGAAAAATTGTGCCTTAGGCACTGGTGCTGGTGCCACAACACTGCAACCCGGCCCTCACAGATACTGTACTTGGAGCACAGCAGTCACACGTGTTGCGAAGCATTTTTTTAAAAAATTGTAAGTACCCGCCCCTGTTAAACAGGGGCTGAAAAATTGTGCCTTAGGCACTGGTGCTGGTGCCACAACACTGCAACCCGGCCCTCACAGATACTGTACTTGGAGCACAGCAGTCACACGTGTTGCGAAGCATTTTTTAAAAAAATTGTAAGTACCCGCCCCTGTTAAACAGGGGCTGAAAAATTGTGCCTTAGGCACTGGTGCTGGTGCCACAACACTGCAACCCCTCACAGAGACTGTACTTGGAGCACAGCAGTCACACGTGTTGCGAAGCATTTTTTTAAAAAATTGGAAGTACACGCCCCTGTTAAACAGGGGCTGAAAAATTGTGCCTTAGGCACTGGTGTGGTGGCATGGATCATTGAGGAGGAGGAAGAGGATAGTCAGTGAACATAAGAGGACAGTCACTCAGCATCAGCATAGGCAGTCTTGAAGGGATGTGACATTAAAAATTATTCGGTTATATCCGCCTCAGGTGCCTGGTAGCTGGTGGTGATCCAAGACTGATTCATTTTGATGAATGTCAGTCGATCAACCGAGGCGGTGGACAGGCGCACCCTATGATCAGTCACAAATCCTCCAGCAGCACTGAATGTGCGTTCGGAAAGAACGCTGGAGGCAGGACAGGCCAGTAGCTCAATTGCATACTGTGCAAGCTCTGGCCAGTGATCCATCCTCAGGACCCAGTAAGCCAGAGGATTTTCGGTGGGAAAGGTGTCCAAGTCTGACCTTGCCCCAAGGTATTCCTGCACCATGTATATCAGACGCTGGCGATGGTTGCTGGAACCGATCATACCTTGGGGCTGCGGACTAAAAAATTGTCTGAACGCATCGGTCAGACGTCCACCTTCCCCACCGCTCCTTCTGCCACTGACCGAAGCCTCAGCAACTCGTCGCCCAGGACCAGGAGTTTGTAGCCTCCCAGTTTCTGGGAACGCGTTGCACAGACCTTTCTGCAAGGCCTCCCTGAGATGTCTCATCCTCTGCTCCCTCTGCGACGGCAAGATAAGGTCCGCAACCTTACCCTTGTACCGCGGATCAAGGAGAGTGGCCAGCCAGTAATGGTCCCTATCCTTGATCCGAAGAACACGAGGATCCTTCCGCAGGCTTTGCAGGATCAGGGAGGCCATGCAGCGTAGGTTAGCTGAGGCATTCGGTCCGGAGTCTTCTGGGTCACTGAGGATGACATGATCGCCAGCCACCTCCTCCCAGCCACGTACAAGTCCACTGGTTTGTTGGGACTGTACATCATCCCTAAAAGACTGCTGCTGCTGATGCTGAGTGCCAGGCTCCACCTCCATGCTCACACAATCCTCCTCCTCCTCCTCCTCCTCCTCCTCATCCTCTTCCTGTGTGATGGGTGGGACAGAAGGAACACTGTCCGGATAAAGGGGGCCTTGAGAGGCAAGGAAGTCCTCCTCTTCCTGCCTCTGTTCTGCCTCAAGTGCCCTGTCCATTATCCCACGCAGCGTATGCTCCAACAGGTGGACAAGAGGGACAGTGTCACTGATGCATGCACTGTCACTGCTCACCATCCTCGTGGCCTCCTCAAATGGTGAGAGGACAGTGCATGCATCCCTGATCATGCTCCACTGACGTGGGGAAAAAAAAACCAAGCTCCCCTGACCCTGTCCTGGTGCCGTAGTCGCAAAGGTACTCATTGATGGCCCTCTGCTGCGTGTGCAGTCGCTGCAGCATGGCCAACGTTGAGTTCCACCTGGTGGGCATGTCACATATTAGGCGGTTCTTGGGCAGGTTCAGCTCCTTTTGCAGCTCAGTCAGCCGAGCACTGGCATTATAAGATCGGCGGAAATGCACACAGACTTTCCTGGCCTGCCTCAGGACATCCTGTAAGCCTGGGAACCTGCCCAAGAACCGCTGCACCACCAGGTTGAGGACGTGAGCCATGCAGGGCACATGGGTGAGCTGCCCCTGTCGCAGGGCGGAGAGGAGGTTGGTGCCATTGTCAGAAACGACCATTCCTGGCTTAAGCTGACGTGGCGTCAACCACCTCTCGGCCTGCCCCTGCAGAGCTGCCAGAACCTCTGGCCCAGTGTGGCTCCTGTCCCCCAAACACACCAGCGCAAGCACGGCATGGCATCTTTTTGCCTGCGTACTTGCGTAGCCCCTTGTACGCCTACGGAGCACCGCTGGTTCCAAGGACAGAGCACTGGAGGAAGAAGAAGAGGAGGGGGTGGAGGAGAGAGGTGTGTCACAACCAGTAGCAGTAGTCGCGTTTTGGAGGCGTGGTGGCGGAACAACCTCCAACACTACTGCACCTTGTCCTGCATCCCTCCCAGCTGCCAATAGAGTGACCCAATGGGCCGTGAAAGAAAGGTACCGTCCCTGTCCATGCCTGCTGGACCATGAGTCAGCGGTAATATGCACCTTACCGCTGACCGCCCTGTCCAGCGAGGCATGGACATTGCCCTCCACATGCCGGTAGAGAGACGGAATCGCCTTCCGCGAGAAAAAGTGGCGTTTGGGAACCTGCCACTGAGGAACCGCACATTGAACAAACTCACGGAAGGGGGCCGAGTCTACCAACTGAAAAGGCAGCAGTTGAAGTGCTAGCAATTTAGCAAGGCTAGCATTCAACCGCTGGGCATGTGGATGGCTGGGAGTGTACTTCTTTCTACGGTCCAGCAGCTGGGGCAGGGAAATTTGCCTGCTGCAATCGGACGTCGGTGTACTGCAAGTACTTGGTTGTGACACACCTAATTCTACACCTTCAGTCCTCTCAGAGCAGCTTTCAGAGAGGACTGAAGGTGTAGTGGGGATGGAGATCCCAGCTGAGGAGGAGCAAGGAGAGGTCCGCTTAGTTCTTTGGTGTGGGTCTTTTATGTGTGCCTGCCAACGAGCTGCATGGCAGGTCGCCATATGTCTGGTCATGCTTGTCGTGCCCAAGCGGCTGATGTTTTGGCCACGCGAGATACGCTTGAGACAAATATTGCAAATAGCAGTGGTGCGATCTGCTGCACTCGTCTCAAAAAAGGCCCACACCAAAGAACTTTTCTGATAACGTGCAGAGGCAGCGCCCTGCACAGGCGGAGCTCTGCGGTGTTGTACAGTTGCTGTGCTGGCCTCTACCTGGCCTCCAGGGGGCATCCTGCCTCGTTGGACATGTGACGCCGCATCCTCCTCCTCCTCGTCCTCCTCCTCATCCTCTCTCCCTTCAGGCACCCACGTGGAGTCAGTGACCTCATCATCCCCTCCCTCTTCACCACTAGAGCAAACCTGGCAGTAAGCTGCAGCTGGTGGAACAGTACTGCCAGATTCCTCAAGCTGGGTATCGTCATCCGAGCCTTCGAATCGTTGGGCATCCTCCTGGAGCATGTACCCAACACTGTGCTCAAAGAGTTCGGGGGACTCCTCAGGAGGACATGGTGGGTCTAGGGAAGGGGTGGCTGATGATGCTCTGTCAGTACCCTGAGCCTGGGTGAGAGAGGATGAGGAGGATGAGGAGGGCTTGGTCATCCATTCTACCAAGCCTTCAGCATGATGCGGCTCCACATGTCCAGCTGCCGAAAACAAAGACGCGCGTGTCCCATGGCCACGTGCTGATGACGATGCACGACCACGTCCACGGCCACGTCCACTAGAAACAGAGCCTGCCTGCCCTGTGTTCTTGGCTCTGCACGCTCTGCCTCCCCTTGGCGGTCTTCCAGCCATTGTAGTCGGTAGTCCTGTGGGTGCTGCTGAGAAGAATATATAGGAGCTCTGTGTGATGCCACTAACACACTAGAAGTCCTATGGGTGCTTCTGCAAAGAAAATAGAGGAGCTCTGTGTGATGCCACTAACACACTAGAAGTCCTGTGGGTGCTGCTGAGAAGAATATATAGGAGCTCTGTGTGATGCCACTAACACACTAGAAGTCCTATGGGTGCTTCTGCAAAGAAAATAGAGGAGCTCTGTGTGATGCCACTAACACACTAGAAGTCCTGTGGGTGCTGCTGAGAAGAATATATAGGAGCTCTGTGTGATGCCACTAACACACTAGAAGTCCTATGGGTGCTTCTGCAAAGAAAATAGAGGAGCTCTGTGTGATGCCACTAACACACTAGAAGTCCTGTGGGTGCTTATGCAAAGAAAATAGAGGAGCTCTGTGTGATGCCACTAACACACTAGAAGTCCTGTGGGTGCTGCTGAGAAGAATATATAGGAGCTCTGTGTGATGCCACTAACACACTAGAAGTCCTATGGGTGCTTCTGCTAAGAAAATAGAGGAGCTCTGTGTGATGCCACTAACACACTAGAAGTCCTGTGGGTGCTTCTGCAAAGAAAATAGAGGAGCTCTGTGTGATGCCACTAACACACTAGAAGTCCTATGGGTGCTTCTGCAAAGAAAATAGAGGAGCTCTGTGTGATGCCACTAACACACTAGAAGTCCTGTGGGTGCTTCTGCAAAGAAAATAGAGGAGCTCTGTGTGATGCCACTAACACACTAGAAGTCCTGTGGGTGCTTCTGCAAAGAAAATAGAGGAGCTCTGTGTGATGCCACTAACACACTAGAAGTCCTGTGGGTGCTGCTGAGAAGAATATATAGGAGCTCTGTGTGATGCCACTAACACACTAGAAGTCCTATGGGTGCTTCTGCAAAGAAAATAGAGGAGCTCTGTGTGATGGGACTAACACACTTCAAGTCCTATAGGTGCTTCTGGGAAGAAAATAAAGGTCTGTGTGATGGGACTAACACACTTCAAGTCCTATAGTTGCTTCTGGGAACAAAATATAGGATCTCTGTGTGATGGGACTAACACACTTCAAGTCCTATAGGTGCTTCTGGGAACAAAATATAGCTCTGTGTGTGTGATGGGACTAACACACTTCAAGTCCTATAGGTGCTTCTGGGAACAAAATATAGCTCTGTGTGTGTGATGGGACTAACACACTTCAAGTCCTATAGGTGCTTCTGGGAACAAAATATAGCTCTGTGTGTGTGATGGGACTAACACACTTCAAGTCCTATAGGTGCTTCTGGGAACAAAATATAGCTCTGTGTGTGTGATGGGACTAACACACTTCAAGTCCTATAGGTGCTTCTGGGAACAAAATATAGCTCTGTGTGTGTGATGGGACTAACACACTTCAAGTCCTATAGGTGCTTCTGGGAACAAAATATAGCTCTGTGTGTGTGATGGGACTAACACACTTCAAGTCCTATAGGTGCTTCTGGGAACAAAATATAGCTCTGTGTGTGTGATGGGACTAACACACTTCAAGTCCTATAGTTGCTTCTGGGAACAAAATATAGGATCTCTGTGTGATGGGACTAACACACTTCAAGTCCTATAGGTGCTTCTGGGAACAAAATATAGCTCTGTGTGTGTGATGGGACTAACACACTTCAAGTCCTATAGGTGCTTCTGGGAACAAAATATAGCTCTGTGTGTGTGATGGGACTAACACACTTCAAGTCCTATAGGTGCTTCTGGGAACAAAATATAGCTCTGTGTGTGTGATGGGACTAACACACTTCAAGTCCTATAGGTGCTTCTGGGAACAAAATATAGCTCTGTGTGTGTGATGGGACTAACACACTTCAAGTCCTATAGGTGCTTCTGGGAACAAAATATAGCTCTGTGTGTGTGATGGGACTAACACACTTCAAGTCCTATAGGTGCTTCTGGGAACAAAATATAGCTCTGTGTGTGTGATGGGACTAACACACTTCAAGTCCTATAGGTGCTTCTGGGAACAAAATATAGCTCTGTGTGTGTGATGGGACTAACACACTTCAAGTCCTATAGGTGCTTCTGGGAAGAAAATATAGCTCTGTGTGTGTAATGGGACTAACACACTTCAAGTCCTATAGGTGCCTCTGGGAACAAAATATAGCTCTGTGTGTGTGATGGGACTAACACACTTCAAGTCCTATAGGTGCTTCTGGGAAGAAAATATAGCTCTGTGTGTGTGATGGGACTAACACACTTCAAGTCCTATAGGTGCTTCTGGGAACAAAATATAGCTCTGTGTGTGTGATGGGACTAACACACTTCAAGTCCTATAGGTGCTTCTGGGAAGGAAATAAAGGTCTGTGTGATGGGACTAACACACTTCAAGTCCTATAGGTGCTTCTGGGAACAAAATATAGCTCTGTGTGTGTGATGGGACTAACACACTTCAAGTCCTATAGGTGCTTCTGGGAACAAAATATAGCTCTGTGTGTGTGATGGGACTAACACACTTCAAGTCCTATAGGTGCTTCTGGGAAGGAAATAAAGGTCTGTGTGATGGGACTAACACACTTCAAGTCCTATAGGTGCTTCTGGGAACAAAATATAGCTCTGTGTGTGTGATGGGACTAACACACTTCAAGTCCTATAGGTGCTTCTGGGAACAAAATATAGCTCTGTGTGTGTGATGGGACTAACACACTTCAAGTCCTATAGGTGCTTCTGGGAACAAAATATAGCTCTGTGTGTGTGATGGGACTAACACACTTCAAGTCCTATAGGTGCTTCTGGGAAGAAAATATAGCTCTGTGTGTGTAATGGGACTAACACACTTCAAGTCCTATAGGTGCCTCTGGGAACAAAATATAGCTCTGTGTGTGTGATGGGACTAACACACTTCAAGTCCTATAGGTGCTTCTGGGAAGAAAATATAGCTCTGTGTGTATGATGGGACTAACACACTTCAAGTCCTATAGGTGCTTCTGGGAACAAAATATAGCTCTGTGTGTGTGATGGGACTAACACACTTCAAGTCCTATAGGTGCTTCTGGGAAGGAAATAAAGGTCTGTGTGATGGGACTAACACACTTCAAGTCCTATAGGTGCTTCTGGGAACAAAATATAGCTCTGTGTGTGTGATGGGACTAACACACTTCAAGTCCTATAGGTGCTTCTGGGAACAAAATATAGCTCTGTGTGTGTGATGGGACTAACACACTTCAAGTCCTATAGGTGCTTCTGGGAAGGAAATAAAGGTCTGTGTGATGGGACTAACACACTTCAAGTCCTATAGGTGCTTCTGGGAACAAAATATAGCTCTGTGTGTGTGATGGGACTAACACACTTCAAGTCCTATAGGTGCTTCTGGGAACAAAATATAGCTCTGTGTGTGTGATGGGACTAACACACTTCAAGTCCTATAGGTGCTTCTGGGAAGAAAATATAGCTCTGTGTGTGTAATGGGACTAACACACTTCAAGTCCTATAGGTGCCTCTGGGAACAAAATATAGCTCTGTGTGTGTGATGGGACTAACACACTTCAAGTCCTATAGGTGCTTCTGGGAAGAAAATATAGCTCTGTGTGTGTGATGGGACTAACACACTTCAAGTCCTATAGGTGCTTCTGGGAACAAAATATAGCTCTGTGTGTGTGATGGGACTAACACACTTCAAGTCCTATAGGTGCTTCTGGGAAGGAAATAAAGGTCTGTGTGATGGGACTAACACACTTCAAGTCCTATAGGTGCTTCTGGGAACAAAATATAGCTCTGTGTGTGTGATGGGACTAACACACTTCAAGTCCTATAGGTGCTTCTGGGAAGGAAATAAAGGTCTGTGTGATGGGACTAACACACTTCAAGTCCTATAGGTGCTTCTGGGAACAAAATATAGCTCTGTGTGTGTGATGGGACTAACACACTTCAAGTCCTATAGGTGCTTCTGGGAACAAAATATAGCTCTGTGTGTGTGATGGGACTAACACACTTCAAGTCCTATAGGTGCTTCTGGGAACAAAATATAGCTCTGTGTGTGTGATGGGACTAACACACTTCAAGTCCTATAGGTGCTTCTGGGAAGGAAATAAAGGTCTGTGTGATGGGACTAACACACTTCAAGTCCTATAGGTGCTTCTGGGAACAAAATATAGCTCTGTGTGTGTGATGGGACTAACACACTTCAAGTCCTATAGGTGCTTCTGGGAACAAAATATAGCTCTGTGTGTGTGATGGGACTAACACACTTCAAGTCCTATAGGTGCTTCTGGGAACAAAATATAGCTCTGTGTGTGTGATGGGACTAACACACTTCAAGTCCTATAGGTGCTTCTGGGAACAAAATATAGCTCTGTGTGTGTGATGGGACTAACACACTTCAAGTCCTATAGGTGCTTCTGGGAACAAAATATAGCTCTGTGTGTGTGATGGGACTAACACACTTCAAGTCCTATAGGTGCTTCTGGGAACAAAATATAGCTCTGTGTGTGTGATGGGACTAACACACTTCAAGTCCTATAGGTGCCTCTGGGAACAAAATATAGCTCTGTGTGTGTGATGGGACTAACACACTTCAAGTCCTATAGGTGCTTCTGGGAAGGAAATAAAGGTCTGTGTGATGGGACTAACACACTTCAAGTCCTATAGGTGCTTCTGGGAACAAAATATAGCTCTGTGTGTGTGATGGGACTAACACACTTCAAGTCCTATAGGTGCCTCTGGGAACAAAATATAGCTCTGTGTGTGTGATGGGACTAACACACTTCAAGTCCTATAGGTGCTTCTGGGAAGAAAATATAGCTCTGTGTGTGTGATGGGACTAACACACTTCAAGTCCTATAGGTGCTTCTGGGAACAAAATATAGCTCTGTGTGTGTGATGGGACTAACACACTACAAGTCCTATAGGTGCTTCTGGGAACAAAATATAGGAGCTCTGCCTGCCTGCCACGAACACACTACAAGTCCTATAGGTGCTTCTGGTAACAAAATATAGGAGCTCTGCCTGCCTGCCACGAACACACTACAAGTCCTATAGGTGCTTCTGGTAACAAAATATAGGAGCTCTGCCTGCCTGCCACGAACACACTACAAGCCCCTCTTTCTCAATCAATCTTTGTAACTGAATCTATCTAACTCAATCTCTGTAAGTGAATCTCTCTACCTAACTAAATCCAGCAGAGTGTCACAGAATCAGCCTGCTCAATCTGCGCCGGAACAGCATGTGACCGGCGCAGACGGCGTGGCGGCCTTTTATAGGGGGGGGCGTGTACTACAGCCCCTGAGCTGTAATTGGCTACAGGCGTCCTGCCTGTAGCCAATTATGGCTCTTCGAGTTTCCGGGGCTGTGATTGGCCAAGCATGCGGGGTCACAGTGCATGCTTGGCCAATCATCAGCCAGCAATGCACTGCGCCGGCCGCGCCGGCCGCAATGCATTGCGGGGCCGCTCGCATCACACGAACGTGATGCGAGCGGCCAAAATAGTTCTGGGCTCGCCGAGCGAGCGAACGCCCGGTGCTCGATGCGAACGTGGGTTCGCATCGAGCACCGGGCCCATCCCTAATGTTTACATTCCTTGTAATAGGAATAAAAGTGACAATTAAAAAAAAAAAAAAAACATGTAAAAAAAAAAATAAAAGGAAAAATAAGTAAGAAAATTATTTTTTTTTTAAATGCGCCCCATCCCGATGAGCTTGTGTGCAGTGAAGTGAGTAGGCCCACATATGACCACACATGTGAGATATTGCCGTGATCGAGAGCGAGAGCAACAATTCTAGCACTAGACCTCCTCTGGAACTCAAAAACATGCAACCTGTAGAATTTTTTAAACGTCGCCTATGGAGATTTTTAAGGGTAAAAGTTTGTCGCCATTCCACGAGCGATTTTGAAGCGTGACATGTTGGGTATCAATTTACTCGGCGTAACATTATCTTTCACAATATAAAAAAAAAAATTGGGCTAACTTTACTGTTTTATTTTTTAATTTAAAAAAGTGTATTTGTCCCCAAAAAAAGTGCCCTTGTAAGATCGCTGCGCAAATACGGTGTGACAGAATGTATTGCAACGACCGCTATTTTATTCTCTAGGGTGTTAGGAAAAAAAAGTATAATCTTTTTATATCTAAGTCATTTTCTAGCAAAAAAAACAGTTTTTTAACTTGTAAACAACAAATCTCAGAAAGAGGCTCAGTCCTTAAGTGGTTAATGATGTATTAATGAATACAGAGCTGTCTGGAGTTCCGCTTTAACAATATCTTTTCAATGATTTAAATTCTCTCCACTTGCACTAGCTATTGTTTTTTTAGCTATCAAAGGATCATGAAAGCGATTTCAGACCAGTAAAAGATATGTAATGTATAACATTCATTTCCTACCAGTGTTTTGTGCATTTGTTGCTGGCAAACCCACTTTCCCATCTGTTCTTCACTCCAATCCACCAAAAAAATCTGCTGCCAGCCTTATCCATCTCACTCACAATGTTTACTCTGCTCCTTCACTATGCAAATCCCCAATCCACTAGCTGCATGCTTCCACTAGGACTATGTTCAGTATTGTTCATTATATCCACATCTTTTCATCCTAGAAAGTATTATGTAAAGGATACAAGTCTTTTTAGAGCTCTCTGCTAATGTTGGGTTCTATTTACGGGCACATTCAGCGAAAATCCACATAATTGCACATTTAAATGCGAACCCCACTGAAGTCAATATAAGGCAAGTCTTGAAAATCTACTTTTTTCAATTTGCAGGGTTAATAGGCAAGAGATGGTCAAACAAATGACATGGGGGGGGCTGGGTCCTGCCTAGGGAAAATGTGGGCCAATGGAGAAAATTGTTTTAAAAATACTATTTGACAGGGGGGGGCAGCTCTTTAACCACTTGCTTACTGGGCACTTAAACCCCCCTCCTGCCCAGACCAATTTTCAGCTTTCGGCGCTGATGCACTTTGAATGACAATTGCGCGGTCATACTACACTGTACCCAAATTACATTTTTATAATTTTTTTTCCCACAAATAGAGCTTTCTTTTGGTGGTATTTAATCACAGCGGGGGTTTTTATTTTTTGCTAAACAAACAAAAAAAGATGGAAAATTTTGAAAAAAAAAATCATGTTTAATAGTTTGTTATAAAATGTAGCAAACAGGTAATTTTTCTGCTTCATTGATATGCGCTGATGAGGCGGCACTGGTGGGCACTAATAGGCTGCACTGGTGGGCACTGATAGGCTGCACTGATGGGCACTGATAGACTGCACTGATGGGCACTGATAGGCACAGTTAAGGCGGCACTGATGGCCACTGATAAGATGGTACTGATGGGCCCTGATGGGTGGCACGGATGGGTGGCACTGTTGGGTGGCACTGATGGGTGGCACGGATGGGCACTTATAGGTGGCACTGATAGGTGACACTGATGGGCACTGATGGGCACTGATGGGCACTGGTAGGTGACACTGATGGACACTGATAGGTGGCACTGATGTGCAGCACTGTTCTTCAGGCACTGATTGTGGGCACTGATAGGTGGCACTGTGGGCACTGACAGATGGCACTGATCGGTGGCGCTGGTGGGCACTGGTAGGTGGCACTGTTGCCTACTGCTAGGTGGCACTTGTAGGGGGCACAGGTGGGCACTGAGGAGTTGGCGGCAGCTTGCAGTGATCGGGACTGATGTCCCTTTCACTGACGCCTTTTAAAGTACCATTCATCTCCAGTTTGTAAATGCTGAACACAGATCCTAATGGGAGTGTTGATTGCCACTTTAAAGCCCCATACACACGGTCGGATTTTTGCATGGATTCTGTCCGATCGGACAATGTTGTTGAAAAATCAGACCTTGTGTATGCACCATCGGACAGTGTACGTCGGACAAAGTCCTATCTCCTGCTGGATAGATTTGCCGACAACACGGTCCGATCACACCAAATCCGATCGTGTGTACCGTTGTCCGACGGACAAAGTGCTACGCATGCTCAGATCACATTACAAGACCAAAGCTATTGGCTACTAGCCTCTACGTAGTCCCGTCGGAGGCAACAAACGTCACCACGTTCAGAATGATCGGATTTTCCGACAACTTTGTCCGACCGTGTGTACGCAAAACCAACATCGGACAAAGTATGACGGACATGGTCCTCGGATAATCCGAGCGTGTGTATGGGGCTTAAGGAAGCTGCTAGCAGGCTTCAGCAGGCTTGCAACAAGCTTCATGAGTTGCTGAAGTCTGCTATCCACATGCATACCTCCCAACATTTTGAGATGGGAAGGAGGGACACCTATTAGCAAAAGTATGTAGGCATAGGCCACGCCCCTTAAAAAATAACTATAAAAAAAAATTGAAAAAAATTATACAGTTATACAAAAAAAAAAAAAGATTAGTTAAACTCACATTTTATTTGTTTGTTTTTTACAACTATTATTCATTTATATTGGCTTTTGACATTTACAAATGCAGCAATTTAGAAATTGGATGGAAGGTTTAGCACTGGGAAACACTATTTGAAAGCTAAAAAGTGCATTTTATATACAACTATATAGATCAGACCAAAGTGAGGGATGAATGAGGAGGAAAGAGGGACATTGTTAAAAATCAGGGACAGTCCCTCGTAATCAGGGACAGTTGGGAGCTATGCACATGCCTGCCGAGCTTTTCAGCCTCACGGTGATCCTATGGAGGTCTATATGGGTCTTTGACAAGCCTTGATCCACTTGTATCTAGTGAGTGCATATTTTTTTGTTTTTCTTTTTTTGCTACACCTGGAAGGAGGCGCCCTCTTATGTTTGTTTTTTAATGCTTCCATTAGGATCTGTGTTCAACATATACAAACTTGAGCTGAAATGTACTTTAAAATCTACAACAAAGCTTCCTAAAAGCTCTGTAAATGGTTTGTCAAAGCTAGCTTTTCGCACTGCTCTCATACGAGTGGAAGCCTGTGTGAAACAGGCATAACCTTGTCTACGAAGTGGCACATTTGTATGCTGTACTCATGCACTCTAACAACCAATGACTGTGTGGGTGTCGGTGTTCTAGCAACCAACGACATTATTGGTTGCCAAGACTCCCGCACAGTGTCCTTGGTTGCTAGTATGGAAATGGAAAACAATGGTAACCGGTTACGGTTACAAAGATTCTTCAGACACAGCTTCATATGACATTAAAGCAAAATCTCGCCCCCCAGCAAAAAATTAAAATTCAGCAGCTACACATACTGTAGCTGCTGACTTTTAACCACTACCCGCCGGGAGGGCGTACATGGATGTCCTCCCGTTACAGTGGTTATACCAGGATGATGCCTGCACCTACAGGCATTATATACTTTATATCTTTTTCTACATATATATATACATATATATGGGGCTTTTGTATTCTAATATAAACCTACATTTACACATATCTTTTTGCAGCAAGCTCCTGATGAGTGGACAGGGATCCATGAAACGCGTAGAGCCCCATAGATGCTAATTTTAACTGCTTCCCAACCGCCCACTGCATATATACGTCAGCAGAATGGCACGGGCAGGCATAACCACGTACCTGTACGTGGCACTTTAAATGCCTGCACGTGGGCCGCGGGACCAGCGGACCCGATCGCCGCTGGTGTCCCGCGATCAGGTCACGGAGCTGAAGAACGGGGAGAGGTATGTCTAAACAAACCTCTCCCCGCGCTTCCTACTCTGCCTGTCATTGATTGGCTGTTCCCGGTCATCGGGAAAGCCGATCTATGACGTCAGACGTCAGCCCCGCCCCCTAATGTAAAAAAACACACACATGTCCGAGCCCATAACCCCTCCCCTCCCCCTAGTGGTTAACTCTTTCACTACAACTGTCATTTATACAGGAATCAATGCATTTAAATAGCATTGATTGCTGTATAAATGACAATGGTCCCAAAAATGTGTCAAAAATGTCCGATGTGTCCGCCATAATGTCGCAGTCACAATAAAAATCGCTGATCGCCGCCATTACTAGTAAAAAAAAATATATTAATAAAAATGCTATAAAACTATCCCCTATTTTGTAAACGCTATAACTTTTGCGCAAACCAATCAATAATCGCTAATTGCGATTTTTTTTACCAAAAATATGTAGAAGAATACGTATCGGTCTAAACTGAGGAAAAAAAATGTTTTTTTATATATTTTTTGGGGATATTTATTATAGCAAAAAGTAAAAAATATTGCATTTTTTTCAAAATTGTCGCTCTATTTTTGTTTATAGCGCAAAAAATAAAAACCGCAGGGGCGATCAAATACCACCAAAAGAAAGCTCTATTTGTGGGAAAAAAAGGACGCCAATTTTGTTTTGGAGCCACGACCGCGCAATTGTCAGTTAAAGCGACGCAGTGCCGAATCGCAAAAAGGGGCCTGGTCCTTTGGCTGCCAATTGGTCCGGGGCTGAAGTGGTTAAGATTGAGCATGCATTATTTTATGAAATGTCACTTAACTATTATAACATGAACTGTATTATTATATGAATTTCCGTGTGTCAGCTTTTTGTACATATGTTAGTATCATATTTGGACACTGATTTTATGCATTTTTGTTTACTATGTAATGTGCAATAAATTACTTTTGATTCCATCTAATGCGTTTTCAAGTGGCCCGCCTCACTCAAAGTCCCATGACCACTGTTCTATGTTTGTATGGTTAATATTAGGACAATTACCTGTCCTGGAATCCAGCAAAGTCTTCACCCGGGCTGATGTATCCATCGGCTCTCGGGTGCTGCTGCCGCCATTCGTGCTAAGAGAAACCGGCAGTGAAGCCTTTTGCTGCGCTGCACTTTCTGAATGTCCCGGCGGGAGGGGTAGGAGAAGGGGGGCTGAACTTCAGAGTGACGAGGTCTCTCAGAAGTGGGGACGGGTACCTGTCAAAAAATAGGTACCCGCTCCCCCCTAAAGGTGCCAAATTTGGCACCATGGGGGGGGGAGGCACATAAGCGGAGCTTTCACTTTTGGGTGAAACACACTTATTGTGTGTATAAAGGCTGGTCCTTTGTGTTCACTTTGCTTTCTTAAATAAGCCTCACTAAAGGCAATAGGAAGTGAATCTTAAAAATACATTTTCAAGGCTAATATGGATTGTCAAACAGATGACATTGGGGCTGGGCACTGCCCAAGGGGGATATGTAAGTGAAACATTAAGATGTACAATACCTTTAAATAACATGCTTGGGGGGGGGGGCGGTGCTCTAACCCTGCCTGTGAAGTTGCACATCTGTATGATATACTAAAGGCACCATAACAACTAATGACTGTGCGGCCACCAGCGTTCTGCCAATCAATGACGTTATTGATTGCCAAGGCCCTGGCCTGCAAAGCTTCCTTGGTGGCTAGTATGGAAATGGAAAACACTGGTAACCTATAACTGTTACCAAGCTTCTTCAGATATAGGTCTGTATAACATTTACATAGAGCTAAAGCCATCAATTTAACTGTTTTCCAAAACCGTTACAATTAAGGCATGCCATGAATTACACAACTTGCTTGTGCTCCCATCAGAATTGTCAAGCCATCAAATGGTTTGTATCATATCTAGTCACAAGTGCAGCACCATGGCAAACGCAGATCCAACAGAGGCTAAGATGGCAGCTTCCTTGGCTGTAGAAGAGGAGTGGAAGAAGACACAGGGCCACTCAATGAAACTGAAGGAGAACCAGTCTAATCTTAAAGTGATTCTAAAGGTTTGTTTAAAAAAAAATAATAACAAACATGTTATACTTACCTGCTCTGTGTAAGGGCTTTGCATAGAGTGGCTCCAATCCTCCTTTTCTGGGGTCCCCTAGCGGCACTCCTGGCTCCTCCTCCTCATCGGGTGCCCCCACGGAGACCCGCATTCCCTGGGGAAACACGTATGGGCGTGCTCCCGAGTCCTGCTGCTGCGTCCATTGACACAGACAGCAGGACTCAGCCCCGCCACCGCTCCTGTGTCTCTGGATTTGATTGACAGCAGCGGGAGCCATTCAATCTATCCAATGAGAACCCGAGATAGCAGCTGGAGGCCCATCCTCAAGGCTGGAATGATCGGGTACAGGTACGAAAAAGGGGGGCTCTGGGGGGCTGCTGCACCACAGAAGTTTTTATACCTTAATGCATAGAATGGATTAGGGTGAAAAACCTTGAGACTTTCAACTTCTTTAAGCTGCATGGGGGGTTTCACTGTCAGGGTGATAAGGATGTGTAACTCCCTTCCACAATTGGTGGTGTCAGCGGGGAGTATTGATAGTTTTAAAAGACTCTTGGACGTGCATCTTAGTGAACACAGCATACAGGGATATGATATGGGAAATTATTATCAACATGAACATACACACACAGGTTGAACTTAATGGACTAATGTCTTTATTCAACCTTACCAACGATGTAACTATGGTTTTGACCAGTGTCCGACCAAGCTGTGTTGCTGCTGTGGTGGAGGGTCAAGGATCTTACTGACAATACTAGCTGCACAAAATTATAAATTTTTTGACAAGTAAAGCATTTCTCATACATATAGCTCAATTGCGTATTTAGCTGCTTTCCTGGAATGCAGTTCTAAAACAGGATGAATGTAAGTAGAACCTAAGTACAGTAATTACTGTAAGAAATGGCCAACCATTTACATGCACCCTGTCCCCGTCTCCGTTAAACAGACTTGTTTTTTAAATTGGCTGCAATATTTCCTTAAGAGCCGCGGCAGGAAATCAATTTTTACTCCGCGGGAGAGGAAAGGCGTGTGTAACATATTGCCACAGCTTGGTGTAATGAGAGGGAATTGACCGGCAGCAAAATTAAATTCATTTTCAATTCTTTTTTTTTTACCCTAGACAGAGAAGATTTGTTAACAGGCTGAGAAAATAAATTATCATCAGACATTACACCCAAGAGTTTTTATTTTATTCTGTGCAAAACTTAATTGAAATCACAGGGACTACAGCATCTAATTTACAAATTCATATAAGTTTTGAAGTTTCTCTATCTCACACTTGGCAGACTTGTTTTATGGGAGAAACCTTTTTAATGTGATCTCATACACAAAAGTACGGCAAAAATGCTTCAAATAAACCTGTGCTCTCACCGGACATTATGCATTTGTTCTTGTCCCTGCAGCGTATGAAAAATGTCAATATGATGGGTTATTTTTACTTAAAGCCTAACTCCGGCAAAATGAAAAGTCCTAAAGCCGCCAGGGCTGTATATCAAATCTGCCGCTTCCATGGGCATAAGGAATCAAAGGCTGGTGACCGGTAAAAATTGCCGGCCGAGCAATTTTACCATCCCGGACCACACACCCGTATTCTAACATTATGGTATGACAGGCCTGTACACATGTCATATGCTTTGCTTCGTGGTTGCAGCAATTTAAACTCAAGCTACAGAGTTTGACAGATGGTACCACCTCTCAATCTCAGCCATTGAGATCAATGGTCAGTTGCACCAATGTAATGTCCCACAATTGCCAGGAACAGGAATTAGAAGACAGCAGGAGCACCTGCTGAATGCCTGTGATTCCCTGCTGCTATTATAATTATTATTATACATGATTTATATAGCGCCAACTGTTTACGCAGTGCTTTACAATGTATAGGGGGGACAACACAATTACAGTACAGTTCAATACAAAAGGTACAGAAGGGCCCTGCTCATAGAGCTTACATTTTAAAGGGACAAAATGTAATAGATGCAGAGAATGATTTGATGGGGGTGGCTCGGGGACTTTTCAGGGGGCAAAGGCATCCTAAAAGCTTGCATTTTTAATAACTTAAAGTGATTTTAAAGCCTAAGGTACAAAAGCTTCTGTGTCACAGATTTCCACCACCCCCCCCCCCCATACTTACCTGATCCCATTCTTGATCCAGCGCTGTGCATGAGAGCAGTGACTCCCTTCACTCTCTACCTCCTCACAGGGCAGATTGATAGCAGAAGCCATTGGCTCCCGCTGCTATCACTCAAATTATGTGATGAGGGAGCAGGGGCATGGCCAAGGTGCACTGTTTGTGTCAATAGAGCTCACATGTGCCCCATAGAAAGCATCTTTCTAAGGGGGCACTTGCTGAATAGGAGGAGGCAGTAGCACCAGTGCGGAACCCCAGAAGAGAGAGGAGGGTCAGGGCTACTCTGTGAAAAACCATTGCATACATATAATATGTTTGTTATGTTATTGAAACATTTTTATAAAAATAAATAAAAAATGAAAGCTTTACGTTAAGTTAGACAATAAAGGGTATAAAGGGTATCAATTAAACTGCAAACTTTCTGCATTAGGTGTTTGCTAAAGCCGCTCATAGATGGTTCGAATCTCTGCCAGTTTAGCAGGGGCCAGCCGAGATTCGAACCATGTATGGGCAGGCTGATTGGATTGACTCGGGTACCACCAGCATTTTGGATTTTTTAGGATGCGGTTATTGCAATAATTACTGTGTTCTCCCAGCCAGAATGACTCTCTGCGCTCCCCCACCGGGAGAACACAATAGCTCTGAATCAACACATAGTGTTGATGGGGCTCAAGCAAAATCACATCATCTACAGCTGGCTTAACGCTGTACAAAATTCTACTATTTGCACTGATGCAAAACATAATTAGGACTATTATATATCATGACAGTGACATCACATATTCAGCACCTTTAGGTGAGGAAAAGGTAGAGATATCCCAACCACCGCACACGACACCGGGCAGGGCGAAACATGTTGGAGTCGTGGTCTGGAGGAATGGAGCTGAGGCTGCTTTTACCTGCTAACCACTTGGGTTGGGTTTGGTGTGCGGCGGCCGGGCTATCTCTTCCTATTTCTGCAGCATGCTATGGGTCTATACGGACCTTTTCTCAGCCTGCACCCTCACTAGTCAGCGCCATCCAACTCATCTGACCTTGGCAGCCTTAGCGGGGACCCTTAAACATTTATAGTTGATTACCTTTAAGTCAGGATTGACAACCAGGAAACCCTTTTTCAAAGTGCATATAAACCCAAAAACAAAATTGTAAAACATTGCAGCTTACCAATCCGTAGAAGTGGCAGATGCATTCGTTTTTTTTTTTTTATTAGGGCTTTTTTTTTCACCTGGTGAACCAGCCAATAACACTGAAGCAGTGTTGTCACTTTAGCAGTGTTGTCAATCAGGGGAAGACACTAGCATATTTAAATGAACTTGGCTAACAAATTAAAGCTCATCTCCAGCTTACACTTTTCAAACAGTTACAGCAACATTTTTGTTTCCTATTGGGATATTTTTATTTATTAGAGGATTTATATAGCGCCAACAGTTTTTTACAATAAATAAATAAAATCTGACCATTGTAAACACCCCTACCAGTGTTAAATGTTTATTCTTAACACTCAAAATGCCACTTTTGCAGGACAGCGTGGTCTGTAAAAGGAAGCTGAAAAATAACAGACTTACTAGCAGGATCACCAGGTGAAAATAAAGGAAAAAAAAAACAAAAAAAAAAAACCAAAGAAAACGAATGCAGCCATCACATCTAAGATCGGTAAGCTTCAATATACCAACTGTTTGCTTTTGGGTTTAGATACACTTTAATCCACATTTGCCTCAAAGATCATAAACAGACCGCTTTTTCTAGTGACACATTCTCTGTGTATTTATATACATATATCTGCCATCAGGAGGCATCCATTCCATATAGTATTGTAAAGCTACAAGAGATAGTGAGTGATATGAAAGTGCAGAGTGTAAGCCCCCGTACACACATTCGGAAATTCCGACCACAAAGTCCGTCGGATTTTTTCAGACGGATTTTGTCCGACACACGGTCGGACAAAGTTGTCAGAAAATTCGATCATTCCGAACGTGGTGACGTTTGTTGCGTACGACGGAACTACGTAGAGGCTAGTAGCCCATAGCTTTGGTCTCATAATTTGATCTGAGCATGCGTGGCACTTTGTCCGTCGGAAATTCTCGACACACGATCGAAAAAAGTCAGATTGGATTTTGTTGTCGGAAAATTTGAGAACAGGATCTCGACGGAAAAAGTCAGATGCCGCCCACAGACGGGCGGATTTTCCGACAACATGGTCCGATCGGACATTTTCCATCGGAATTTACGACCGTGTGTACGGGGGCTAAGTGCTCTCCAGGACAGGACAGGTTACTGGGGCTGCAGTTGAGTCAAGCAGGAAATAAAATATGATGGCTTAGAGCTCTCTGTGAGTTGCTGTATGCTGGTAAACCAGCCTTGGGTCCCATTGTCATCATGCATGTGTCGCGGGGCCAAGGGGTCACAGTGAGTGTGAGTCTGGCCTCATTACACAGAGAGAGGCTCACACTGATCCTGGGCAATCTTCTACTTTTTCACAATACCTGAGATGGAGGAACTTTGAACATGAATGTTGCATACACAATATAACACAATTGCTAGTAGGCCTATTTGTAAGTGCAAGAATGGAAACTCGTCCATGTTCAGTATCGATGACAGCCAGGGATATTTGCTGTTCCTGCCTAATTGCAATTATCATGAGCACGCCACCATGTGCTGCTTTTATACCGATTGTCCATAAATTCACAGATGGTTGTCAACCATGCTGTAAGGCCGTTATAGAACGAGAATTTCCATCTGACGGCTAATGTGTTGACAGACTTCTGTGTACCGTCTAGTCTTTAGTGCAACTACAGAAGCCAACTGTCCCTTAGAAACAGAGACATTTCTTATTTTCAGGAAAATCCTGCTTCCCATTCCCCATTGTGCGTTACCTAGAAACCATAATTTAAAAAAAACTAACATAATTTAAAAAAACAAAAAACAAATGTGGCGTTAATTATTTCCTATTTATTTTTTTTCGTTTTTGTATATGCTTTTTTTTTTTTCTTTTTAAGCTTTTCTTTGTAAGATTTTCTTTTTCTTTTATTATTACTATTTTTCCAGGAATTACTCTTCTTTGTAAAAAGTGAAGGCTCGCTATGAGTTAAATCCAACAAAGTGCATGGCATCTCCTGAACCTATCTCTATTATTTACATCTGACAGGTTTATAACTTTGCTGAGGATACACTTTTGGCTGTGAAAAGAGAGAAGCACACAGAGCAGCTATACCCGCCCCTCCTCTCTGCTGTTCATTTACAGAAGCCTTTATATTTTGTGAATGTGTTCACACAATACAAAGACTTCCATGATTGGGCACGAGGAGGAGAGAAGTGGTCATAGCAGCTGCAGTGACTCTGCTGTTGAAGATGCCGAGGCCCAGAAGGTCCAGCGCCAGGTTCCCGGAACCACAGTGGTAGCTGTCTTCTGGGAGTTCTATAAACCTGCCAGATGTAAATTATAGAGATAAGCCGAGGAAGTGTCATGTACCTCATTGGACTTAACTCATAATGTGCCTTCACTTTTTTCAAGAAGCAATGTAGGGAGGTGTAAAAATCGCAGTCAATTCTTTTATACCGATTGTCCCTAGAACTCCCACTGACACCAACAATAGGGCAATATTCTTCCCACTGATGCCAATGACGAGGCCCTAATTCCTTCCACTGACACCAATGATGGGGAAATATTTTCCCCACTGACGCCAACAATGGAGCACTAGTTCTCACACTAACATCAAAGATGTGGCACTATTCCCCCACCTTCTGACCACAGGTGCTATGTCATTTTTTTTACTCACACTGATGATGAGCATTTTCCAACGTCTACAGTCTGGCCCCCAAAAAAAACTGAAGGACAGTAAACTGGTCCTTTGTTTAGAAAGTTTGGAAACCCCTGATCTATAACACAAGGACTTGATAATATGTGTTAAGCAACATTCCACCTTGTTCCACATAGCCTCTTCCCTGATGATGGAGATCTGATACTTGGTAAGATAACGATAACAGAAGCAGCAGGAAAATAGGCACAGATCCAAAAAACGAATGCAGCAGAAGCAGGCAGATCCTTGCATTGCAGATCTCCAGCGACAGCTATCTCTCCAGGAGAAAAATATATTCTTCTCCTCAGTCTTCACAAGGGAATCGGGGGGGCTTCAGTAACCAAAATTGCAGTGTTTATCCTCATGACACATCAAAGGAAGCACCTCCATGGTTAACAGAGGACAGAATTAAAATTAAACTTGGGAAACTTAACATTAATAAATCACCGGGACCAGATGGCTTGCACCCGAGGGTACTTAGGGAACTCAGTCAAGTAGTTGCCAGACCATTGTTCCTAATTTTTACTGACAGTCTACTGACTGGAATGGTACCAGCTGATTGAAGAAAAGCTAATGTAGCACCAATATTTAAAAAGGGCCCAAAATACATCCCTGGGAATTACAGACCAGTTAGCCTAACATCAATAGTATGCAAGCTCTTGGAGGGGGTTATAAGGGACTATATACAAGATTTTATCTTGCCAAACCAATCTATTAACCTTCTATGAGCAGGTGAGTTGCCATCTATATAAAGCAAGGCCCATACACGTGGTGTATCTGGATTTTGCAAAAACATTTGACACAGTTCCCCATAAACATTTACTGTACAAAATAAGGTCCGTTGGCATGGACCATAGGGTGAGTACATGGATTGAAAACTGGTTAAAAGGGCGAGCTCAGAGGGTGGTGATAAATGGGGAATACTCATAATGGTCAGGGGTGGGTAATGCGGTCCCCCAGGGTTCTGGGCTGGGACCAATCCTGTTTAATTTGTTCATAAACGACCTGGAGGATGGGGTAAACAGTTCAGTCTCTGTATTTGTGGACGATACTAAGCTAAGCAGGGCAATAAGTTCTCTGCAGGATGTGGAAAACTTGCTAAAAGATCTGAACAAATTAATGGGGTGGGCAACTACATGGCAAATGAGGTTTAATGTAGAAAAATGTAAAATAATGCATTTAGGTGGCAAAAATATGAATGCAATCTATACACTGGGGGGGATAACTTCTGGGGGAATCTAGGATGGAAAAGGACCTGGGGGTCCTAGTAGATGATAGGCTCAGCAATGGCATGCAATGCCAAGCTGCTGCCAACAAAGAAAACAGAATATTGGCATGCATTAAAAAGTAGATCAACTACAGAAATAAAATGATAATTCTCCCGCTCTACAAGACTCTGGTCCGGTCGCACCTAGAGTATGCTGTCCAGTTCTGGGCACCAGTCCTCAGGAAGGATGTACTGGAAAGGAGCGAGTACAAAGAAGGGCAACAAAGCTAATAAAGGGTCTGGAGGATATTAGTTATGAGGAAAGGTTGCAAGCACTGAACTTATCCTCTCTAGAGAAGAGACGCTTGAGAGGGGATATGATTTCAATTTACAAATACCATACTGGTGACCCCACAATAGGGAAGAAACTTTTTCGCGGAAGGGAGTTTAACAAGACCCGTGGCCACTCATTAAAATGAGAAGAAAAGAGGTATAACCTTAAACTACGTTGAAGGTTCATTACTGTTGCACTACGGCAAGGATGTGGAATTCCCTTCCACTGGTGGTGGCATCAGCGGGGAGCATTGATAGTTTATAGATAAGCACCTAAACGACCGCAACATACAGGGATATACAATATAATACTGCCATATAATCACACAGATAGGTTGGGCTTGATGGACTTGTGTCTTTTTTAAACCTCACCTACTATGTAACTATGTAAGCCTTTAGAACAGGGGTCTCCAAACTTTTCAAACAAAGGGCCAGTTTACTGTCCTTTAGACTTTAGGGGGGCTGGATTCTGGCCAGGGGGGAGAGAAAATGCCCTGGGCCGAGTATCAGTGAGAATAAACACGGCCTCAGTGTTGGTGGTCAGTAAGTGGGGGAGTAGTGCCCCATCATTGGTATTAGTGGAAGAAATAGTGCCCTATCATTGGTATTAGTGGAAGAAATAGTGCCCCATTATTGGTGTCAGTGGGAGGAATAGTGCCTAATGTCATTGGGAGCAATAGTGCCCCAATGGCTGGATGAAGGCTAGCAAGGGGCCGCATCTGGCCCCCGGGCCACAGTTTAGAGACCCCTGCATTACAAGACCAGAACACAGTGACATCACCAAAAATTATTACAAGTCTGTCAGATGCAGCACCGTCTTAGATGATCTTAAACTGCAGATATAAAGCTATGAGACTACAGGACACAAATGCCTTGGCACAATCACATACCAGAAAGTGTACTGCTAATTTTAAAGCCAAAGGTACATTTTTAGGACTCAGTTTACATTTCTAGATGTACCCTATAAAAAAGCAAATGCTCACTTTTTGAATTCAGGTATATTTTAAACAATATTCCATTAAATCGAATTGCATGAACTACGCACTAACCTTTCAGCGGGCTGGACAATGCCAATAGGCATTCATAGTGTCATAAAAATTTGTCAGGTAGAATGAAATGTCTCTGGGCCTATTACATTATTTCCAAACATGCGTCATAAATGTAAAATTCATTTCTTACAACATTGATCGCGCTGCTTTGTGCCTGCATTACAGTAGTGGGTTTTTCCTGTGCTAAATTTATTTTCTAGAGATTAAAGATAAGGCTCACACAGTGAGGGAACTAAATTCAATAAGCAATAAACAGTAAACATATAAACAAGGGTTTAGAGTGCTGAGTATTTATGGGTAACTATAAAACTAAACTAAACAATATAAACAGCTACAATTTCACAGCTTATAAAAAATATATAAAATCATAAAAAACAAATTAAGTCATCACTAGATTTTACTGTTTTACTGAATAACCACAGTTTTGACAGTTCTCAAGTTGTATGTTGTACTGGTAACATTAAAGTGGGCATAAACTCTCATGCATAATTTTTACCTATAGATAAGCCATAATAAGGCTTACCTGTGGCGGCCGCTCATACCGGGTACAGGGGCGCCACCCCTCTAATCCATGTGCCCGGCCCCTAAGCTACATGAAGGGCACTGGACACATTAGATCTCAATGTTTTTTGTTTTTTTAAGTACATAAATAGAGCCTAAGGCTCTAATTGGCTTAAAAAAGGGTGGGCTCGGGGGGGGGGGCAGAGTACTGCCCCCCAAGCCCAGCGAGTTGTGTGACATTAGCAAATTAATATTCGCTAATGTCTTCCTGTTTCTCCTCCCAGCCAATCATGAAGCGTGTCCTGAGGCCCGATTGGCCGTGAGTCCTAAGACCAGATTGGCCACGAGTCCCAACTCCTGATTGGCCGGGAGGAGAAGCGACAGCTGGGACTCGGAAGGAGACACAGGGGGGAAAGCTGCCAAAGCCATGACCTGGATGGGGTAATTGCGGGGCGAGGGGGGAAGCAGCGATCGATCTGGCGACCGCCACAGGTGGGGGGTGGCTGGCTGGCTTGGGGAGGGGGTGGCTGGTTGGGTGGGGCAGGCGGCCCCTCCCTCCAAGAAAATTGAGCACTAGCAGCCACTGCCTATAGGAAGTATAAATATCTTCTAAACGTGCACCATTTAGGAGATATTTACTGTACATGCAGCCGGTGATGTCACCAGCTGCTCCTGTGCGCATGCGCAGAAGTGACGTCATCGTGGTTCCGGCCACTCACAGAGCCGGAGTCTGCGAACCCAGAAGGAAGACCAGGTGCAGATGGAAGCGCCTTCAGCGTCGACAGCGCAGCACTGGAAGGCTTCATTCTAAGGTAAGTTTCACATAATGTGCTAGTACATACAGTATCTCACAAAAGTGAGTACACCCCTCACATTTTTGTAAATATTTTATTATATCTTTTCATGTGACAACACTGAAGAAATAACTCTTTGCTACGATGTAAAGTAGTGAGTGTACAGCTTGTATAACAGTGTAAATTTCCTGTTCCCTTAAGTCCCAGCGTGCTGATATTATCACACTCGTTGAGACCCATGTGACCCATTAATTAATAAAAAATCGCAGTCAATTCTTTTATTGGTGTCTGCTCCTCCATTAGGGCCATTCACGCCACAATTTCTGGGTTCCGGATGATGTGTTCTGATGTGTCTTTGATGTGTTTTTGATGCGTTCCGGTAAGTTTTTTCCCTTTTTTTCTTTTGCTCAAATGGGGATTTGCATGTCTATACAGAAGCATTCCATACATAAAAAATGCAACGTGTTCTTCTTTTGTTGACTAGATTGAAACACACTGCACTGGTGTAAACTAGGGACATTGGAATCCATGTTAAGCATTGTCCATGCAGTTTTAATGCACTGGACTGCATCTAGTGTGAGCCAGCCCTTAAAGTGTAACTAAAGGCACACATACTTATTTTAGTTCCAAAGGTCCGATGCCTGCAAGGTCCCTTGCCAGTGCTGGCATCCCCCCCCCCCCCTCCCCGATCTGGGTGCTGGTCTTCAACCGCCTGGATTGGTTGGTGTGGGATGACATCACTCCGGTGCACGTGCGGAAGTGCAGTCATCCCAGCACACTAGCAGCGTGCCATGATATAAACTGAGCTGCACAGGCTGCATGCCAGAATGTAAACAGAACTGTGCATATGTAGCTCAGTGTGGATTCCACAGAGGACTGTGAATAGGCAGATACGTGTACATTGCATGTCTCTTCTACAACAAAGACCCTGGCTGTTCAGAATTTTTTTTGTTTTTGCTCCAATTTTAATAGATTCCTCTCATTTCCTGTGTAGTCACAGGACAAGAAATGACAAAAAATAACCTTAATGTGGAAAAAAACTGCAGAAAAACTTGTTTTAGCACTTAGAAAAGAATTTGTCTGCAATTCACTTTTAAAGGAAGAGACCAGACAAAGCATAAGCCACTAAGAAACTGCTAAGGGTTTTTATCATATTGTATAAAATGCTTACATCTTGTACAATCTGGGTTTTTTGCTCTCGCAGTGCCATTCAAAAGATGATGTACTAAGAATGACTGTCCATAAGGCACTGCTTGTAATCCAGTTAATTAAAATAATCCGCTATAAAATGTATCCAGCCTTCTGAAATATTTTCTAAAAACGATGTTTCTAGTAACTTATTGTGATGTGGTTTACAAGCTGAGTATTATTTGTATCTAATTAGAACATAGAGAGTAAGGGCTCTTTCACACGGACGGACCGTATGTCCGTTTTTCATCCATCCGTTTTCGGATGAAAAACGGACATACAGGTATCCCTATGGGATAGCGGGTGTCAGCGGATGAGCATCCGCTGACACCCGCTCTCGTCCGTGCCCGCTCTGCTCCGTTTCTGCAGACGGAGGAAAACCCCATTTTTTCATCCGTCTGCAAACCGGATCGGGTGACGACGGACTCTACGGTCCGTCGTCACCCGATCCCCCATAGGGGAGAGCGGCGCTCTGACAGGTCCGTCCGTGCACGGAGTGCAGAGACGGACCTGTCATCTTCCTGCTCAGAGGAGATCGCTCCGGCGATCCCCGCTGAGCAAGCGGCTATCCACGGGGCGGATCTGCACTGATCAGCCCCGTGTGAAAGAGCCCTAATACATTCCTATTCTATAGTTCACAAGCTCCAGAATGAGAGTTAGGGCTCTTTCACACGGGGCGGATCAGTGCAGATCCGCCCCGTGGATAGCCGCTTGCTCAGCGGGGATCGCCGGAGCGATCTTCGCTGAGCAGGAAGATGACAGGTCCGTCTCTGCACTCCGTGCAGGGACGGACCTGTCAGAGCGCCGCTCTCCCCTATGGGGGATAGGGTGAGTCCGTCGCCACCCGATCCGCTCTGCAGATGGATGAAAAAATGGGGTTTTCCTCCGTCTGCAGAAACGGAGCAGAGCGGGCACGGACGAGAGCGGGTGTCAGAGGATGCTCATCCGCTGACACCTGCTATCCCATAGGGATACCTGTATGTCCGTTTTTCATCCGAAAACGGATGGATGAAAAACGGACATACGGTCCGTCCGTGTGAAAGAGCCCTTAAAGTGGACCTTGTTTGAAAATGTGAGGTCCGTTTATAGGATCGATTATTCTACCACATTTAGATTCCACTGTACCGCTTCCCAGGGCTTTTTTTCAGCAGGAACGTACTGGTACTCAGTATCGGCATCTGTGCACTGGTCCAGAATATGGAGCTACTAAATGTCCTATTGGTCATTTATCAACTCCAGCAAGGACAGGATAAAGACAGTACTTGCTCCGCCTGCTTAGAAAAATCCTTCAGTGCATGAATTCCATATCTCTACCCGGTCATCTAGCGACCCAGCCCCATAGGCCACAGCCTATTCCTTCTGATCCAGATTGTTCCAAAATAGGAGCGAGACATACTGCCAAAACTGGTAGGTTTCCTGTCTGTAGCCTCTGGTCACTGGGCTTCTCTCTGTACTGGGGAGGAGTTTGGGGGAGAGCTCTGTACTAGGGGTGGGTGGTTTGGAGGGAAGACTCTGTAATTTTCGGTTGTGCACTTGTCTGGTCTGTGTTACCTACTCCTGCGCCCTAAGTGATATACTCTTCTGAGTCTTTTGTCCTGTGAGATACACACGCCTAAACCCTACACCAGGTGCAATACGCACTCCTGTGCCATGATCCCTGTGTAATATGCACACCTGTGCCCTGATGCCTCTGCAACATGCCCTCATTGACACCTTGGTATAGTGAAAATCTTGTCTTTAATTCACATAAAGCAACAGGTGTCACAGGCCTACATTTCAGAACCTCGCAGGATCCCTTTTTCAAGGCAGGGCAATGACTCATCATTGTGTTGGTGAATTCCTTATTTTTTCAAGTTTACCATCCTACAGGATAATGTCAGGGTGGCTGTCCACCAGCTGAAGCTTAGTAGAAGTTGGGTGATGCAGCAGGACAATGTTTTTTTTTTACGAAAGGCAAATCCCCTTTGCACTACAAGTGCAAACTACAAATGCAAAGTGCACTTGAAATTGCACTGAAAGTGCAGTTGGAAGTGCAGTGGCTGTAAATCTGAGGGGTAGATCTAAAAAATGAGGGGAAGCTCTGCTGATTTTATTATCCAATCGTGTGCAAGCTAAAATGCTGTTTTTTATTTTCCTTGCATGTCCCCCTCGATCTACAGCGACTGCACTTCCATGTACACTTCCAGTGCAATTTCAAGTGCACTTTGCACTTGTAGTTTGCACTTGTAGTGCAAAGTGGATTTGCCTTTCGTAAATAACCCCCAATGTCTCTAAGCCTTAAAGTAAATCCACCACAGACGAGCTTCAGAAAAAGAGAACATATCCTTTGAGTGGCCCAGTCAAAGCCCAGACCTTAATCCCATAGAGATACTGTGGAAGGACCATGTGAGAGCCGTTCACACCAGACATCCTGAAGCAGTTTTCTAAAGAGGGATGGTCAAAAATTCCTCATGAACGTTGTGCAAGTCTAATACAGAGCTACCAAAAACACTTGCTTTAAGTCAATGCTGCCAACAGAGGTTCGACCGCCAACTAACTACAATGGTTCCCTTACCTTTTCCTCCAGCACTGTGAATGTTTCATGAGTGTGTTCAATAAAGACACAAGAAATTAGAATTGTTTGTCTGTTATCAGCATTGTGATTGTCTATTGTTGTGACTTCGATGAGAATTATATCACATTTTAGGCCCGGTTCACACCAGTGCCACATGCGCTCCGACTTTGAGAGCACTTGTTGCATGACAAGTCGCGTCCATTAAGTGTAATTGAACCATTCTAATAGGAGCGACTTTAGTGGCTCTGACTTAGAAAAAGGTTCCTGCACTACTTTTGGTATGACTTTGGCACGACTTGCATTGACTTTGCGAAGTTGCGGCAGTGTGAACTGGGCCTTATGGCAAATTACTGCACAAAACCAGTTAGGTCAAAGGGGTTTACATACTTTCTCTTGCCACTTTAGTTAATCTTAACTTTTTGGTTCCAGGTCCACTTTAAATGAACTCAGTCCCAAAAATTAAAAAACACGGCAAGTTCCTTGCCACAAGCTAAACATGAACTTCAGATAGGAATAAAAAAAGCCACTTAATACAGTTTTGTCTTTCTGAAATAAAATGTTAGATATGTAGGCCCTTTCCCACGGACCTCCTCCGTTCCATCTCATCAAGAGAAGCGCGACTGATCCCCTGCTGTGTGAAGTTGGAACAGAAATAGATGTCACATATGTGTTATCTGTGTCCATTGCAATTTTTCCAATATTCTTTGGAGGAAAAAGTGACCCATGTAATCTCTATGGGCTAGACATATGCAGATGTGCATCCACTTATATCCACCTACTTCTGGTCTAGCTAGTATAAGCGGACTTGGGCACAAATTATTGCATTCTGAATGACCAAACCTAAATGGGCCTGTGTGTGGACAGATATAGGCGGATTAATGTCTACTCATAACTTGACATCCACACGGACATAGGGACATGCAGTCCATTATTGATATGTACATAATCATGGGTCAAAAAATGGACTGTCGATATATCTGTGTAAAAGGGGCATAAATCACAAGTACCTGTATCTGTCTTGATTTCAGCCTCCCACCATCACTTTCATACTAGCACTGGCTGGAAGATGGAGGGGCTGCATTAGGTGACAATCAAGCTCTGATGCTATCATATGTGCTAACAGGAAACATGTTGACAGGAGAAAAGGGCAAAGTAGATGACTTATCTGCATGTATCCTTCATTATGCAATCAATATTCCTAAACTTTTTTTTTTTCTTTTTACAAACAGGATTGTTTTATTAGAAATATAAAAGCAGCACATTACATACTAATGAAAACTTTTGGCATGGGAATTCCGCCAGCAACAGTCCGATGGAGCATACACACGGTCAGAATTTCTGACCAAAAGCTCACATTGGACTTTTGCTGGGGGAATTTCCAAACGTGTGTACGGGGCATAACAGTGAGGCCGCATTGATCAGAGATTCCAAAAAAACACCACAGGGGAAGAATTAGAGAACCGTTTGCATCTGATCTCCTTCTTAGCATAATACAATAGAAAGGAAATCAGCAGTTTGGTATGATGTGGTCTCTGATCATCATCATGTATACCCAAAAGGGCCAACTCAGGGGTCACTGGAAGGCTCAACTGCAGTGTGACATTGATAAGGTCAAATATTTCCAACCGGAAAGGGGAAACCTTACGGCACTCCCAAACTAAGAGCCTGGGAGAATTTAACAGCGCAGACAGAGGGGCATTCTTCCCGGGTAAATTTTATGTAAATGTACTGGGGTATAATAGACTCTATGTAAAAATGTAATGTCAGCCTTCCAGAGATCCCACAGAAGAGCAACCTTCAGGGAGTCAACACAGAGGAGAGCAGCATATCAAGCAGATAGAGGCTTCCTGAGCCAATAATTACTTGATAGGGTCAGCTTGGGAACTGGGACCTAGCAGCATGTTGCAGCTGATAATACTGAAATAGCAACATTCCTAAACTTTAATAGAAAAAAATGTCACTCTCATGGCTAGTCGAGTATGGACTGAAAAGTGGCTGGACAGAATCATGAATATTTGGCAGGTAGGAT
Source organism: Lithobates sylvaticus (assembly GCA_028564925.1). Lineage (NCBI taxonomy): Eukaryota > Metazoa > Chordata > Amphibia > Anura > Ranidae > Lithobates > Lithobates sylvaticus. Next base: position 452,090,876 of record CM053030.1, read on the forward strand.
ATAAAACATATGTGTATGTTAATGGTGTACTTGGTGTTTACACCAAAGTTCAGCTTTTTTAACATGTAAGTGTGCTACAAGTATTTTTAACTCAAGGTCTGAGCCGTGCCCCCATGGTCATTAGCTGGGTGGCCATTACACTATCTACTTTCTCCTCACTTGTGATACCACTGAAGAATTCATGATAAACACTCAGGCGATATGGAATTAGAGAACACGCACTATATCAAAGAATCTTCACTTTGCAACATCATTCTCTTTTCCCATATCGCCCTATCGAATTTATGATATTCTCTGTCCCATCCTATCAGCAGTTTTAATTCTGTTTTCTGTGCTGTTACTTGGCAACCAACAGGAAAACTACATATTGCTTTTATTAAGAAACAAATCCTCGCAAACTGTGCTTGTTCCCCAGCGTCATGTACTAACATGCCTGTGGCTTTTTCATATAATTCAGCAGCAGGTAGGGGATGCATCTGATACAAAATTACAGCTGTAGAGCAAACAGAACACAACAGCATGGAGCTATGGGGTCCTGGAACATGGCATTGAAAATAACGAAGATTAGATTGTAATTGGGCTGTTGCTAATGAAAAGCGATTAAACGCCATCCATTTCCAGAAAATTACAAAACATTTATGTTCTTTTGATCCGTCAGAGAGAAGGACACCTTGTAAGCAGCTAGCCAAGCGCCTTATTCGTTGGGTTACTGGTCAGCCTGAGTTTGCCAATCAAAGTGGACTGTTCCCTTAAGGAGAACCGGGTGTGACTGGGCTTATATGGAATTCAGAATATTGAGGGTCCATTTAAATTCTTGGGATGTGTCAATGTGCTATATGTTACATGTTAACATGCATTTTGTTAAGGCAGCACCTTGAAATAAATGGGTTGCCAATGCACTCTACTGAGGCAAAAATGGGACGTGACCCTTTTTTTTTGTAATGCACCAAAATACACTACCAAAATGAATGGCACGCAATGTATGTTACGTGCATTGTCATCTCTTACCACGCAATTGTTGTAACGGGCCCTTAGTGTAAATTTATGTAAGTCAAAACTTTTTTTTGTAGTTTTAGAATGAGTGAGAAAGAGTTAAAAACACCCGTCAAGTTGTATTGCTGTGCCCACATTGGAGAGATCCACCCTCCATACTGTCTCAAGTACAGAAAGTGATGGGAAATCCAAATTTTAGAGTTGTCACTGGAACAGGAGATGAAGGCAAACCTTCCAATGTCAGCTGTTCTGGTCACAAATATCGGGGATTTTCCCTTGATTTGGAGAGATTCCTCACTTACTGTTGTACTGTTGGGACAGGAACTTACCCCATAGGACACACTGTACAAAAAAAAGACAGGGGTTCTAACTTTGTTCTGCTATAAGCAACATACTCTTGGGCAGCTTAGTGTAAAATACACTAAGGACATTGCATCACTAAAGGGGAAGTTGAGCATAGTTCCACTTTAACTATGGAGATCTGTTATTTGGCACTCCTAATGCCCTGTACACATGATCGGACATTCCGACAACAAAATCCCATGTTTTTTTACGACGCATGTTGGCTCAAACTTGTCTTGCATATACACGGTCACACAAAGTTGGTCGGAAATTTTGAACGTCAAGAATGCGGTAACGTATAACACGTACGCCGAGTCGAGAAAAAGGAAGTTCAATAGCCAGTGCTGCTCTTCTGCTTGATTCCGAGCATGCGTGGCACTTTGTGCGTTGGAATTGTGTACACACTATCGGAATTTGCGCAAATGGATTTTGTTGTCGGAAAATTTGAGAACCAGATCTCAAATTTTGTGCGACGGGAATTCCAATGGAAACTGTCCGATGGAGCATACACACAGTTGGAATTTCCGAGAACAAGCTCCGATCGCACATTTTCCATCAGAAAGTCTGACCGTGTGTACGGGGCATTACACTCTCAAGAGCTGGAAGACAATTCATGAGGTCACAGTTAATAGGGTACACCTGTCAAACTTTAGAAGCTGACCTGTGATACCTAAGTTGAAAATCGCACAGAGCAGTTTTAGGTTCACAATTCTCTAATCAGATTTTGATGCAACCTCCAGTACAACTATGTGAGGCAGCTTGGATGCAGCTTGGGTGTGGTTTGCATATTCCAGTGGTTGCCAACCTTTCAGACCTCATGGAACACTAAACTCACAATTTTTGAATCCTGTGAACCACTAACATGAATTTTATATTTCTTATACACTCAATGCTCCAGCTCTCTGCCGCCTATTGCCTTATACAAACAATGCTTGGGCTCTCTCTCCAACCCCCCCCCCCCCCCAGGACTCTGCATCACACTGCTGCCTTACACAAACTCATTGGATCTCACCTTATCCAGCCATGTGCTCAGACTTCTTGCTCCCTCCCACAGTCTGTAAACAGTGCTGCCATTGGCAGTCCCCTCCTTCTTCACCTCCTGCTCTCTGCACTACTCCCAGTGTCTTGCCGAGTTGGTTCCCCTGGTGGCTTGGTTCCTCTCTGTACTGCGCATGCGCAGTACGAATGGCTAGGCATCTTCAGGAAATTGCCGAACCGGAACAGATGCGAGTGAAGTGTACACCGCACAGCTGATTTTGTTTGTTAAAAAAAAAAAAAAAAAGTTTAAAAAAATACACTCCTAATTGAAAGGGAAAACCCCACAGATAGCACTCTAAAAACACGTTTTCTATTACTCTCTTCTATATCCAGAGCTAAACTATTTATTTTTATTTTGCCTTTCCCTTGCTTACACTAATAGACCCGCCCCTTAGACTGAGACTCCCCTTGCAGAGTAGCGCCAGCATCGGTAGCGTGCGGCATCGTCTTGTACACCGACTGCGCGTGCGCGGTGTACACTTCACTCCAAGCTGTTTAGCTTCGGCAATGTTCGGAAATTACGCTGCGCATGCGCAGTACAGATCTGTACTCATCCGCCGAGGGGAACCATCTCGGCAGAACACTGGCTCCTGCTTCCGAGTTAACAGGAGCCAGAACTACAGAGGAGGCATCGGGTATCAATGCACATTAAGAACAACACTGTTGATTTGCAGCAGAACCCTTTAGGGAACACCAACATTCTCTTGTGGACCATCAGTTGTCCACGGACCAGAATTCTATGGGAACAGAATCGAGCTAGAATTACACCAAAGTACCAGTAGACCCTTTTCCAAAATCTCACTGCACTGCATTGATGTGAACAGGCACCATTGAAAACAATGCGATTTCCACTGTCATGCAATTCTGTGTGACTCAAGGCGTATTTAAAATCATACTAGTGTGAACCAGGCCTTACACAAATACCATCCACATCTGTATGAAAACAGGACTTATTTACCCCATTTATGGTTTAAAGCACAGTGTTTTACTTGTTTATATACTCAGTGTGCTCTGTACTATCAATTGGCAAAAGGTTAATTGTAATTGGATTTTTTCACTGTTTTTATATACAGGAAAGGAAACTGAATCATTTCAGGATTCTCTTGCAGGTAATTGCATTTTAATAAAATTGTAAGAAAACGTTAGGAAATAATCAGCAACTCTCAGGAAACAGGAAAGTCTGTGAATGTACTTGATTCTATGCCATATAAAACAGTATACTGCAGGCTTTCTCACCCCTGCAATTATTTTTTTCAGGTCTCAGGGAACTCCTCCAAAAAATCAACTCATTGGTGGTCAGTGGGAACAATTCACCTTACATTAGTGGCTAGTTATTCAGGGCACGTACCGTGACTGGCGCCACTTGCGCGCATGTGCAGGAGTGACGTCATTGCGGCTCCAGCCAATCACAGCGCCGGAGCCTGCAGACCCGGAAGTAACTCCAAGAAAGATGTCGGCCGTGTCAGCTGTGTGCCGGCGCCGCTGCAGGGCATCGTTCTAAGGTAAGTATTTCATGCATACTAGCTCGTTATACCTTTTTTTTGCAGGTTTTTTTTGGGGGGGATTTTTTTGGGGTGTTTACAACCTATTTAACAAGCATAAAATGCGACAAAATGTGCATAGGATGTTTAGGGGAGCATTTTTAACACTAGTTAAACGCACCTATTAACGTGCATTTGAGTCAAGTGTGAACAAACCCTTGGAGAAACATGGAGTTTGCCTTTATTCAACACTTTATTTCAGAATCCCTCAGAAGATAATAAAGTTTTGGTTGACTTCAATACTTTGAGTCACAGATCTGTAACTGGCATGCAGATCGCAAAAGTCATAATAGGCTCTAGGTCAATGTTTGAGAAAGCGTTGAAGCCATTCGATTGTCAAAGTTAGCTTCCATATTCTCTCACTACAGGATTACTTTAAGAAGGGTTCAGCCAAGCTTTTTAGGTCTATATACCATTCTTCGCCATGGATGATGGGGGGAACCAGAGTGGGAGAAGGAAGTCTAAAGCTGGCTATACATGGCTATACATTCCTGCTGGCACCACCCAGCTTGACAAAAGTTGATTGAAAAAGGAGCCAAACAGAAAATTCTTGGACAAGCAGAGTCTGCATTCAATCAAATGAGGGCACTGTTCGGGTATTCTGACAGCCACGGGTACTTGATAACAGGGTACAATAGCTGGCAGTGCAGATTCGTCCATCCTCTCTCCCCGGTGTGGATGAGGGAATCAAATGTTTTCTCTCATTCAGTCTGCAGAGCTGAAAGAGAGAAAAATGAATGTGTATGACCAGCCTATGTATGACCAGCCTATATCAACAGCTATTCTTTAGTATATGAAAAAGAAAGGTGGAGGCTCAGGTCGAACTACGGCCTGGCCAGATAACAAACCTATACTAAGCACAGCTCAGCTTTAGATGTATTTCCAGCTTGCAATACGTGACAGTCTGGTTCTGTCCTACATAGAGACCAGTTCTTTGAAAGCTGCCTGATGGATGGCAATCATTTGTCAACTGTGTGAAAGCTTTCTTCTCTAGTTCTTAGAAAAAGAAATGAATCATTCACTACCCTTTTCTTCTCCAACGATTACACCAAAATCACATGTTTTTAAGTAGAAACCTCACAGGCTGATACAATTCAAAAGAGCAGCCTGTAATCATATATAATTGTGTTTCTGTTCTAATCATACCCGCATTAAAGCAGTTAGAAAGTATATGTTTTTTGTATTAAAATATTAACCACCTGAGATCCGCGCCATAGCCAAATGATGGCTACAGCGTGGATCTTATGTGCCGGGACTTGTCCTGGCAACGAGCTGCCTGCGCGCCCCCTGAAGGGCGCGCGTGGCGCGCTCTGTGACCCGCAAGTCTGTGAGACTCGCTGGATCACAGATCCGAGTAAGGGGTCGATCCCGACCCCTTACCACGTGATCAGCTGTCAGCCAATGACAGCTGATCATGTGAAAATAACTGAGCCGGTAATCGGCTTTTTTTCCTGCTCGCACTGACAGCGCAAGGAGAAAAAAAAAAAAAGCCGATCACCGGCGGCAGTGAGAGGGACATCAGTCCCTCTCACTGCAATATGCCCAGGGTCCATGGTGCCCACCTTTGCTAATAAAAGTGCCCCCCAGTGCCATCTGTCAGTGCCCCCAGTGCCATCTGTCAGTGCCCCCAGTGCCATCTGTCAGTGCCCACAGTGCCATATGTCAGTGCCCACAGTGCCAGTGCTGCACATCAGTGTCACCTACCAGTGCTCATCAGTGTCCCCTACCAGTGCTCATCAGTGTCCCCTACCAGTGCCCAGTGCCACCTATCAGTGCCCATCAGTGCCACCTATCAGTGCCCATCAGTGCCATCTATCAGTGCCACCTATCAGTGCCATCTATCAGTGCCCATCAGTGCCATCCATCAGTGCCATCCATCAGTGCCCATCCGTGCCACCCATCCGTGCCACCCATCCGTGCCCATCAGTGCCATCTTTGCTGTGCCCATCAGTACCGACTTATCTGTCCCCACCAGTGCAGCCTATCAGTGCGAATACCAGTGCAGCCTATCAGTGCCCACCAGTGCCACCTATCAGTGCCCACCAGTGCAGCCTATCAGTGCCCACCAGTGCCGCCTCATCAGCGCATATCAATGAAGCAGAAAAATTACCTGTTTGCTAAATTTTATAACAAACTATTAAACATGATTTTATTTTATTTTTTAATTTTCCATCTTTTTTTATTTGTTTAGCAAAAAATAAAAAACCCAGCTGTGATTAAATACCACCAAAAGAAAGTTCTATTTGTGGGGAAAAAATGGTAAAAATTTCATTTGGGTACAGTGTTGTATGACCGCGCAATTGTCATTCCAAGTGCGTCAGCGCCAAAAGCTGAAAATGGTCTGGTCACGAGGGGGGTTTAAGTGCAAAGTAATCAGGTGGTTAAACATGTTATGCTTACCTGTTCTGTGCAATGGTATTGCACAGAGCAGCCCGGGACCTTCTCTTCTCAGGTCCCCCATAAGGCAATAAGTCTTCTGCATTCTGCAGTGATGTAAACTCTGGGGGAGATTTACTAAAACTGGTGCACATGGAATCTGCTGCAGCTGAGCATACTAACCAATCGTTACTATGCACAACTGCACCAGATTCTGTGTGCGCTAGTTTCACTAAATCCCCCCTCTGCAATTGTGTCACAAAGAGGTGCAAGGGGGGATCATAAAACACTAGGGGGTTGATTTACTAAAGGCAACAAGACTGTGTACTTTGCAAAGTGCAGTTGCTCCAGAGCTTAGTAAATGAGCACAAGCTCTACTGACTTCCATCATCCAATCCCATGCAAGCAAAAATGCATCTTTTTTATTTCCCTTGCACGTGATTGGGTATTCTGTGCAAAGGGAATCTTTACCTCATTTACTAAGCTCTGGAGCATCTGCACTTGCAGAGTGCAATTGCACAGTCTATTTGCCTTTAGTAAATCTATGTAGCATGAATGTCAGCTCACCTTATCCTTATCTTTCCTCTGCAGGAAAAAAGCACACAGTGAGATATTGGTAAATGAACCATTAGTGCATGCACCAACCCCCTCCCCTCTAAATCAGTCTATTAGCAAGCGTGGAATTAAAACATACAAGGAAATTACAAATCCCTTTCAGTCTAGTGAACACTCCGCTCTAAGCAAAAAATTCATCAAGAGAGGTTCATATCTCTAAATATAACCTCCTAACAATCTCCCCTTAAGCCGCGCACACACGATCTGACTTTACGATGGGAAATGTTTGATGACAGGCTGTTGTCGGTAAATCCGACCGTGTGTATGCTCCATCGGACATTTGTTGTCAGATTTTCCGCAGACAAATGTTGGATAGCAGGTTATCAAATTTTCCGCAGACAAATGTGGGTTGTCGGATTTTCCGATTGTGTGTACACAAGTCCATCAGACAAAAGTCCAAAGTACAAACACGCATGCTCGGAAGCAAGGACGAGCCAGAAGCCCGCATAAACTAATGGAGAATTAACATTCATGATATGAAATCTCGAAATGCAGCGCACAATTCTCTTCTTCTTTAATGGGATAATAATGAAGCTGCTTTGCTGGTAAAATTGATGGAGTTATTGCAAACACATTTTCAAAGGCGTTTTATTCTAGTGATATCAAGAATAATATTATTATGCTTTTTTTTTTTTATTTGGGCAAGTTACCACAACACCATTATCCTGTAGTTTTTAAGATCAAAGATACATCTATGTTGGTGTCCCTTGTTAATTTTATATTGTATTTTTTTAAATGTAACTGCCTACTGCCAAACTGTCATTTGAAGTAAAACACATAGCCAAGTATTATTCTACACAATTTTTTTTATTGTGCATTGAAAAAAGAAAACAAATACGATTAGACATGCTGTCTGCCAATAGAACTTAACCAAAAAGTGCATTCTATGCATCCACGTTATCTCCTCCGATTCCGCAACATGGCTGCTTGATGAACGACCGTTCAGAAACCAACTGAAAAGCACGAAATGAAAAGCGTGAAATGAAAAACGCGAAAAGAAAAGCACAGATCAACACTCACCAAACTTCTACTAACCCCAAATTAGCAGAAGGAGCCCAAAGGGTGGCGCTAAAGAGCTGAAAAAACACGTAGTACGTCTAGTACGTCACTACGTTCGTAATTGTTGGCCAACAATTGTGTGGCCGTGTGTATGCAAGATAAGTTTGGGCTAACGCCCTTCAGACAAAATTCCATGGTTTTGTTGGCCAACAATCGTGTGTATGAGGCTTTAGTTTCTGAAGTTTGGAAGGCTGAGAACATGAAAATTCAGGTGCATTCATACAGGGGGGTCAGCACACACTGCGAATTCCCCCGGCAAGAACCTGCGGCTAGAATGACAAGTGTGTGCAAAGAACTGCAGCAGCTCATCCCACACAGTGCAATGGCGGCTGCAGCACTACATGTGGCTGGGGACAGATGATTGTGGTTGGGCACAGTCTGTCTCTGTCCAACCAAAATCATCTGTACCTAACCGCAGGTAATCGCTGGCTGCATCAACAAAGAGGAACGTTCATGGATAACTGCAGCCACCGTTAGCCTGTCATTGCATTGGCCGAGTGGCCGTAGTTCTTCACTAGCTGCAGAAATGCACAGATTCTTGCTGCTGATATTTGAAGCACATGCTAATCATCTGTGTAAATGGTTCCTTCATTGATTTTCTAAACTAGGCATCCAAAATAACTTAGGACTAGTTTACACTTGCAGTTTGGAGCAGCAAAAACAAATGGTTGAACCATTTTTTTACCCCCCTCCCCAAGCTGTAAAGGCAGACGTAGGGAGGTACACACATGCTTTTGCACTTTTTTTTAACCACTTGCCGACCGCCGAACGCCGATATACGCCCTCAATTTGAGGACGGATATCGCTGTTATGGCAGCAGCTAGCTGCTATAACCCCGGTATCCCCGTGTTCAGCCGACGGTTGGCTACAAGATAAAAGATCCGCCGTGAGATCACTTTTATCGACGATGGGAGAGGGGTCCGCCCTCAGCCGCTTACCGGAGCCGTCGGCAGCGGCAGAGGCAATCGGATCCTTCCCGTGGCTGTGCATGGAGACGAGTGAGGGGAAGATGGCCCCGACCCATATTCATGAGACTGCAGGGTGGAATCGACGTCAAAACATCGCTTCCGCCCATAGCTCTTAAAGGGCCATTTTTTTTTTAAATAATTTTTTTAAATGAGAATTTTTTTTTTATTGCATTATAGTGTAAATATGAGAGCTGAGGTCTTTTTGACCCCCAGATCTCATATTTAAGAGGTCCTGTCATGCTTTTTTTTTATATTACAAGGAATGCTTACATTCCTTGTAATAGGAATAAAAGTGACACAATTTTTTTTTTTTAAAACAGTGTAAAAATAAAAAATAAAAGGTAAAACAAATAAGAACATTTTTTTTTTTTTAAAAGCGCCCCGTCCCGCCAAGCTGGCTACAGAAGCGAACGCATACGTGAGTAGCACCTGCATATGAAAACTGTGTTCAAACCACACATGTGACATATTGCCGCGATCGGTAGAGCGAGAGCCCTAGATCTCCTCTGTAACTCAAAACATGCAACCTGTAGAATTTTTTAAGGGTTTTTAAGGGTTTGTCACCAGTCCACGAGCGGGCGCGATTTTGAAGCGTGACATGTTGGGTATCAATTTACTCGGCGTAACATTATCTTTCACAATAAAAAATAAAAATTGGTCTAAGTTTACTGTTGTCTTATTTTTTAATTAATGAAAGTGTATTTTGTAAAAAAAAAGTGCACTTGTAAGACTGCTGCGCAAATACTGTGTGACAGAAAGTATTGCAACGACCGCCATTTTATTCTCTAGGGTGTTAGAAAAATTTTTTATGTTTGGGGGTTCTAAGTAATTTTCTAGCAAAAAAAAATGTTTTAAACTTGTAAACAACAAATCTAAAAAAGAGGCCGGTCCTTAAGTGGTTAAAAATTTCATTAGCATATTGAGATAATAGAAGCAGAATAAACTTTAGCTTTAAATTGCAAGTTCCTGGGGCCAGGGATTGATATAAAGTGTAGAAGGAACTCTGTAAAGTGGTGGTAAAAATGTGGCACCATATCTAATATAAAAATGGTCAATCAATACAACTGTACAATACCAAACAGCTTCTTCCTCTATAGACATAACCTGCATATTGTCTTTATCACCATCTCCTCCTCCAGCCTTACAGACATATCGCTCTTCACATGTCACACGAGAATGAAGAACACATTTCCATTAACACCTCCACCCTCCATGTCTTTAGATAGTATAAATGGTAAGAATCCCCTTCACACTTTATATTAGGTGTAAGTGCATTCTATACTTTTAGCAGCAGACCAGCCTATTTATATCACAGGATTTATCAAAGATACATTTACACATAGTGCCACGTCTTATGCCCCGTACACACGGTCGGATTTTCCGACGGAAAATGTCCTATCGGACCATGTTGTCGGAAATTCCGACCGTGTGTAGGCTCCATCTGACTTTTTCTGTCGGAATTTCCGACGGAAAAAGTTTGAGATCCTGCTCTCAAATTTTCCGACAACAAAGTCCTATCGGACTTTTTCCGATCGTGTGTAGCGAATTCTGACGGACAATGTGCCACGCATGCTCAGATCACATTGCAAGACCAAAGCTATTGGCTACTAGCCTCTACGTAGTTCCGTCATACGCAAAGAACGTCACCACGGTCAGAATGATCGGATTTTCCGACAACTTTGTCCGACCGTGTGTATGCAACACCAGTGTCGGACAAAATCCGTCAGAAAAAATCCAACGGATTTTGTGGTCGGAATTTCCGACCGTGTGTACGGGGCATTATTATGTAAGAGATTCATTGCATAATCATATATACCATACATTGTATTACTAATACACCGTATTTTCCCTCTCTGAGGGTGACATTGTGAACAGGCATGTGTGGATGGAATGGTTTGCGGACAAAGACCGGTATTTTCAATACGAAAATGAGTAACATTATAACTTAATAGCAGCTGTTTTTGGCAGTAGACATTTTTTTCTACAGTCATTCAACTCTCCATCATGTTATCCTATGTGTCCATGCACACATAGGCTGTTATCGGCAGTTTTCGGCAGTAACGCTTTTGAGTAAAAAAAAAAAAAACAAACCTAGTGGTTCTGAGAGACGTTTTGCAGCTGTAAAAACGCTCTAATGCTGATAAACGCTGATAAACGTAAACGCTCAAAAACGTTGCTCACCTGCATTTTTTTAACGTTTTTGAACCATTGAAAAAAATAAATAAATACATTTCTTTTAAAAAAACGCTAAAAACGCAGAAAAACGCTAATAAACGCTAAATAACTTTATTGCAAAAACATTGACAAAAGCTGAAAAAAGTTGAAAAACTCACTGCAAAGCTACTGGCGTTTTTATAACGTTATTTTAACGTCCGGTGTGTATGAGGCCTTAATGATCAGACACTCCACCTGTCCCACGGTTCAGTGATGCGGGCGTACGAAGCCCCGCTCCTCTCCCCCTCCTCTCCGTGGCACCGGTATTCTAACTGTGGATGCCCTGTGGGTGCCTTCACAGCCGGGCACGCACTGCGCTCTGTGAATGTCCGGCCAATCTTCTGGGACCTGTGAAGTGCCCCAGAAGATTGCAGGGAGGGAGGGGGAGAGGTAATCATCCTTCCGGCGCCAGGGGAAGAAGTGGGAGCTGGGGGCCTCTAAAAACAGGGTAACCGCTTCCCCATGCCAAATGTGGCATGTCAGGGGGTCACCTGCACTTAAAGCGGAAGTTCCATTTTTGGGTGGAACTCCACTTTAAAGTGTATGTAAACCCAAACTCGATTTTTTAGCACGCTTGGCATCATGTCTTAGGGGTCTGTTAATACTTTCAGCCTGGGTTCACACATATGCGAACACTGACATCACATGTGATCCGCACCACATTGCTGTGTAGATCACATGCGATGTCTGTGCAATGCAAATTCAGCCATACAGATTGTATGGCTGAACTCGCAAAGGATTTGCACAAAAAAATGTGCAGGAAGCGTTTTTTTTCCCCCGCACTGGAATCGGATCACATGGGTGTTCACACCCATGGGATCCGATTCATGTCCGAATTCACAGCTCGCACTGTGATCTGCGAACCAATCTGGGGGTGTCATTAACTTTGTATTGACACCTGCAGCGGTTCGTAGAGGGCAGTGTGAACTGCCTGCGGGGGGAAATGCGATGCAGGGAACCGGCACTGGAATCGCACTGGTTCCCACATCGCAATAGTGTAAACCCAGACTAAAGAGGAGAGGGACCTTCTGGCTTGTTATGAGAGCTCAGTTCATTAGCCTACATCTCTGATGGTATGGGGTGTATTAGTGCATATGGAATGGACAAATTACACATCTGGAAAGGAACCATCATTGCTGAAAGATATATCCAGGTTTAAAGCAGCATATTCTCCCATCCAGATGATGTCTTTTTCATATTTTTTTCATATCTTTTTGCATATTTTAGAAAGATAATGCTAAACTGCATCTATGACAACGACATGGTCTAACTTTTTTGAGACATGTTGCTGCCATGATTTTCAAAATTACCTTATTTTTTTCTTAAAATGGTAAATTTTCTTAGGTCAAACATTTGACATTTTATGTTTTCTATTTTCTATTGTGAATAAAATATAAGTTTAGGGGATATTCAAATCATTGAATTCTGTTTTTAAGACGATTCCTCCCTTCTAGATTGTAAGCTCGAATGAGCAGGGACCTCGGATTCTTCCTGTATTGAATTGTATTGTAACTGTACTGTCTGCCCTAACGTTGTAAAGTGCTGTGCAAGCTGTTGGCATGATATAAATCCTGTATATATCCAGTATAATAATAATAATATTTTTACACAGCCCCAGTCCCAACTTTTTTTGTCATTGGGGTTGCATCATATACATCAAGTTATTTAAAGTCTGTCAAAATGCTTGGTTTGTACATAGGATTTGCCAGAATCTTGGTCCCCCTGTCCCTATAACTGATCACTGCTTCCTCCAGACATCTGCACAGAACACACTGTATTGCATAGATGATATCCCTGATATTGCCACACCAATACTCATGCTACCTAATCGGTAATGGTGGCCCTTCTCCTTTTTCTAGCCGAGTCTATAAATACTACCATTGACCACTGACTGCCCTGTCAATAAACCCAGTTGCCTGATGAGCCCAGAACGGTGGTCTAACCTTTTCCACAATGAATCTTAAGTTGCAGGCTTGAAGAAGTGTTCCATGACCATCCATGGATCGGTGGTTGTTGGCACTAGACAACTAGCAATATGGATCAGCCATTGCCTTTAAAAGCCTCTTCAAACCAAGGCCACCTAAAGACATCATAAGTGTCAGGCTCTCATTGATTCTTAAACTGGACATTAGTTGGGAGGGCCTGATGCATTGCGCAGAGCTCTATATATTTTTAGTATTTATTAAACCAGTTTACAAATTCTGTGTTGTACTCAGATGTGCCAATTTATTACTTTTGGATGAACTGCCAGTAACACATGCCTGTCAAGAGCAGGAGGCGTCTGAGAATCTAGCACAGCACACATTCAATCGCAACTATTAAGAGGCTCTTAAAATTACGAAATGATTGGAACAACTTGTTCTGTACACAGCAAAGAGTTTACAAAGAGCAATCTGGACACACAGATCGAGCCCATGTGATCATTTATTAAAGAAGAGAAGCATGCAGCACTCCTGATAAGAAGCCCAGAGCCTTGAGCTAACCAGTGTGACCGTGTACATTCAAGAATTTCAAGGACATATTCCTGGAATAACATTGTTCCTGTCCTTTGTTATTACACATTAAATCAGCATTGCCTAACCATATCCCCAAGTACCAATAGGGCCTCATACATATTTACGTAAAGCAAGACAACTGGCGCGTATTCCTAAAGTACAGCATATCCCCCCACCCCCAAAAATGTATAATGATCTAAACACACAAGGTCTTAGCAAAGTGTTTGCTGCAGCAAACTGAAAGGGCCACTTGTTTTTTTTTTTTTTACATGGCGGGTAGCCCCCTTCAGAAGAACAATGTAGTATGGAAGGTGCTGTATGCAGTTTCACTTTTATTGCCCATGTGTATGGGCCTTTTTCCTGCATATTTCCCAGTTCCATTAAATGACTAAAGACGGCCATTGATAAAACAATCCTTTTCTACAACCACGGGTTGCAGGAAAGAAAATCGCTCAATTCCTCCATTAACACAGACAATGTTGATAGGGGAATCCCTCCCGTGGAGCTATTGTGTTTTCCCAGCAGGGGGGTGCGGAGAGCCATCCCTAATGGAAGGACACAATGGATATTGCTAGTGGCTATAGCCACTGGCAACAATAGCACCCTAACAATCCGAAAAGCTGGTTGTACCCAAGTCGTTCAATGGATCGACTTGGGTACAATCAGCCTGCCCATACATGGTTGGAATCTTGGCTGGTGCTTTTTCAACTGTGGGAAAACCTTATATGCCTTACATCTCTTCCTACCATCCCCTCCCACCAATTCATGCCGCTTCTGGTTGTAGAAACTGGTGATCCAGTGCTGCAGTCTGTGCACCTGCGAACCTCTCTACTTGTGGTGACATTATCACAATGTTGTAGTCTCTGGAGTCTCAGAGGACCCCACTATTAGACAGCCAAGGGGAAGTCTACAGCAGCCTTTCTGAATCTTTTTTTAACGTGGAGGAGCCCTTGAAAAACCTTTTGGTATCAGGAAAGCCCTAATAATTGTTACATTAGTGTTATAGTCAGGGGTCAAGTGTGGGAACTCCCACCCAAGATCCACTCCCCCACCAAAAAAAAAAAAAAAAAAAACGATACGCTCATATGCACGAACGCTTCAAAAGTGGTATTTTTCATCCAATTTTCGTATTGTGTGTATGAAGCCTAACTGTTAGTACATAAAAAAAAAAAACAATCCTCAATAAACATAAATACGGTAATTCTCTGAATAATCAGCATTCAGTCAATTGTGCTTCCATGCGAATGTGAACATCATGTTCTGATCTTTATTGGAGAATTTTATTTTGTATATAGAGTGTTTATGTGGTGAGTTTACACTTTTCATTGAACAGAGTTTGGATAACACAGGGTTAAATGGAAAGGTCATAAATGAACTGCACATTATCTGGACAGAATGCTTGGGGAGATAGTGATGTGTTCCTGATTAGGAGCAGGGCCTGACTGGGAATAAAAACCAGCCCTGGAAAAAATTTCATACCAGCCCCATAGCATTATTATACTAGCTCAACAGCATAACGTCATTATTTTCTTGTTCATAAAAGGGAAAAGCATACATTTTAAAGCACATTTGAAGAGTGCACTATATATAGATAAGACAGATACATGGTACAGTGGCTGCGTTTGATGGCATAGTGGCAGCATTTAATGGGCACAGTGGTGGCAATTTATGGGTACGGTGGCTGCATTTGATGTTACAGTGGCTGCGTTTGATGGCACAGTGGCAGCATTTAAAGGGCACAGTGGTGGCAATTTATGGGCACAGTGGCTACGTTTGATGGCATAGTGGCTGCGTTTGATGGGCACAGTGGTGGCAATTTATGGGTACAGTGGCTGCATTTGATGGCACAGTGGCTGCGTTTGATGGGCACAATGGCTGCGTTTGATGGGCACAGTGGTTGTGTTTGATGGCACAGTGGCAGCGTTTAATGGGCACAGTGGTGGCAATTTATGGGCACAGTGGCATGCGTTTGAGGGCACAGTGGCTGCGTTTGATGGGCACAGTGGTGGCAATTTATGGGCACAGTGGCTACGTTCGATGGCACAGTGGCTGTGTTTGATAGGCACAGTGGTGGCAATTTATGGGTACAGTGGCTGCGTTTGATGGCACAGTGGCTGCGTTTGATGGGCACAATGGCTGCGTTTGATGGGCACAATGGCTGCGTTTGACAGCACAATGGCAGCGTTTAATGGGTACAGTGGTGGCAATTTATGGGCACAGTGACATGCGTTTGAGGGCACAGTGGCTGCGTTTGATGGGCACAGTGGTGGCAATTTATGGGCACAGTGGTGGAAATTTATGGGCACAGTGGCTACGTTCGATGGCACAGTGGCTGTGTTTGATGGGCACAGTGGTGGCAATTTATGGGTACAGTGGCTGCATTTGATGGGCACAATGGCTGCATTTGATGGGCACAATGGCTGCGTTTGGGCACAGTGGCAGCGTTTAATGGGCACAGTGGCTGCGTTTGAGGGCACAGAGGCTGCGTTTGAGGGCACGGTGGCATGCGTTTGAGGGCACAGTGGCTGCGTTTGGGGGCACAGTGGCTGCGTTTGAGGGCACAGTGGCTGCGTTTGATGGGCACAGTGGCATGCGTTTGAGGGCACAGTGGCATGCGTTTGAGGGCACAGTGGTGGCAATTTATGGGTACAGTGGCTGCATTTGATGGCACAGTGGCTACGTTTGATGGGCACAATGGCTGCGTTTGATGGGCACAGTGGCTGTGTTTGATGGCACAGTGGCAGCGTTTAATGGGCACAGTGGTGGCAATTTATGGGCACAGTGGCATGCATTTGAGGGCACAGTGGCTGCGTTTGATGGGCACAGTGGTGGCAATTTATGGGCACAGTGGTGGCAATATATGGGCACAGTGGCTACGTTCGATGGCACAGTGGCTGTGTTTGATGGGCACAGTGGTGGCAATTTATGGGTACAGTGGCTGCGTTTGAGGGCACAGTGGCTGCGTTTGATGGGCACAATGGCTGCGTTTGATGGGCACAATGGCTGCGTTTGACAGCACAATGGCAGCGTTTAATGGGCACAGTGGTGGCAATTTATGGGCACAGTGGCATGCGTCTGAGGGCACAGAGGCTGCGTTTGATGGGCACAGTGGTGGCAATTTATGGGCACAGTGGTGGCAATTTATGGGCACAGTGGCTACGTTCGATGGCACAGTGGCTGTGTTTGATGGGCACAGTGGTGGCAATTTATGGGTACAGTGGCTGCGTTTGATGGCACAGTGGCTGCGTTTGATGGGCACAATGGCTGCATTTGATGGGCACAATGGCTGCATTTGGGCACAGTGGCAGCGTTTAATGGGCACAGTGCCTGCGTTTGAGGGCACGGTGGCATGCGTTTGAGGGCACAGTGGCTGCGTTTGGGGGCACAGTGGCTGCATTTGGGGGCACAGTGGCTGCGTTTGGGGGCACAGTGGCTACGTTTGGGGGCACAGTGGCTGCGTTTGAGGGCACAGTGGCTGCGTTTGATGGGCACAGTGGCATGCGTTTGAGGGCACAGTGGCTGCGTTTGAGGGCACAGTGGCTGCGTTTGAGGGCACAGTGGCATGCGTTTGAGGGCACAGTGGCTGCGTTTGAGGGCACAGTGGCTGCATTTGAGGGCACAGTGGCTGCATTTGAGGGCACAGTGGCTGTGTTTGATGGGCACAGTGATGCAATTGATGTTTAATTTATTTTCAGTTTGCGCCCCCCCCCCCCCCCCCCCCCAAGAAATTGCAATGCTCTGCAAAAAATGTACTATTTTATTAGAGGGAGAGAGAGAGAGAGAGAGAGAGAGAGAGAGGAGAGAGAGAGGGGGAGGGAGAGAGAGGGGAGGGGAGAGAGAGAGAGGGGGGAGAAGGGGAGGGAGAGAGAGGGGAGGGGAGAGGAGAGAGAGAGAGGGGGGAGAAGGGGAGGGAGAGAGAGAGGGAGAGAGGAGAGAGAGTGGAGAGAGAGAGAGAGAGAGAGGGGGGGGAGAGAGAGAGAGAGAGGGAGAGGGAGGGAGAGAGAGAGAGGAGGAGAGAGAGGGGGAGGAGAGAGAGAGAGAGGGAGAGCGAGAGAGAGAGGGGGGGAGAGAGGGAGAGAGAGGGGGGGGAGAGAGAGAGAGAGAGAGAGAGAGGAGGAGAGAGAGGGGGAGAGGGGGGGGAGGGAGAGGGAGAGAGAGAGAGAGAGAGAGAGAGAGAGAGAGAGAGAGGGGGCAGGCACCTGAATTCTTCTGATCCATGAGCGACCGTCCACTTCTCCTATTCTCCTCGTGCAGACTAGTGGGCGGGCCGAATGGAAGAAGAAATCAGTGGTGCTGCGCTGCCATGCGTGGCGTCGCACGGGCCGAATGCAGAAATAAGCCTTCTCATGCTCCTCCCCTCACAGAGAGGCATATTATAGCAGTGGGGGCGGCGCGGATCAGAAGAGGAGATACAAGCGAGCGCGCCGCACACATAGCCAGAGCCAGGCTTCATTGCAAAGAGCGGCGGCCGCCGCTGCTGTTTTTTTTTTTTTGCTGCGCTGACACTGCCAGACAAAAGCGGCCTCAGGGCACTGAGAGCAGGCAGCCTACCGGGAAATTTCCCGGTATCCCGGTAGGCCAGTCCGGCACTGCTTAGGAGATGTATGTTAGCTTGGGGGGCTGCAAACTCTGCAGGGCTCCAACACACACTCGCTGCTATTCCAACCCTTCACATATTTCCACATAAACTTCCCTTCTGGCATTAAACTTTGTCAGGTATTGTGCTCAGCTTACCAACCCAAACTGATGTTCCTCCCTCAGCTCACCTCTCTCCCTGCATGTCCTGTGAGCAGAATAGCTGTGCTCCTCCTCTGGGTTCTCTCATCATATGGCACTGAAGATAGAGGAGGGGGGGGGGAGATGAGGATACAGAAAATCAGGAGGGGCCGGCGGGGAGGAGCTCATCACGAGAGGTCTGACTAAACACAATCTCTTGCAGGGACCTGATCTACCCGTCAGCTAGCTGTGATTGACAGGTAGATTGAAGAGGAAGCGGTCATGGGACCCCCTACTGGCAATGCCTGAATGGTCAGGTGTGCGGCACTTACTATTGTGAGCTGTGTCGGCAGCTGCTGGTGTAGCACCTGCCACACAGCTCGCATACTTCAAAGTCTTGCAGGACATGGCTGCTAACGGGAACTGAGTTCCTGTTGTGGAAAAAGTACAGGAACTCCATTCCCATGTGTTCCCGCAGGACTTGAGCCCTGGTTATAGTCACTGGGAAGAATATTCCTTACATTTGAGGTCATTAGGAAGAACACCCCCTTACAAACAGCTAAAAAGGTCTCATTGGTCTCAGTGATTACTTATATGAGTAATGAGTAACAGAAATTGGTCATTGCTCAAGAAACGCCTAGCAAACTTTGGAGGAACACAAAGGCTCCACAGAAACCTGATTGAGGATGGCTGGTCTACAGCACCCAGGGAACAATGTGAACACCTGAAGTACATGTCATGTCAGGTAACCATATATTTATGTAAGTTGAAGTAGCATTTAGATTATATATAAAAAAAAAAAAAACATTAGTTGTGGTGGTTAGTGCTGCTTGAAGGCCTGAAGGGTGTCTCTTTCAAACTCCATAGTATTCAGATGACCCTTTGTGTCATATGCCAACAATTCTGTATCAGAAATGTGCCGCAGCTACTTGCTCATTATCTTCTTTGGCAATTTGTAACTGGGTACAGAACAGAGGTCCTCCTGTAGCTGTTTATTGTGCGTATTGTATCTACATAACTACAAATCTCAGATGTGCCTTGGTCATCAACAGCTGCATTGGATAACAGAAAGAATAATGAAGATGGCCATCTTGTAATAAGACACCGATTGAATAAAAGATCAAATTACTGGAATCACTCCAGAACAGACCTATCATTGCCTGAAAATATTTTTTTATAGCAACAAAAATGATACGGACAGCAACTCTGTAGGTGCTACAAAATCACTCATGTGAAATGGCCCTTAGGTAAGTTACAGTTGCTCAAACCTCCAGAGCCAAGAATTACCTGCATTTGATATCACCATAATCATTAGATGTTAAACTGCACCCACATATGATTGCACAATTCTGAAACGGTATGTGATTATCTAGCAATCACTTTTAAAGTAAATGGGAGAACAATACAGGTTGAGCTAAATATAAAGTCTGACCATGTGTTTTTTAAACAATTTTGTAAGCAGTTCTTTTCAACGTATAGATAGCCATTTTCTAAATGTTGTAAATTCTTTAAACTTTTCAATTTATCTCTCTGTATTCTGGAATTATAATCTTTGTTGCTATCAGTAAAATTGTACGTATGTATTTTCTTCATGATCCAATTACATATGTAATCATCAAAATAGGGTATTTGCTTTACCAATATTTGGTGGATCCCAGGTGAGAGTGCCCCTAATAGGAATATTCACCAATCCACACCCCCTCCCTGCTGACGAAGTACACCCTGGGTGCCCAAACTGCAACACAAAACCAACTTATTTTTTTCAAAGTGCCGATTGGCACTATGAAAAAGGTATACACCGGCCAGTCCAAGGATAGGCAAAGACCAAGGCTGTGGCGGACATTTTGCAAAGTACAGACATTAGTGAAGGACACCAAGGTGCATTTCAAATTAAATCCATCAAAAAACCCTGTCTACTCTCTGGCCAAATATGTTTAAAATAACATTTATATAAAGACTGCTTGTGGTATACAGTTATATGCGGAGTATATAGCACAGTGTATTGCAGAGTATATAGCACAGTATAAGGCTGAGTATATAGCACAGTGTACTGCAGAGTATATAGCACAGTGTACTGCAGAGTATATAGCACAGTGTACTGCAGAGTATATAGCACAGTGTACTGCAGGGTATATGGCACAATGGCACAGTGTACTGCAGAGTATATAACACAGTGGGGCCTTGCTTTCTCTGGCCTGCCAACACTGTGTTATATACTCTGCAGTACACTGTGCCATTGTGCCATATGCGGAGTATTTTATCCTGTTGTAACGGAATGCATCTGCAAATCAGATGCGTTCCCATAGAAGATAATGTGCTTGCAATTCGCACCGCAATGCCCAGAAAACACACACATATTTTGGGCAATGCGGAGTGCGAATGCAACGCACATATGGGAACCAGCGTCATTCAAATGAACGTATTTTAAAAATGTCATGCGAATTGGATGTGGTGTAAGCCGCATCCAATTCGCATAGGTGTGAACCGGGCCTTAAGGTTTGACCTCAAATTATATGGTTTTGGTAAATCTGAAGACAAAAATCTGCAGAAAATCTAATAGTGTGTATGGGGGTCTAAGGCTGGGGAGGAAAGGACTCCACACTGCGTGCGCATAACTTACTCTGCTCATCTGCCACTCAGTTGAACTTTGAGCCTGGGTTCAGACTAGTGCGGTGCGAATTCAAGGCCCTGCGTGACTGCTCAGTGAAACGCTGGCTGTTCTGCGGATTGTACGCGTTTTCGGTGCGAAGCCGCTGCTGACATAAATTCGCAACTCATTGTACTTCTTCTGAGGGGGAAATCCATGCCAAATTTTTATAAAAAAACCGGCATGGGTTCCACCTCCAGAGGCATACCGGGTCCTTAGGTCTGGTATGGATTTTAAGGGTACCCCCTACGCTGAAAAAACGGCGTGGGGGTCCCCCCAAAATCCATACCAGACCCTTATCTGAGCACACAGCCTGGCAGGTCAGGAAAGGGGGTGGGGACGAGCGAGCGCCCCCCCCCCTCCTGAACCGTACCAGGCCGCATGCCCTCAACATGGGGGTTGGGTGCTTTGGGGAAGGGGGACGCCCTGCGGCCCCCCCACCCCAAAGCACCTTGTCCCCATGTTGATGAGGACAAGGGCCTCTTACCGACAACCCTGGCCGTTGGTTGTCGGGGTCTGCGGGCGGGGGGCTTATCAGAATCCGGGAGCCCCCTTTAATAAGGGGGCCCCCAGATCCCGGCCCCCCACCCTATGTGAATGAGTATGGGGTACCATGTACCCCTACCCATTCACCTAAGGTGTAAAGTGTAAATAAAAAAAACACACAATTTTTTAAAAATATTTTATTGCACTGCTCCGGGGGTCTTCTTCCGTCTTGGGGGGTCTTCTCGCCGGACTCCTCTGCTATTTTACCTAGCTCTTTTACCGAGCGGAGAAGCCCGGCTTTCTTCTTCTTCGTCACCGCCGTCATCTGGGGGTCTCGATCCGCCTTCGGGGGTCTTCCGGGGTCTCTTCTGTTCTTGCCGCTGTCGTCGCCTTCTGCGCCGCCTTCTTCTTCCGATGTTGACTCGTCGCTCTCTCTGGCCGGAATGGCAGAGCCGCGCTGTGCTGGGACTTATATAGGGACAAGGGGGCAGGGTCACATGCTCATGTCACATGGTGACCCCGCCCCCTATGATGTCACAGTCCCAGCCCCCTTGTCCCTATATAAGTCCCAGCACAGCGCGGCTCTGCCATTCCGGCCAGAGAGAGCGACGAGTCAACATCGGAAGAGAAGAAGAAGAAGGCGGCGCAGAAGGCGACGACAGCGGCAAGAACAGAAGAGACCCCGGAAGACCCCCGAAGGCGGATCAAGACCCCCAGACGACGGCGGCGACGAAGAAGAAGAAAGCCGGGCTTCTCCACAAAAGAGCTAGGTAAAATAGCAGAGGAGTCCGGCGAGAAGACCCCCCAAGGCGGAAGAAGACCCCCGGAGCAGTGCAATAAAATATTTTTTAAAAATTGTGTGTTCTTTTTATTTACACTTTACACCTTAGGTGAATGGGTAGGGGTACATCGTACCCCATACTCATTCACATAGGGTGGGGGGCCGGGATCTGGGGGCCCCCTTATTAAAGGGGGCTCCCGGATTCCGATAAGCCCCCCGCCCGCAGACCCCCGACAACCAACGGCCAGGGTTGTCAGGAAGAGGCCCTTGTCCTCATCAACATGGGGACAAGGTGCTTTGGGGTGGGGGGCCGCAGGGCGCCCCCCTTTTCCCAAAGCACCCACCCCCTATGTTGAGGGCATGCGGCCTGGTACGGTTCAGGAGGGGGGGTGGCGCTCGCTCGTCCCCACCCCCTTTCCTGACCTGCCAGGCTGCGTGCTCGGATAAGGGTCTGGTATGGATTTTGGGGGGACCCCCACGCCGTTTTTTCGGCGTAGGGGGTACCCTTAAAATCCATACCAGACCTAAGGACCTGGTATGCCTCTGGAGGAGAATCCATGCCGGGTATTTTTTAAAAAATTGGGCGTGGACTTCCCCCTCAGAGGTAGTACAATGACTTGCGAATTTCTGTTCAGGATGCAAGCCAGGTGCGAATCAGATGCGTGCCCATAGAAGATAATGGGCCAGAATTTGCACCTGATCCGTCCCGCAACGCACCAAAGACGGTTGCGTGTCTTCTGCAATTCGCATTGCGCATGCACCGGACATGTGTGAACGTGCCCCATTGAAAACAATGGGTTTTCAAATGTCCTGCGAATTTGCAGTATTTTGCCCCGCTGCGAATTCGCTATAGTGTGAACCCAGGCTGATTCATTTATGGCCAGCTGAATGCTGAGTTACATAAAAGCTCCCTCAGTGAGACAGGGTAATTATTATGGATACTTTACTCTGCCTCTGGGGGATAGTCCATAAATCTCTATATGTGTTAGTTGAACAAAAACCTTGAAAAGTAAGAAAATATACCCTCCCTCACAGAGAGATCACTCCACAGCAGGATTTAAGACTCCACTAGAGTGGGCGGCGTCGCTCCCCGGCCAGATGGATCTACAGACAGCCCCTAGGAGAGAGAGACTGCGAGCAGAGCAGTGACGAGCGGAGTCATCAAACACATAAAAAAAAGGTCTGCGGCGGCCGCGGAGGACACTCTTGGCGTGCCCATAGAGAGGCCTCTGCTTGCCAGCTGTGGCACGCGAGCCATAAGTTCGCCATCACTGGTATAGAATCTAACCTGGGCAGGTGACGTCACTGAGCCCCCTCCCCACTCTCCAGCATCACAGTCTTCGGGCTTGGAGACAAGCCACTCAAGCCCAAGCACTGTCACAGAGGGGAGGCCACATGCCCCCCGTATATGGAAGCCTACTTTGCTAAGTCAATGGAGCAGGATGACCTTTTCAATGATCACATACATATCTTATACACTTTAATATACATATATATTTTTTATAGATCAGTGTTGGCTAGAAGTGCAACTATAAATCTATACACCCTATGGATTTGCACCATTTGGAAGCCTGGCCTGCCCTCCTGCTGTCCCTCTGGCCCATGTGGGCCACCCCGCCACAGCCCCGGGATAGACTTTTTCTGGCTCCCTTATCTCACTTAGACACCGGGTTTATTTTTTGAGCTGACTTGTAAGTATTAAGTCTATATGCCTAAAAAAAAAGGCTAGTATATGAATTTTTTATTTGTCAGTTCTTCTTAATGTGTCTATATATTATATCGGAAATTTGTCATAATGTACTTTTACGACTATAGAGTGTTCAATTACAATTATTTTGAATACATTTGAAATAATTTGTACTCTATATATCATTTAGAAGTGATTTGCCTCATATAAAGTTCCATGACCAATGTATTTTTCTTTGTATGTTTATTTAGGGATGGAGGCATTTCGCCTTTGGTGCTTCAGACAGTGTCTTCACTAGGGTTGGTGTCACCCGGTGTGGAAAAAAATTGTGTCACCCCCCCTCCACCAACTATATTCCCCCCTCAGTACAGCCCCCCTCCACTAACTACAGGCCCCCCTCCCTGTAACGAAACGTCCCACACTCCTCTTGAGTGATTTCATCATATACCGTTTCCTCCCAGTCTGAATATAGATATCAGATATTCCAACCGCTGCTAACAACCAACAAAACCGACTATGGGCCCTGGCATTTGAGGAAGCTACAAGCATTTAGGAAGTTATTCTGTTATGTAATGCAAAAGGACATTATTAAGGAGACCATCATAGATAACAGAATATCTTTTCTAGTCTGGAGATGCGCTAGTCGGGCAGAGTGAACTCACATAGTCTGTCCGCATGATCTCCATTCTTGACTGCAAGAATAGTTGACCTCAGTAGGTGTGGGACAGAGGTCATTGGCTCTCTGTCTGGTTGCCAGCACTTAATCTGGGGGGTTTTTAACATTCCGGGGGTCGGTCTGCTGCTGGGCAGAGGGACCGATCGCCCCAGCTTTCTGAAGGTGTAGAGACACTGTAGGTGCTAGGCAGAGGCCAGCGGCACTCTGCCCTGTTGCCAGCACTTCTGCTGGGTACTCCACATCATCCGCTTCGGCTGGATTCCTCCACTCCCAAACTGTGTAGCTGCCATTGGGGAGGTGAGCTGGCTGCTTCCTCTTCCGTTCCCTCATCTGGCTGCTGGGACGACATGTCTCTGGTACTGTCACCCAGGTGCACGGATCTTTGCTGGGGAGGAAAGACTGCTTCCTCCGCCCTGGCCAACTGTTGGGAGGAATGACGAACACCTCCTCTACCTTCTCCCCCTGTATCCTGATCTGCTGCTGGGAAGTGACTGCCACCTTCTCACCCTGAGCCTCCGGAACTGCCACAGATGTGGGGCAGAGGTCTTGGACCCTCTGTCCGGTGGCCAGTGCTTCAGCTGGGGAAGTTCCTTGTAACTCCACAGATGCTGCTGTTAATGCTGGGCAGAGCTTTGTGATGTTCTGCCCTGATGTTAGCTCTTTTGCTGGAGGCTCACTCGGTTGTTCTTTCTCAACAGAAAAGTAAATTAAATCACAAGGCACAACTCAAGTCCTCAGGTTGCCCCAATAGGTCATGTTTTCAGATGAAACAGCTGTGGTAATTACTAAGGCAGTGAAACTGACCAAATCACCTGTGCAAAATAATGGTAAGCCTGAAAACATGACCTGTTGGGGCGCATTGAGGACTGAAGTTGAGAAACACTGATCTATAACATCCTCTGATGAACTGTCAATTAAATCCATACATTCTGTGGTCTGTACTGGAGAGATGAGCCGACTGCTCCATCTCCCGTACCCTTATCCAGCTGCTGAACATTCCTCCATCCAAGATCATCCCATGCAGAAACAGGATCATCAAGGTCAGTCAGCACTTGCTGTATCCGCCATAAGACCTCTGCGTCCATAACTGCGGGGGCAGGTTGGCAAAGCACACTGTTACTCTGCCACATTGCCGACTCTTCAGCCAGGATTTCAGAGTTGTCAGCTGGTATTTCCCGATAGTCCCAGGCAAAGGGAGCCCATAACTGCTGCTGAGCAGAATCTAGCAGCTGTCTGTAGGCAATCTCCAGCTCCCATTCCTGATTGGCTAGAAACTTCAAATCTTCCAGTGCCCAGGGAACTTCTGAGACATTCAGCATCCGTTCTCTGTATTCTTCCAAACGTCACTTCATATCGCTCCCAAAGTCACGGGTCCTGTGACAGCCTCTCTAATAACAGCCCCATGTCGCTGTAGCCAAAGTCCACTGTTGGGGTGTTGTCCGCTGTCCACAGGCACACTTGGGCTACATACCAGCGGAGGGCTCTGTAGCTCTCGTCCAACCGCATCTCCCTTAGTATAGACCTCCCCCCCTCAGTACAGACCTCGCTCTGTCAGTATAGACCTCCCCCTTAGTGCAGAACCCCCCACTAAGTACTGACCCCATTCCATCAATATAGACCCCCCTCCCTCAGTATAGACCTCCCCACTCAGTACAGACCCCCCTCCGTCAGTATAGACCTCCCCTTAGTACAGATCCCCCTCCATCAATACAGACACCCCCTCAGTGCAGACCCCCCTCCATCAGTATAGACACCCCCACCTCAGTACAGACACCACCACCTCAGTGCAGACCCCCCTCAGTATAGACCTCCCCCCTCAGTACAGACCCCCCTCCATCAGTATAGACCTCCCCCCTCAGTACAGACCCCCCTCCATCAGTACAAACACCCCCCCAGTGCACACCCCCCAACAGTGCAGACACTCCCCATCAGTACAGACACCCCCACCTCAGTGCAGACCCCCCCCATCGGTACAGACACCCCCACCTCAGTGCAGAACCCATCAGTATAGATGCCCCTCCCCCCTGCAATGTCTTCTACATTTAGTAAAGTTTACAGACCTCAGAACAGCGTGGACAGATACACACAGTGGTGTGTGTCCCATGAGCTCGGGCTCCTCATCCTCTGTGTATGTAAATGGAGAGGAGGGGGAGGTGGCTTCGGTCCACTCCGCTGAGGGACACAGCCACGAGGCACAGATCATCAGGAGTGGTGTTAGTAGTGATGCTACCCACAGTCGTCACCTCTCTGGCTGGTGTCACCCGTGTGCGGCCCACACCCCCCTAGCAACGCCACTGGCTTTAAATTAAATTAACTTATATAAAAAGCACAGGTACGTCAACACAAAAGATGTATAAAGTCTTGCAGGTGTTATTTAGAGGGCAACCACAGCCTGAGTAGAAACACCTGTCCCCTTGCTACAAAGCTGCAGAGCAGGACCCTTCTCTTTCAAGAAGCAGTGGTCCCTCTGCAGAGGTCAACACATCCCCTGCTGAGTCAGGCCTATAACCCTGCAGTATACAAAGCTTATGCTCAATACTGACTGCAGAGCTCTAGCTCTAACACATCAGGGTGTGTCAATCTGGTGGGCCTCTGCAGAGAAACCACTGCTTCCGCACAAAGAGCATGGGTCCTTTTCTACAGCGTGCTGGCTGGGGAAAGGCCTTTCTACTCACACACTGGCTGCTTTCTAAGGGAAAAAAAGTGTTGGACTTTGTGGACCTTTTGTTTTGATGCACCTGGAAGGTATTTTGCTATTATAAATACCTTTTCCCTTTTTTTACAAGTGATCACATTCCCTCTGTTCCCAGTTGCATAAGAGCTGGGGGGGGGGGGGAGCAGCAGCAGCACACTTACAGTTTAGCTGTTATTTTTAATAAATAATAATACAAATAATAAGAATAAGAATAAAAACAGCAATAACTAGGTATGCTGTGTGAATGGGAATTCATAACAAACCCTTAGTGGGGTGGGGGGTCCTCAGATCTGCAAAGAAGAAAATACACTTTAAAGAATCGTCTTTGGTCTTCTTTGAGAACCCAACTATGGTTGGCTTGTATTTGCTTTCCAACTCTGAAGCACTGTGGCAAAACTCTCTGTGACGTATCCTATAAAACTTTAATTAAGTCCCCTTTCACACTGGAGGTGTTTTCCAGGCGATTTAGCGCTAAAAATAGCGCCTGGAAAATGCCTCATCTGCAGTCCCAGTGTGAAAGCCTGAGTGCTTTCACACTGGGGCGGTGCACTGGCATGACGTTAAAAAAAGTCCTGCAAGCAGCAACTTTGGGGCGCTTTTGGAGCGGTGTATACACCACTCCTAAAGCGCCCTCTGCCCATTGAAATCAATGGGAAGCGTCTGCCGAAGCGGCTTTATCCCTTCATTCGGCCACTAGCGGGTGCTAAAACTAGCGGCACTTTACCGCTAATCCGACTGCGCTGTCAGTGTGAAAGGGCTCTAAAGGTAAACTGATTAGGCTTTCTGGCTTCTGTGCAGCAGCAGTATTTCCTGGATAGCATTAGTGATTCACTGATTGATTTTACATGCTACTTTGAGTAGCCCTTTGAATAAAATCATTAAACGCAAACAGAGCTAGCCGCAGGGAAGATATGACTTGAGGTTTTTTTTTTCCCTCTTATTTTCCAAGTGCAATACCCTAGGCTGGATCAGGTAATTGGTGATAAATTTAACTTTAACACCAATTAATAAATGCAGTTTCGGTTCCTGCGAATGGAACATAAGTGAAGAAAAAGGGGAGAAAATCTATCACACAGAGAAAGTGAATCACGCAGCCGGGTCTGATTGGCCATTTAGAAACAAAATCTATTACTGGGTGCTGTACAGAGCAGAGCTGGAATGGGCTAAAAATATCCAAACTAATCAAGGTATTTACATTTATCTAACTCTGCTGAGGGGGGAAATGGTATCCGTAGCAGAGCTGAGACTGAGATCGCTGACAGATTTTGCCATTAAAGTACCCACACTCACAATGCTCTAGTTAAAAGGACCACACAAAGCCAAAACTTCCTTTTTGGGCAGATGCTGGCAGACTCAATCATCCACTGGTTTCTTACAGCTTTGAGAGTCCAACAATAAGATTTTTCACATCATTGTGTTGACTTCCACCCACTTTTCCTTCCCAGGGCTGCATCTGCACATCCTTTGGACATCCCTCGGACATGCCCCGAATCATGTACCGTATATACTCGAGTATAAGCCGAGATTTTCAGCCCTTTTTTTTGGGCTGAAGTACCCCCCTCAGCTTATACTCGAGTCGTCGCAGTCTGCCAACCTGATCAGTGTGTCATGTAGACAGACGGCGGACTTGGCAGTGTTCAAAAGCCACGCCTCCTCCTTGTCTGTGATAGGCGGAACACTCTATTTCCCAGCAGTCAGTGTTCCGCCTATCACGGACATCCTCTCATCCTCGTCTGTGGTATGAGGATGAGCGGATGTCCGTGATAGGCGGAACACTGACTGCTGGGAAATTGAGTGTTCCGCCTATCACAGACAAGAAGGAAGCGTGGCTTTTGAACACTGCCAAGGCTGCCGTATGTACCGGTAATTATTGCACGCTGATCGGTGCAAATGCGAGGGACAAGGAGGCTGCAGAGGGACACCGAGCCTGAAGAGGGACACCGAGGCTGCAGAGGGACACAGACGCTGCAGAACAGGACACAGGTAGGCTGTGACCCTCTTTTCCACTTACAGTAGCTGCTGCATTTCTCACCCTCGGCTTATACTCGGGTCAATAAGTTTTCCCAGTTTTTTTGTGGTAAATTAGGGGCCTCGGCTTATATTCGGGTCGACCTATACTCGAGTATATACAGTAAATGTTTTATTTATTAAAGTGGATGTACACCCTCTCCTATACCCAGTGAAGTGAACAACCTCAGATGATACACATAGATGAAACAAATCTCCCTACATAAGTTTTACATGTATATCTGCTATCTTCAGCTTTCTACACTCTTTGGAAAGTGCAGATTGCGTTAGAAATCTTTCTTCCTCTTCCAGAAGTGGGTGGGGAGTCTGGACTTACACTGTGTGTGAGCTGATTGGAGGAAAGGGACCCACCCTCCCTCCACATAGGCAGAGGAACGAAGGAACATGCAGAGCTGTATTCTGAATAGAAAAGCTCTCTGCTAATCTTCCTCTAAGCTCCCTCCCCATCACACATTTCCAGCTGCTGTTATCTCTTGTGTTGGAGAACTTGTCAGAAGTTATTCTGTTGATAACAGAGGAACGAAGCACCAGAAAGAAACGGCACTTAGAGCTTTGGAGAGAGATAAGTAAACACTGCAGATATATGTGCCTAGTTCAAATTTCATGAATGGAGTTTATAAGCACTTTAAATGTTGGCTTTGTGTGAATGCTAGATACCAATGCTAGACATTGGTATCGGAGAAGGCATGCTGTCTGCAATGAATTCACAGCCACTTTTAACTGTACAGACCAATGACATGAAGTTTCTTAAACTTCTTTGAGTCTTCTGACTCCTCTAAACATCCTCTGCACACCCCCATAGATTATCAGGAGAAAAAAAGCTGTTGTATATTTTTAGACATACTACCTTATGCAACTGACCTACATGATTAATACAGCCCTGATTCTTACTGCCCACTTCCTTTCTTCCTTTTCCATATTTTACATTATAGAGAATAAAGCCAGAGATATCAGAGGAAATAAAATTCTGAAAGTGATATCTTTAAATAAACCTTTACATTATTTCATCTCCTCTAGTTACAGGTAATTCAACCCACTAAAGTACACCAATAACTAAACCTAAAAATATTCTAGTAACTGCAACCACTTTGAAAATAAAATACGTCAAGTCAACCTTCTGCTAAGCCTGCTATACAAACTTGAGGCCTTGTTCACCACAGTGTACACATGTGCAAGGGCTGTGTTTACCCATAAGGGGGTGCAAAGGTGTTCCATGCATCCCCGTGCAGGCAGTCCCATTCATGTCAACTGGGATGCAGCAGATGCACAGACACAACCACTGCTCCCAATCTGACATCCATGCAAGTGCACATACATGGTCCCAAAGGCAAGTTGTCTGCGTTTGGGGCTGTATCCCACATGGATGTTAAATTGGGAGCAGCAGCTGTGTCCGAGCATGCGCTGCATCCCAAATGGCATGAATGGGACTGCATGCACAGAGATACATGGAACACCTGTGTGGGTAAACGCGGCCCTTGCACAGTCGTGTGCTGTAGCACGCCTATGTAAACCAGCCCTAAATGTAAATATAAATACAGTGGGGAAAATTATTATTTTATCCCTTGCAGATTTTGTAAGTTTTCCCACTTACAAAGAAGTGAGGAGTCTATAATTGTTATCATAGGTGTAGTTTAAATGATAGAGACAGAATATCAACCAAAACTCCAGAAAAAAACATGCTAAAAATGTTATAAATTAAGTTGCAGTTCAGTGAGTAAAATAAGTACTTGATCCCCAAGCAAAACATGACTTAGTATGTGGTGGAGAAACCCTTGTTGGCAAGCATAGAGGTAAGATGTTTCATGTAGTTGGTGACCAGGTTTGCACATATCTCAGGAGGGATTTTGGTCCACTCTTCTTTACAGATCTTCTCTAAATCCTTAAGGTTTCTTGGCTGTCTCTTGGCAACTCGAAGTTTCAGCTCCCTCCATAAATTTTCTATTGGGTTAAGGTCTGGAGACTGGCTAGGTCACTCCATGACATTAATGTGCTTCTTCTTGAGCCACTCCTTTGTTGCCTTAGGGGTAAGTTTTGGGTCATTGTCATGCTGGAAGACCCATCCACGACCCATCTGAAATGTTCTAGCTGAGGGTAGAAGGGTCTCACCCAATATTTTACAATACACAGTCCTGCTCATTGACCTCTCAATGTGGCAAAGTCGGCCTGTACCTTTAGCAGAGAAAAAGCCCCAAACAATCATGTTTCCACCTCCATGCTTGACTGTAGGGATGGTGTTCTTAGGGTCATAGTCAGCATTTTTCTTCCTCCAAACACGGTGAGTTGAGTTAATGTCAACAAGCTCAATTTTGGTCTCACCTGACCACAGAACTTTCTTCCAATCCTTCTCTGAATCATTTAGATGTTCATTGGCATGACTGTACATGTGCTTTCTTGAGAGGGGGGCTCGCCGTGTTTGGAGGAAGAAAAATGTGACTATGAACCTAGGAACACCATCCCTACAGTCAAGCACGGAGGTGGAAACATTATGCTTTGGGGCCATTTCTCTGCTAAAGGTACATACCAACTTTGCCGTATTGAGGGGCCAATGGATGGGGCCAAAATCTTGGATGAGAACCTTCTTCCCTCAGCCAGAACACTGAAAATGGGTCATGGATGGGTCTTTCAGCATGACAATCACCCAAAACATATCGCCAAGGCAATAAAGGAGTGGCCCAAGAAGAAGCACAGTAGCCTCCCTGGCGGTAATCCCGAGTCTGGCTCGGGGCAGGAACTTCAGTACCAAAAGCGGTAACCCCGAGCCAGACTCGGGCTTGCATTGCAGGATACAGGGGGGGGGGTTACTTACCTTGTCCCCTGGATCCTGCGATGTCTCCCCGCTGTGTGTGCGAGCCGTCTGCTCTCTCGATTCACACAGTGCCGAGTGCCGCTGATCTCCGTTCCCTGCGACGTTACGACGCACGGGGGCGGAGATCGGCGCCAAGTTCAAAAAAGTTTAAAAACACAGTACACATACAGTACTGTAATCTTACAGATTACAGTACTGTATACAAAAAATACACACCCCCTTTGTCCCTAGTGGTCTGCCCAGTGCCCTGCATGTCATTTTATATAATAAAAAGATTTTTTTCTGCCTGGAAACTGGAGATTGTCCATAGCAACCAAAAAGTGTCCCTTTATGTCAAAAGTGGTTTTAGACCAGCTAGAAAACACCGATAATAAATTATAATCACAATTTATCATCAAACACTAAATTTAATGACAGCGACTATTCTGCAACTGAGCAAATTTCAGTGTTTTTGATCTGATTACATTATTGAATCATTTTTATATATATTTTTATTATATTATAATTTATAATTTTGTGTTTCAAACTTTATCATACCCGGGATGTCTACTAGACTCTGGTTCGGACAGATTTAAGTGAGTTATTCATAAGAATTGCATGCCTACAATATAAAAACGCCAAATTTCCATGCAAAATAATTGTACCGCTTTCAGCACAAAATTCCAGACAGAATCATACCGCCAGGGAGGTTAAGGTCACGGAGTGGCCTAGCCAGTCTCCAGACCTTAATCCTATAGAAAATGTATGGAGGGAGCTGAAACTTCAAGTTGCCAAGCGACAGCCAAGAAACCCTAAGGATTTAAAGAAGATCTGAGTGAACCAAAATCTCTGCTGAGATGTGTGCAAACCTGGTAACCAACTACAAGAAATGTCTTACCTCTGTGCTTGCAAACAAGGGTTTCTCCACCAAGTACTAAGTCATGTTTTGCTTGGGGATCAATTGGGGACTTATTTGACTCACTGAACTGCAACTCAATTGATAACATTTGTTTTATGTATTTTTCAGGATTTTTGGTTGATATACTGCCCCTATCATTTAAAATACACCTATGATAAAAAAATATAGACCCTTCATTTCTTTGTAAGTGGTCAAACTTACTAAATCTGCAGAGATCAAATAATTATTTGCCCCACTGTATATATACACTGTTAGTGTAATGCTGTCTTGATCTATGTAAATGTTTTTGCAAAGGCTGCTGAAAATGCTTGAAACTGAAAACTGCTGTGTGTATGGCCAACATTAAAGAGCTAGAACAGCCCTCAGGAACAGATGCCATACTTTCAAAAAAACTCAGACATACTTGCCCATCTGCTAAGTGTCAATGTGGCCCAAGTCAGACTCTATAGTCATTATATGATCAGCATTAAATCATTTTGCATATACAACTTTATTCTGCATTTATAGTATTAAATGATAGGTTCTTATTAAACAGGGAATAGGGAATTGGCTCATTCACCCTTCCAAAAAATGGAAATATGTAACCAGCCAAGATTTGTTACAGCTTTCCAAAATCCCAGAGTTTGGCACAGACAAGATATGGGATCTAAAAACTATAGAACCCCACGAAAAAAAATGTTCATGCTATGTTGGATTTTGGCTTCTGTTGTAAACGTCATAGCCCCCTTTAAAGCCCCATACACACGGTCGGACAATCCGCGGACCAGGTCGGTCGGATCCTGTCCGTCATACTTTGTCTGATGTTGGTTTTGCTTACACACGGTCGGACAAAGTTGTCGGAAAATCCGATCATTCTGAACGTGGTGACGTTTGTTGCCTACGACGGGACTACGTAGAGGCTAGTAGCCAATAGCTTTGGTCTTGTAATGTGATCTGAGCATGCGTAGCACTTTGTCCGGTCGGACAACCGTACACACGATCGGATTTGGTGTGATCGGACCGTGTTGTCGGCAAATCTTTCCAGCAGGAGATAAGACTTTGTCCGTCGGACAATCCGACGTACACTGTCCGATGGTGCATACACACGGTCTGATTTTTCAACAACATTGTCCGATCGGACAGAATCCATGAAAAAGTCCGACCGTGTGTATGGGGCTTAACACTGCTGGCCCACAAGCTATATAGTCAACCTAATAATAGCTTCCTTTACTATATCCCGCTTAATACAGATCTCTCTAAGCATTGGAGCTGATTTACTAAAACTGGAGAGAGCAAAATCTGGTGTAGCTGTGCATGATAGCCAAACAGTTTCTAACTTCAGCTTGTTCAATTAACCACTTGCCGACTGCTGCACGCCAATATATGTCGACACAATGGCAGCGGTGGGCAAATGGGCGTACCTGCATGTCCCCTTTAATTTGAGGGGCTAGCGGGCGCACGCGCCGCGTACAGTGTGACTGTGCCCACGGGTCCTGCGCACTCGATGTCCGCCGGTGTCCCGCGATCGTGTCACCAGGCCACAGAACGGGAAGATGCCTATGTAAACAAGGCATTTCCCTGTTCTGCCTAGTGACATGACAGGGATCTACTGCTCCCTGCTCATCGGGA
Source organism: Lithobates sylvaticus (assembly GCA_028564925.1). Classification (NCBI taxonomy): domain Eukaryota; kingdom Metazoa; phylum Chordata; class Amphibia; order Anura; family Ranidae; genus Lithobates; species Lithobates sylvaticus. Next base: position 452,125,545 of record CM053030.1, read on the forward strand.
GCAGTGATCGCTGTCATATCAGTGGTAGCCCATCCCCCCAACAGTGAGAATCACTCCCTAGGACACACTTAACCCCTTGATCGCCGCCTAGTGTTTAACCCCTTCCCTGCAAGTAATCAGTGCATTTTTATAGCACTGATCTCTGTATGAATGACAATGGTCCCAAAATAGTGTCAAAAGTGTCCGATGTGTCCGCCATAATGTCGCAGTCACGATAAAAAAAAAAAAGCAGATCGCCGCTATTACTAATAAAAAAATTCATAATAAAAATGCCATAAAACTATCCCCTATCTTGTAGACCCTATAACTTTTGCGCAAACCAATCAATATACGCTTATTGCAATTTTTTTTACCAAAAATATGTAGAAGAATATATATCAGTCTAAACTGAGGGGAAAAAAAAATTTGGCATATTTTTGGGGGATATTTATTATAGCAAAAAGTAAAAAATATTATGCTTTTTTTAAAAAAATTGTCGCTCTTTTTGTTTATAGTGCAAAAAATAAAAACCGCAGAGGTGATCAAATACCACCAAAAGAAATCTCTTTTTGTGGGAAAAAAAGGACGTCAATTTTGTTTTGGTGTAATAGCGCACGGCCGCACAAATTGTCAGTTAAAGCAGCGCAGTGCCGAATCGCAAAAAGTGCTCTGGTCAGTAAGGGGGTAAAATCTGCAGTTACGTTTTGATAAAATAAGAATGGAAGCTGATTGGTTTCTATACACAGCTAGACCAGATTTTGCACCCTCAGCTTTAGTAAATCAACCTCATTGGTGGCCCTTGATTTATATAAACGCTATAATACCAATCTGCTTCCCTCTCTGCATGGCTCCCAGCTCCCTGTACTGTATCTGTTTTTCTACTCAATCCCACATTGATGCCAGTTGAACCACCTAAGGTCCCCCTTTCACCAAACCTATGGCTGCTATGTGTAAATATACCCTTTACTGAATAGATACTGTAGATCAGGGGCCAGTTCACTGTCTTTAAGACTTTAGGGGGGGCCCAGTGGGAGTTAACAATGGCCGATCTTTGGTATTAGGGGAGGAAACAGTTGGTCAGTGGGAGGAATAGTGCCCCATTTTTGTTGTCAGTGGAAGGAATAGTGCCTCATTGTTGGTGTCAGTGGCAGGAAGTATGCCCCATTGTTGGTGTCAGTGGAAGGAATAGTGGCTCATTGCTGGTGTCAGTGGCAGGAATTATGCCCAATCGTTGGTGTCAGTGGAAGGAATAGTGCCTCATTGTTGGTATCAGTGGCAGGAATTATGCCCAATCGTTGGTGAAAAGGAACAAGAGGGGGTTTAGCCGACCTGACGGACTATTAGGGTACCTGAACAAAATTATGCCTAAATACTAAACTGATTATTCTAAATATCTTTTATTATATTTATTATATTAAAAGATATTTAGAATAATCTGTTTCAGGTCGGCTAAACCCCCTCTTGTTCCTTTTCTCTATATATATTCATTAGTATGAGGTACCCCCCATAGCTTATTCACATAACTTTAAAAAGCCCAATCGTTGGTGTCAGTAGAAGGAATAGTGCCTCATTGTTGGTGTCAGTGGCAGGAATTATGCCCCATTGTTGGTGTCAGTGGAAGGAATAGTGCCTCATTGTTGGTGTCAGTGGCAGGAATTATGCCCCATTGTTTGTGTCAGTGGAAGGAATAGTGGCTCATTGCTGGTGTCAGTGGCAGGAATTATGCCCAATCGTTGGTGTCAGTGGAAGGAATACTGGCTCATTGCTGGTGTCAGTGGCAGGAATTATGTCCAATCGTTGGTGTCAGTGGAAGGAATAGTGCCTCATTGTTGGTATCAGTGGCAGGAATTATGCCCCATTGTTGGTGTCAGTGACAGGAATAGTGCCTCATTATTGGTATCAGTGGCAGGAATTATGCCCCATTGTTGGTGTCAGTGACAGGAATAATGTCTTAAGGGCAATAATGTCTAAAGTCAAGCAAAAGCCTCAGGGCCGCAGTTTGGAGACCATTGCTGTAGATCATTGGATAGAACGATAGACAGCTACATAGAAAATGTATTATTAAATGGTGTTCAGACTTTGCCTCTTATAATTCAGCAAGATTACTATGCCAGAATTGAATTTGCAATTACCTGCAAAAATACCCAAGGTTCTCTCCAATGCAGAACTAAATCTTTATGTGTATGTGTTGTTTATGTGAAACAGTCCTGTTTCTGGGCACATGATCCGTACGACTGCCAAAGCCTATAGACAAGCCACATTAACAGAATATATGGCATGTTCCATTTCTCACATGATGTGTATGTAGTTTATATTCATAACGTATCCTCATAGAATTCAGTAGAAACCACAGCTGCTTGCTCTACCCACTCCAAGGGCCTCCATACTGATGGATGGGATCATTACAGATAGAAGTGATTCTTGGGAACAATACATTTGCCTTATTGTTGTACTGTGATTCTCAGCATATATTCTTACTGAGTCATTCAACTTCAAAACACAAATATATGCACATGATTCCTAAGACAAATGGGAATACAAAATTAGTTTTGTTACAAAGCAAGCATATAATTCACTGCACAAAAGTACCGAATCGGCGAAAAAATTACAGCTGCCCGCCTATCAATCTGCATTGACGATCTTGTTCTTATACTAGGATAAAGAAAAGCAGGCACTCTACATTATTATTGGGCAAATGATTTGTATATAGGCTCACACAATAAAGAATAACTTAAAGTGTATCTAAACCCAAAAGCAAAAATATTATAAATTGGGGTCAATTCACTAAAGGTTACCGCATGCGATATGAAGGTCACGTGATCTATTTTTTTGGAAACACTGCATGAGATAATAAAAGATTAAATTCATCAAAGTAAAATATTGAATGTGAGGTAAATACTGCAACAAAAAAAAAGATGTATATCATTAACCACTTGCCGACCAGCTGCAGTACATATACATACTGCGACAGGTCGGCCCTATTGCGCGAAACGGCGTACCTGTACCGCATTTCGTGCAATAGCCAAAAATGGAGCCACCCGCGATCGCTCCCCAGAGAGATAGAAAGGCAGTTCTGTCAGAGATGAACACAGTGATCTTGTGTTCCTGCTAATCAGTAACACGGATCACTGTGTTCATCTAATGAGTCCATCCCCCACACAGTTAGAAAGCATGCCTTAGGGACACACTTAACCCTTTGATCGCCCCTGGTGTCTACCCCTTCCCTGCCAGTGTCATTAGTACAGTAACTGTGCATATTTTTAGCACTGATTACTGTAATAATGTCACTGGTTCCCAAAAAAGGGTAAAAAGTGTCAGTTAGGTGTCCAATCTGTCTGCCGCAATGTCGCAGTCCTGCCAAAAAAAAACGCTGATCACCGTCATTACAAGTAAAAAATAAATAAAAAGTCCATAAATACATCCACTAGTTTGTAGACTCTATAACTTTTGTGCAAACCAATCAATATACGCTTTTTTTTTACCAAACATATGTAGCAGAATACATATTGGCCTAAATTGATGAAGAAAAAATTTTTTTTTAAACTTTTATTGGATATGTTTTATAGCAGAAAGTAAAAAATCTATTTTTTTTTTATTTTTTACAAAAATCTATTTTTTTCTAGCACAAAAAATAAAAACCACAGAGGTGATCAAATACCACCAAAAGAAAGCTCTATTTGTGGGGAAAAAAAGGACATCGATTTTATTTGGGTACAGCTTTACACGACTAGTTAAAGTAACGCAGTGCTGTATCACAAAAAAATGGCCTGGTCATTAAGTGGGTAAAACCTTCCGGGGCTGAAGTGGTTATTTAGCACTTCAATTTTGCATTATTTTTGGTGTTTTTTATTTTTTTATTTTTTTTTTTTTGCAGGCTAACATTGCACTAGAAGGTACACAGCGATATTGTGAAAATAGCAAAACATTCCAGGGTGCCTTTATTCACATAATAGTCTCCCTCTGATGAATTGTTGCAATTTATTTTCATTCCTGAGCTCAGAAGAGAACATTTTCACACTGATATATTGTATACTTTTCACGTCCTGGCCAGTGCAGAGTCCCTCTAATTGTTATTTTGTACTTACTCTATAATACCACCAGTAAACACCGGGTAATAAATAACGAATGTGTGTGATTTTAGTAAATTGACGTTTTTTGATTTACCTCACTATTTTAACAAATGTGCGATATTTATCTCACATTCGATATTTTAACTTTAATGAACTCACTCTTATTATCTCATGCAATATTTTCAAAAAACTTGTCACAATCCAAAATAACAATAATTAGAGGAACTCTGCACTGACCGGTAAATGAAAAGTATACAATGTATCACTGTGGAAAAGTTTTGCCCTGAGCTCAGGAATGAAAATAAATTGAAACATTTCACCAGAGGGAGATAGTAAAGCACACTATAATGTTTTCACAGTTTCATAGTATTTCTGTGTGCATTTATTTCTTCCTCTGGTGCAGTGTTAGCATGTAAAAAAAAAATTGTGATAAGACAACGCCAAAAATAACGCAAAATTTTAAGTGTTGCTAAACCCACAACAGTAAAATCAGTCTGTATATGCAGTAAAGCATGCTTGTTATACTCGCTGTGGAACCTAAGGGGTTAATCCTCTGCACTGTGTAAAAAGACTGTTTGATTCTGTCTTCTCTGATCCTCCCATTCTTCAAATGACTCCAACCCATCTAACTGAGCATTTTTTTTCTTGGTTGGATGCATGTGTTCAGCACAGGGCTAATCAGCACTGTCCAGACAGAGGGTCGGGGAAAATGAAAAGTCCTCCTATGAGCTTTAACCAGACACTGATAGAAGTCCCAAGACTGCTCTAACTGCTGATGATAAAGGGTATTCAGCAGTTTAGATTTTCTAAAGTAATTGCATTTCCATGTTCTGTGTACTGTGCGAGACCAGAATGCGGGGTTCTGGGTTTAGTAACACTTTAAGTGATAAATATCTCAAAACAAATATTTAATGTATTTGGCAAATAACGCAAGTTTTTTTTAGTAAATTTACTACTTTTTGAGATATATACCACATGAGTTATTTTAACTCAAAAATGACTGCGGTATTTATCTCTTAGTGAATTGACCCCATTGCAGCTTACCAATTCTTAGATATGTTTTTAGTCTTTTTACTTTCGCCTTGTTTTGGGTTCTGATATGCTTTAACCCCTTTCAACCACCTAACAGATATGAGGCAGCAAAAGGGTGGGCATTTACCTCTGTATACCCCACATATGTGTCACTGGGCGGTTGATGTATATGTGCTGAGATTATGCACGCTGTGCGCTCCCAGCACAAAGACTGAGCTGTCAAAAAAAGATTCTTATTTCGAACTAAAGATCGGTAGCTGGCGGGACCAGCTTCCAGTCATGTGACCACTGTGACATCAGTCACATCATCACCAATCCTTCCCATCCTTGATAGAAAACTATAATATGTATCAGAAATATTTTTTTAGGAGAGCTATAAGAGGGATAAATCTGAGAGCATTGTAAAGTGGCTGTGATGACAGTGATTTATAACACTGCCATGCAATGTCTTGAGTCTCTGACTGTCTCATGAAGCATGTCCCAAGTCTCCAACAATTCCTTCAACATAACAATTCTATTATAGCATGCCTGTAGTCTTTATCCATCTTTCATGCATATCTGCAGTCTCTGAAAACTTTCTGTAGCATTAAATTCACAGAACATTATATTTGGTCCTTGGATGATGTAGGGGGGCTCACATGAGACTTCCTATATCAAGAAAGTTGTCCAACCCTCAAAGAGTCAGTCCACCAAAAAGTGATATTTTGGTCATTGTTGGAACCTGGTGGATTGAGTCATTTGTTTTTTCTTCTTGAACTCTCCACTGAGATCTCTCCATGATTTCTCGTGGAAGTTTTGGTTGCTCTTGTCCACCTTTGTGTGTTCCAGCATCTCCTGCTACGCACTCCAAAATCTAAAAGGGAGAGTGGAAACCTACTTTACAGGGTTACTAGGAGAATACCTCCTGAAGCATATTTTGTATAGGATTATCTCATTACCTCATGTATCACTAATTTCATTTATGTTTTTGTTTTTCTTTACATTAGACCTCCTCTACGTGAGAATCAGCAAGGAGACTGCACAAGATATTTTTGCGAATAGAGGTATTATAAAAAAATGGGTTCTTGGATGACCAAATTATAAATGAAAGGACTGCTGTACTACAACATTGTGTATGTAGATGGTGCTTTTTATATGCATTTCAAGGTTCATTTTAAGTTGTGCCAGGAGAACACCTTTTCCTCTTTAATATTTGCAAAGTAACTTGCCTTTTCTTGACCTATATAAAGAGCTGACATATGTAATAAATTCTCAGATTACTTTATGTAAGAAGAAAAAAATAAAGAAAAAAAACAAAACAAAAAAACGTTATCTGATCTTAAAAAAGACGGCATCTTCCCCTGCAAAAACTGAGAGAAAGACTGCTAAGACAGCATTGGGAGCAATGTAAATATAATAATTACCGTATGTATCGGCGTATAACATGCACATTCATTTTAAGAGGGAAGTTTCAGGAAAAAAAACTTTACTTTTTAAATAAGGAACTTTGAAGCAAAATAAGGGTCAGTGCCCATCTGCGGCCTCACTATTGTCATCAATGCCGCCTGATCAATGTCCATGTGCAGCCTCACAAGTGGCATCAATGCAGCCTCATCAGTCCACATCAATGCAGCCTCACCATTGCCATCAATGCAGCAGCCTCGCCGTTGCCATCAATGCAGCAGCCTCACCATTGCCATAAATGCAGCAGCCTCACCATTGCCATCAGTGAAGCCTGATCGATGCCCATCTGCAGCCTAGAGGGGACAGGGAGGGGGGCGGGATGAGCACTGACAGATTATATACAGTGAGAATCACCTATGATAGACAGAACAGTGGTCCAATGGCTTCCCAGGAGACGGGACTTCCTATTACAAATGCCACCAAGAAAACAGGAGATTCTCACTGTATGTAATCTAACGGAGCTCGTCCCGCCCCCCTCCCTGCTCCCTCTGAGGCAGCTAAATTTAAAGTATTGGCATATAACACACACACGCTATTTGCACCCAATTTTCATGGTGAAAAAGTGAGTGTTATACGCCAATAAATACAGTAAATAAAACACAATGGACTATATTCTAAACCCAACATGTATAAACCTTCAGGACTTAGGTAGCAATGTACAAGCTTAAAACTACAGATCAATATCCTTGTGAAGACAGGATTGTATAAAACAAGACATGTATCAAGGTTACAGTGTCAAGTGGAATGATGAATGGGATCACTAAGACATAGTAAAGGCAACGTATCAATGACAATAAATTAACTAATCGATTCGAAGCAGACCTGAAGTCTAAAAGTCCACATTCATGGTCTCAAAGGTGGCCTCAGAATTAAAAATGGAAACAGACTGAGCAAAAGATAAATATTGTAATAAATATTAGAGGAAAAGTACATGATATGTATCGCCTCCATCCTACAGCATCAGTGTCACGATTAGTGTCACGTGCTCCAACAATGACAAGTATAACATCTCAGTCCACCATTAAATATCAGTGCCGTGATCTCCAGTGCCCTACATATATATTGTATATGCTCTCATCAGAAACCATTGTCCCTTTATTGATAAATGGGTGAAAGTGGGCTTTTCATAATATAAGTCTCCACCACTCCTCCAATCCTAGTCAAAATGGACCCCAGCACTTGAATGAATTCTGGCTATGAAGCTTATACAAGAGAGTAGAAAGTAAGCGAGGCAGATATAATTGCGCAACAAATTTATTTATGTAGGAAATAAGGGTTCACACATGCTGCAGCCGCGGTTTACAGCATGGGGTCCAGTGAGTCTCTGTTCACTGATTCAGGTGCGAATCATGTTTGAATTTTTTCCAGAATTCGCACCTGAATCAGAACCAAAAACACACAGGACTCTTTTTAAATGCGGACAGCGGCCACCCCGTAGGTGTGTGAACCAGCTCCATTGAGAGCCAGACACAGTCTTCTGTCATGCGAAATGGATGCAGTGGAAACCCGCATCCAATTCGTATATATGTGAACCCAGCCTTAATGCAGCTAAAACTGTGTTTTAATAATAATAATACCCAGTATGTCCAGAAGAAGCTTCCTGAAGACCTCCATTCAGGACGAAATGCGTAGAAGCGGGATCGATGAAAGCAACATTGCTTTTGATGATGTAATATCCTCCCTGTGGAGCGCAGGCTGGTTCTGGTTACACAGAACAGCGGCGGCTCAGGAACCTTTTTACTTTGGGTGCCAGGAGGCACTGTATTATGTGAGGGTAACTACACAGTTTTATCTGCCCTTATTTATTTAAATATATTTGTTGCACAATGATATCTGCCTTTGCAGTCTTTCTACTGTCTGGTATAAGCCTCATAGCTGTAATTCAGTCTAGTGTTGGGGTCCTTTTTGACTTGGATTGGAGGATTATAAAAAGCCCACATTAAAAATAAAGTGATGGTAGATCCCAGGTCCCGCAAGCTACTCCCGTTCTCCGAGCTACAATCCAAACATGACCTCCCCAGACAAGTATTTTACAGCTATTTGCAGATAAGACACTACGCCCAAACCATAGCCCCACACCTGCAGTTCTCTCCACCCTCTCCGTTTGAACGTATCATATTGGAGGGCAGATCGCGCAAGGGACTGATATCTGACATATATCAAATCCTAAATAAACATTCCATACAAACCCAGGGCAAACATGGTTACATGCTTCGTTGGGAAAAAGAATTAGGAGAAGAAATCCCAGAGGAGGCCTGGAGAGCGGTCTGGAGTCAGGCTGCCAAGAGCTCCCTGTGTACTTTATACAGGGAAAATGCATATAAGATTCTCTTCTACTGGTACCTGACCCCGGACACGCTCCACAAAATATACCCATCCACCTCTGATCGCTGTTGGCGTTGCCAGCAAGCCAGAGGCACACTCTTCCACATTTACTGGACATGCCCCTTAATAGTCCCATTCTGGACCTCCACACAGCAACTTGTGACCCACCTCTTCGAAACACCCATACCTTTGACTCCGAAACTTTTCCTACTAGGTCTTTCCCAACCGAAAATAGCCAAACCATACAAAAAACTACTTAGGCACATTCTTACGGCGGCAAGGTGCTTAATAGCCCTCCACTGGAAGAAGACACTGCCCCCATCTCAAGAGGCCCTCTATGCTAGAGTTAAGGACGTGGAACTAATGGAGAAAATGACAGCCAGGCTGCGGGACAAGCTAGATGAACATAATGGTGTCTGGGAGCGATGGCATTCTCGGGAGGACCCGTTATGACTCGGCGGTCCAAACACAAAGGTACGCTAGTGCTCTTACTACCCATGTATATATTCGTTCTAACATGGTCTGCCCAACCCCCCCTCTTCCCCCCCCCCCCCCTCTTTGCATTTCTGTCCATCTGGACAATTGTATACAGTTGATCAAGATATCGGACTCAAGGTACAATATGCTGCATGCGCAACCCGAAGTAAGGGTTTTACTGTTGTACTATACAAAGCTAACTTCTGAAGAAAGACTCTTTATTATCTGCCTGTTAAGCATGCGCAAAATTGCATTCCAGTTTATGTCCGTGTATCGTATGTCTACCATACACGTATCTATGTTTTGTTGTCTTACTACATTTGAAATAAAACGTTATTTGTAAAAAAAAAAAAATAAAGTGAGCTATAAAATGGTCACATGGTGCCTGGCATATCTCTTCCTTTAAAAGAGAAGTATGGCAATAACTTTTTTTGGCTATACTTCTGGATCACACAAGTACCTTTGTTCTCTTGTGAACCAGAGTAAGCTTATAGTGTGCTATCCCACAGCTGATGGGGCAGAGCCAGGCCAAGTACAGGAAGGACAACTGGCTCCACCTTTCAGCACCAGGCCAAAAAGTGGGCATGCATGGCTGGCTCTGGTTCTCAGCCACGGCCGGGCCCTCCCACGTCTGCAATGAGGAAGAGAAGAGCAGGAAGCAGTGACTGACAAACCTTTTTTATGATTTATGTGCTACCGGAATACCTTCAAAATCCAACAGAAGGGGATTAGAATGCTACCAAAACAGTAAAAACAGCTGAGGGTATTTCATGGGTAATATAACTGTATCATGATGCTTTATTGCTGAAAGAATGCCTTGTCTGGCCTCTGCCTCATATTTATACATACAGTATATTCATACTGATAAGGAAAGGACCCTTTTCAGCTTGCCTTAAATGAAATACATGAATTATGAGGCTAATAAACAACTACTTTGTGCAACATTTTAATACAAAGCCCAGAAGATACAGCTGTACATAGATACACCATTATAATACAGTCCTAATGCCAGAGAAAACACTTTTCTGCTACTTTACTTATAATTACTGACTAATTTGTCAACCCCTAGAGAAAGGACACATCTGTAAATTTAGTTCAAGAGCAATCACTAAGTAGGACAATGGACAAGAAACGCACTACCTTGTTGGCCTTTTGCTTTGGTGCGCCATTCAAATGAATAGGACTGCATTGCACCTACGCACATAATTATATTGCAACAAAATTTTGCTAAACTGGGCCTTAGAAACCCATTAAAACCTTAATGGGTCTCTGTGTTGATCCTTAAGGCTTAGTTTATCTACTTAATATGCAGGTAAAGAGGACAATGAGAGCTTGTTCAACCACTTTAGTCCCAGAGCCATTTTTTCCATTTTATATTTAAATGTTTTGTTTACATGAGTAAAAAAATAATTTTAGGCCTAAAGATTACTTAAAACAACCAAACATTACATATTTTTTGAAAACAAACACCATAGAGAATAAAATGTTGGTAGTTCCACTTTTTCATATAATAGCACAATGGTTTATGAAAAGCAAAATTTCAGCATAAAATACACTAAAGTCAATTTTAGGGCACACAAACACAATAAATTACCCAGTTTTTTGGTGAAGTATAAAAAATGAAGTTGCACTAAGTAAATAGATACCCAACATGTCAAGCATTAAAATTGTGTGTGCCTGTGAAACAGTGAAAAAATGTCAATATGCTATATTTTCCATAGGAGATGCTTTTAAAGCCTCTACAGGTCATCAGTTTGGCATTACCCAGGAGCTCTAGTTCTTAAATTATTCATCTCACTCTGGTGCAGTGATATATAACGTGTATTGCAATCGCCATCTTCATACGTAGGTGCCCCAACGCATGCATTTTCGTGTGTATGTGGGGGTGGGGCGCTAACATTTTTTTATTTTTTTAAATGTTTACTAGCTATCTATTTATTTACGTATTTATGTATTTTACACATGACTTTATTACTATCTACTAGGGGAACAATTGCCCCCTATGTGACAGCATATAGGTGAAAGGTTCTCTTTATGAGACATCCGGGGTCTATTAGACCCTGGATGTCTCCTCTGTACTCCACTGCAGCTGATGAAACACATGTTCCATCAGCTCCTTCACTAGGCACCAATCCTGGTGACTGACAGCACCAGACCAGGAAGTGATGTCACAGACGTCACTTCCTGGGCTACATAAAGGAGGGCTGGCCTATGAATAGCTGTTCATAGAGATCTCGCAGACCTTCTCAGCACCACCCGCCATGACTACACCGGCTTACCTGTCCAAGGATCCAGCACTGTCCTCACCCAAACCGATTCTTTGCCAGTCTTCGGGTTGTCAGTGCCAGCATGTTTACTGTGGGTAGCTGGCTGTGATTCATTGCGGCTTCACAGCCAGCTGCCCATTGTGAGCCATGCTGTGGTTTTTGAATGGTCCTGCAATCTTCTGGGACCTGTGATGTGTCCTAGAAAGTTGCGGGCGGGGGAGTAGGGTGCAGTTCCGCTTTAAGAAGAAGTAAATATTTCAATAATTCTAGTCTAGGCATAGTTTCACTTTAAAATGCAACCTTATCGCTAAAATCTCAGAGTGTAAAACCTTTAACATGTTAACACTGCAATTTGAAGAGTTTACTTTTTTTGTAGCTTTTTTGTAGCTTTCATAAAACAACACTGAAATCACGCCACGAAGGTCCCTTTTCAGGTACTTCCTGTTATGGAGTAACAATGCTCTGTATCTGTCTCCCCCAGTTTGCTTTATCACCCTATAATCCACCTTTGTAACTATCAGAATGCTGGTCCACAGCAATGATATGCAGCTGACCCTGGAGCAAGTACATGTAGACAGGAAGTGACAAAAAGAATAAGGATTTTAAAAGAAGGTATAAACAGTATTTTGCTACTGAAACACAGTGCTTAAGAGCCGGTTCACACAGGGGCAGCACGACTTGCAGCGCGACTCCCAGAGGCGACCTGCACACGACTTCAGCGGCGGCTTGCAAAATGACTTCTGTATAGAAGTCAATGCAAGTCGCCTGAAGTCGCCCCAAAAGTAGTACAGGAACCTTTTTCTAAGTCGGAGCGACTTGAGTCGTTCCTATTAGAACGGTTCCATAGTACAGAACAGAACGTGACTTGTCAGGCAGTTAAGTCACCTAATAAGTCATCCCTGTGTGAACCGGCCCTCAGTGTTTAGTTTTAAAATGTATTTGGCTCACGGTTGCAGTGCACCCCTTTGACTTGAGTGGGCAAGTTTGACGTGCATTACCGCCTGTTGAGTCAACAAGCTGCTTTTAAAATGGCTGCAGCATGTGTACGGCCCACTATGCATGTACAGTATGTTAGGTTTTAGACGGGGCAGTCGGGAGGGGGGCTTAAAGTATAGCTTAACCCAGGGCTTGGAAATTTGCTTCGAAGAGCCAGCTAAAAAAGTTAGCGATCAGGGGGCGAAGTTCTGGGAGGATGTCATTAGACGCCCTCCCAGAACTGGATGCTTGCACTGTAGCTGTCTTTCAGCTATAGCACAGTCAGCAAATAGGAGGCAGAAGCAGACGGCTGACAAAAGCCCAAGCGCCAGGATGCAATTAATCTCTACCTGGCACCTGGGATTTGTCAAGCCCTGGCTTAACCATCTGTCTTGAAAAGATAAAACCACCCAGCGCATAACAGTGATGAGTCTGCACAGATTGATCAAAATTGATGATTGTAACGGTCCTTGTTGTAGGTAATGTTGTCCATGACAACTGTGACACAAAAGAAAGTTCAGGTGCCAGCCATCCTCAGAGCGTATCCATAAACTCTCCATGAGAAATATGAAAGGAGGAAAGGAGGGAGGCGCACCTAAGTGTAGAAGGTCCTTCTCAAGGAGTGCCTGCTGTCTGGTGTATCCCAGCTTCCAGATGGTGTTAGAAAGCTAGATGAGTGCTTTCACCAAACCACAGCAAATTAGTGAGTTGCCACATCCCTATATATATTGTGTCAGAGAAATATTGCGCTTCATCGCCGGCTTCCTAGGGTACGCATGCGGGATAGAGCGGCTCAGCAGCGCACACAGGTATGCGGGACAGCGGGTGCGCATGCGCGGGTTCGCGGCCCTCGAGTATGTGTCTTTGTTCACCCAGTGCGGCGCACGTCCGTGCGTGGCCCTGACAGGAAGCGTGTGCGCATGCGCGCGCCCAGATACCCCACCTGACCACTTACCTGGCCTATAAAAGGCCTTCTCCTTCCCTTCAGAAATTGCTGGTTTGTTGTCTCTGTTTCCTGAGTACCTGGCTTCCTGTATCCTGTATCCTGTACCCTGTTCCTTGTGCATGCCTGATTACCTGTGCTTGACCCGGACCTCTTCTGACCACCGCTGCTACTCTCCAGTGTTTGACCCCTTGGCTTGCCTCTTGGATATCCTGCTTGACCACCTGTGTTTGACCATCGGCCTGCCTCCTGGACATTCTTCTGCTACTTACCAGTGTTTGACCCCTTGGCTTGCCTCTTGGATATCCTTCTGCTTGACCACCTGTGTTTGATCCTCGGCCTGCCTCCTAGACATTCTTCTGCTACTTACCAGTGTTTGACCCCTTGGCTTGCCTCTTGGATATCCTCCTGCTTGATTACCTGTGTTTGACCCTCGGCCTGCCTCCTGGACATTCTTTTGCTACTTACCAGTGTTTGACCCCTTGGCTTGCCTCTTGGATATCCTTCTGCTTGACCACCTGTGTTTGACCCTCGGCCTGCCTCCTAGACATTCTTCTGCTACTTACCAGTGTTTGACCCCTTGGCTTGCCTCTTGGATATCCCCCTGCTTGATTACCTGTGTTTGACCCTTGGCCTGCCTCCTGGACATTATTCTGCTACTTACCAGTGTTTGACCCCTTGGCTTGCCTCTTGGATATCCTCCTGCTTGATTACCTGTGTTTGACCCTCGGCCTGCCTCCTGGACATTCTTCTGTTACTTACCAGTGATTGACCCCTTGGCTTGCCTCTTGGATATCCTCCTGCTTGATTACCTGTGTTTGACCCTCGGCCTGCTTCCTGGACTTTCTGCTGCCCTAACCGTGGTGTTGACACATATGCACCCCAGGTCTCCCAGTGTATGACCTGGTTCCTCTACAGCCTCTGCCTTGTGTTGGTCCTGCCAGGTGTCTACTTCCAGTGCAGCTTCATCTACACACGGTCATCAGCCCCACTGCACACCACCTGCAACCCACCTGCTGGCAACCCGTGCATCTTTGTGCTCGGTGCCTTCTGTACCCACTCCAGGGGCATCGTGCACTTAGTCGCAAGGGGAGCAGCTCTTAGCATCTCGGCCCGGGTGAGTACTTGTGACATATTGATAACAAGGAGAACCCCCTAGGTGGGACTTTGAATGGCAACAGCACTACAAAGTCTATTAAAATTTAAATTTATTGAATAATATGATAAAAATCGATCACACATGTGATGATAATTAAAACATACATGAACAGTTAACAAAGACACATCATTTATTGCAGTTGAATAAATTGTACATAGGTCTAGTAGTTACTCTCCAATCTCTTCGCTACCCAATGCGTTTCAGGTTCAAGCCCTTTCGTCAGGGGTATTTATATAGGAGAATTTATGTTTGGCATAAAATGAATGGTGCAGCACTCAGGTGTATACAGGCAGAGACTGAATTGTCGCTGTCAATAAATGGCGTAGTGGAAGGTCTGGTCTAGGCCTCCATTTCAACCTATAATGCTCCACGGAAGATGCAATATCCCTTTCCCCACACAATGGACTTGTTGAGCTGGTAGCAGAAACTTGCTTGATCATAGAATGGTCTCCCAGGATAGGCCAGGTCAGGCCTGTTCACAATCCCTCAGATAAGGGGAAAAACGTGTGCTGGGTAATATCCCTTGATCCCTGTCCTGGGGATCCATGGAGTGCGCCGTCCGCCCTGGCAGTGTCTACTGCTGAACAGGATGCTGAATCCAAACAGGAAGTGCAGGGGATCCAAGCTGCCAGGCATGGAGGGAAGGACAGGGAACTAGGCCTAGTTTCCTGTCCTTCCCCCCATACCTGGCAGCTTGGATCCCCTGCACCTTGTGCCATAAATACATTTTTTAACATAATACACTTAGGTGCGCCTCCCTCCTTTCCTCCTTTTTTAACCAGCTGTCTTTGCTGCCCCCTGCCCACACGTGTGAAAAAGTCCTTATGCCCCAAACACACGGTCGGAAAATCCGACGGGAAAAGTCAGATCGGATTATGTTGTCGGAAAATCCGACCGTGTATGGGCTCTATCGGACTTTTTCCGTCGAAAATTCCGATGGAAAAATTTTGAGAGCAGGATCTCAAATTTTCTGACAACAAAATCCTATCGGACTTTTTCCGATCGTGTGTCGAGAATTCCGACGGACAAAGTGCCACGCACGCTCAGATCAAATTACGAGACCAAAGCTATTGGCTACTAACGTGAATGTAGTCCCGTCGTAACGAACGAACGTCATCACGTTCAGAATGATTGGATTTTCCGTTAACTTTGTCCGACCGTGTGTATGCAACACCAGTTTCAGACAAAGTCATTTTGTGGTCGTGTGTACGGGGGCTTAGACAAGGCATGGATGATGTTGCAGCAGTTGCAGGAAAGAATATCGCTCGATTTTCCCATCAACACAGTGTTGATGGCAGTATCACTTCTGCAGTACTGTTGTATTTTGCTGGCAGGGAGCCTTCCCTGCCGGCAGAACACAATGATTACTGATGGTAGCTATAGCCACCAACAGTAATCGCATGCAGAAAATCCGACAGGCTGTTGTAATGAACCAGCCGGCCCATTGATGGTTCGATTCTCAGCTGGTCCCTCCTGAACCGGCTGAGATTTGATCCATCTATAGCCAGCATTAGGGTTTTGACCTACTGAGCTTTTAACCCTAGCACTGTACAAGTATACAAAATAACACCTTAACAATGCAGTCACACAAAGAACAATGGGAGAGCTCTACCCATGTTTCAGGCTCAACCTCTACTCAAACAAATTATGAATGGATTGCCTCTCCATACAGACAAGGAACACAAAGTGATTGGTCAGAAAGATTTTCCAACACGTCACAAATAATTTATGCATGCTATTGAGTAGTTGTAACAAAGGGAATCAGTCTTTATTGCTCTGTCGTTAACCCTGCTAAAGACGTAAAATAGAGCAAGCCCCATTCATCTTCCTTCTGCGTCTGTTAATATTTCCCATCTGAACAGCATATGTGCTCTGCATAATAATCAAAAGTAATCTCTTCCTTCTGCTGTCCTGTCATACATTTAATGCACATATACTGTGAAGCTCTCTAAGTATACAGAAGCTTTGAAGCTCTGAAATGAGGCCATCATCAGCAGCATCCAAGGAGTCCTTCACTGTAAAGCCCCATACACACGCGCGGATTATCGGAGGACCAGGTCCGTCAGACCATGTCCGTCATACTTTGTCTGATGTTGGTTTTGCGTACACACGGTCGGACAAAGTTGTCGGAAAATCCGATCATTCTGAACGTGGTGACGTTTGTTGCCTACGACGGGACTACGTAGAGGCTAGTAGCCAATAGCTTTGGTCTTGTAATGTGATCTGAGCATGCGTAGCACTTTGTCCGGTCGGACTACCATACACACGATCGGATTTGGTGTGATCGGACCGTGTTGTCGGAAAATCTATCCAGCAGGAGATAGGACTTTGTCCGTCGGACAATACGACGTACACTGTCGGATGGTGCATACACACGGTCTGATTTTTCAACAACATTGTCCGATCGGACAGAATCCATGCGAAAATCCGACCGTGTGTATGGGGCTTAAGGGTGGCCTGGCTTTGGAGGGTAACAATGGACATCTGTAAAACTGTATTTAATGTGAATATACAGCGTTCACCTTTCACTGCAAATCCGTAAACACCATGGGTGTGATCCGATAAAGGCCAAGTGACACAATTCTGGCGTTATGACTGTACACGGAACTCTTGCTGCAAGCCATAAAAGGAGTGCGACAGTTTAATAGTAATTCTGACAGGTGCAACAAACTTAGAAAGTTCTTATTTGCGATACTTCACATATTCATCAAGAAATACCACCATTAACCACTTCAGCGTCGGAAGATTTAACCCCTTTTTGCAATACGGCACTGTGTTATTTGCAATACTGACAATTGTGCGGTCGTGCGATGCCATACCCAAATAAAATTGATGTCCTTTTTTCACCACAAATAGAGCTTTCTTTTGGTGGTATTTGATCACCTCTGCTTTTTTTATTGCGCTATAAACAAAAAAAGACCGTCAATTTTGGAAAGAAAAACAATATTTTTTACTGCTATAAAACATACCCAATAAATTTTTTTTAAAAATCTAATTTCTTCATCAATTTAGGTCAATATGTATTCTGCTACATGTTTTTGGTAAAAAAAAATACCTGTTATTGTATATTGATCAGTTTGCACTAAAGTTATAGCATCTACAAACTACGAGATAATTTTATGGAATTTGTATTTATTTTACTAGTAATGGTGGCGATCAGCGACTTATAGTGGGACTGTGATATTGGAGTGGACAAATGTGACACTGATTGGCACTTCTGACACTTTTTTGGGAACCAGTGACACTAATACAGTGATCAGTGCTAAAAATATGCACTGTCACTGTACTAATGACACTGTCAGGGAAGGGGTTAACATCAGGGGCAATCAAAGGGTTAAATGTGTGTTTAGCCATTGTTTGTGTACTGTGAATGAGGTGCTTTTACATGGATCCTTGTCCCTGCTTTGCAGGAGCACAGAATCCATGCCTTCCCTACTGACAGAATGGTGGCCTTGTTTACAGTTTACAGAACTACCGTTCTGCCTCCGTAACAAAGGATCAGCAGGTGCCGGCAGCCATCGACTACGCGATACTTGCTGATCGGCTCCCGCCGATTTGTAGTCCTGAGGCAAGACACACTTCTTAGGAGCATCGGCACCACTCTTCAGCAGCTCTTCTCCCACAGGCTTGTCTGGGTACAGCAGGAGCCATTGGCTTTTGCTGCTATCCGCTAAAACCAGTCAGTAGAGAGCAGGGGAGGTGCTGACCTGCACTGCATGTCTGAATAGGCACACACAGCCTGGCACAGGATCAAGCCCACACAAGTGCCACCATAGCAAGCTGCTGAGCGGCACAGAGAAAACTGTTTATTGTGGGACTATTAGAAAAACTATTAGAAAAACAATAACCCTGAGACTGATTTTTAAGATGACAACATTGTTGTATTTAAATATTATAACGTGCAGCGCTTAAATGGATCAGTACATCCTAAAGATGTAAAAAGATAAATGTCACTGTTTTGCACAAAGCGGCACAGGAGACTGGGAGCCTGTGAGCAGCAGTACACAACAGGTGTATCTTATAATGAAGAGAGGCACTCGTGTGACGTGAGTGAAGATAAGAGGGTTTAACAACCTATATTAGTGAGTCAATCTGACCATGAGAGGGAACACAGACTCATAGGGTGTAAATCCAAAAAAAGGAAAATCGCAGTGGACGTGATAAAAAACAAAATATCATAGACAGTGTGAGTGTCTAGTGTACACTAACATATCGCAGTTCTAAACTCATGTAGTGATATAATGTGATATATCAACCAGCTAGAGTGTTGATGCGATCTCAAGTTTAAATATAAAAGTGTTGAATCAAAAAAAATAAAAAATTGGAAAATTTTTTATCTTAAACAAGGACGAGGTGTTTAGACTGTCCTATTACATTGGTGCAGTGTAGTGAATCAACATGGCACTGATGCTTGCCTAGAATTCAACAACTAGACAGTAACCCATGCAGTCAAGTTGAAAGTAGACCCCAAATAATTTCTTATAAGGAATATAGCAATCAAATTTGGAAAACACCTGTGTCATGCGTTTTTGTGCAAAAATTGCATGTGTACAACAGATGTTGTGAAGAATATAGTTGTCAAGTCAAAACAAACGCTTGTGCTATGCGTTTTTGTGCAAAGATTGCATGTGCATGTACCTGATAAATGTCATAAACGTAAGTGTAAATATTAGATGTGCAATATCATAAACCGTGAGACATATAATTGCAAATAGAAATGAGAAAAAATACAAAGTTAAAAGAAAAACACATAGAAAATTTCCAGCATATTCAAACACTATCCTCTAGGGGAAAAAACTTCTCGGATCTGTGGTCAACCAAGTTACCATCTATAGAGAGATATATGATTATGATCCGTGGCATAAAAGGTGGGGAACCACCGCTGGTACTGCGAGAAGTCCTGTATTAGTCCAAAGACAAATATATCAATGGATAAAATTAGATATAAGGTCCCATCTAGAGGCCATAAACTGGAATAAAACACTGCTGGTGTAGTCCCTGGAGGCTCCCAAGGAGTCACGATCGAATATGCTTTCCAGCTAGATCAGTCTTCTCTACAACATTCTATTCTTTGGATATAAGGATATGAAGTGGTGAAGGTACCCTTACCAGATCAGGTGGGCTCACAGACCTCTCGGTGGTGAGCCAAACGAGCATGAACCGGATCCACCGGATATATCAAGATGAAGGTGTAGATAAGCGTGTCCTCTGGAGGGATTTCTTTTCTTTGGGTAACAAGTACCCTTGATACTCACCCCCAGCTATTCGGCCGCTCTCAGGGTAGAGAGATGGGAGAAAACTTTTTGATAGCGCACTCCGGCAGGGATGGCTCAAAAGGAGAAAAAGAAAAAAGGGAGGCAACTCCTCATAGTGTAACTCCAATAGTACGAAGTTCTTTTATTTATTTAGGATTTTTCAATCTCCATACATGTTTAAAATAGTAAAAAGTGGTAAAAAAGGTTTTTCCTTAAAATAGGCGCCAATAAATCTTCAAGTGGCATAGGCAAGCATCCAACCCTACATGTTTCGCCTGCATAGGCTTCAACCCCAGTTGAAGCCTATGCAGGCGAAACATGTAGGGTTGGATGCTTGCCTATGCCACTTGAAGATTTATTGGCGCCTATTTTAAGGAAAAAAGCTTTTTTACCACTTTTTACTAAATAAAAGAACTTCGTACTATTGGAGTTACACTATGAGGAGTTGCCTCCCTTTTTTCTTTTTCTCCTTTTGAGCCATCCCTGCCGGAGTGCGCTATCAAAAAGTTTTCTCCCATCTCTCTACCCTGAGAGCGGCCGAATAGCTGGGGGTGAGTATCAAGGGTACTTGTTACCCAAAGAAAAGAAATCCCTCCAGAGGACACGCTTATCTACACCTTCATCTTGATATATCCGGTGGATCCGGTTCATGCTCGTACCTTCACCACTTCATATCCTTATATCCAAAGAATAGAATGTTGTAGAGAAGACTGATCTAGCTGGAAAGCATATTCGATCGTGACTCCTTGGGAGCCTCCAGGGACTACACCAGCAGTGTTTTATTCCAGTTTATGGCCTCTAGATGGGACCTTATATCTAATTTTATCCATTGATATATTTGTCTTTGGACTAATACAGGACTTCTCGCAGTACCAGCGGTGGTTCCCCACCTTTTATGCCACGGATCATAATCATATATCTCTCTATAGATGGTAACTTGGTTGACCACAGATCCGAGAAGTTTTTTCCCCTAGAGGATAGTGTTTGAATATGCTGGAAATTTTCTATGTGTTTTTCTTTTAACTTTGTATTTTTTCTCATTTCTATTTGCAATTATATGTCTCACGGTTTATGATATTGCACATCTAATATTTACACTTACGTTTATGACATTTATCAGGTACATGCACATGCAATCTTTGCACAAAAACGCATAGCACAAGCGTTTGTTTTGACTTGACAACTATATTCTTCACAACATCTGTTGTACACATGCAATTTTTGCACAAAAACGCATGACACAGGTGTTTTCCAAATTTGATTGCTATATTCCTTATAAGAAATTATTTGGGGTCTACTTTCAACTTGACTGCATGGGTTACTGTCTAGTTGTTGAATTCTAGGCAAGCATCAGTGCCATGTTGATTCACTACACTGCACCAATGTAATAGGACAGTCTAAACACCTCGTCCTTGTTTAAGATAAAAAATTTTCCAATTTTTTATTTTTTTTGATTCAACACTTTTATATTTAAACTTGAGATCGCATCAACACTCTAGCTGGTTGATATATCACATTATATCACTACATGAGTTTAGAACTGCGATATGTTAGTGTACACTAGACACTCACACTGTCTATGATATTTTGTTTTTTATCACGTCCACTGCGATTTTCCTTTTTTTGGATTTACACCCTATGAGTCTGTGTTCCCTCTCATGGTCAGATTGACTCACTAATATAGGTTGTTAAACCCTCTTATCTTCACTCACGTCACACGAGTGCCTCTCTTCATTATAAGATACACCTGTTGTGTACTGCTGCTCACAGGCTCCCAGTCTCCTGTGCCGCTTTGTGCAAAACAGTGACATTTATCTTTTTACATCTTTAGGATGTACTGATCCATTTAAGCGCTGCACGTTATAATATTTACGTTCTGTACAATTGAGTCTGATTGTTGTGCTAGCAGCTAGAAGTAATTTTTTGGTTTGGCGCAGTATCTCCCTTTTACAACATTGTTGTATTAACTTGCTATATCGTTTTGCTTTAACTACCTCCATAGTAAGTTGTAGGCTGATTAGGCTTAACCATATATGGTAGAACAATACTGTACAGGAAACATTAATTAGCCAAATAAAGTACCATTTTGTACCAGGCACGCTATCTGTGTTTCCTCAGCCAATAGAAGCTTGTAGCTATATTATTGTAGATATTAGGAGGGGGGATGTACATCTCTTTGTGTGATTCTTAATGCATCTTTTGGCTTGTAAGCATCATCCTTGTGTGTGACACATCTGAAATAAATTGTCTGCTTCTCAATACATCTGGAGTTTGACTGATCACAAGAGAAGAATAATCCTAACATTACTCCTATCTCTCCTCTTAGTGGGGGGGGGGCACTGTTTTACCGCACCAGGTGACACCAACACCACCAAAAAACCCTCATTGCAACCAGAGACCACACTTAGCCATCAGAGACCCTGAATAGCCACTTCGGAAGGAGAGAGGTGGAACAAATTTGGATTGGGGGGGGTGCTTGATTTTAGTCTTGCCTAGGGCAGCACAAAACCAAACTACACCACTGCCTAGAAGTAAATGCAGTTGTCAACTGTACACAAAAAACAGCCCCAGTAACATCAAAATAGATAGATAATTATATTAAGACCCCTTTCACACTGGGGTGGTTAGGCGCCACTAGCGGGGTGCTTTGAACCCCCCAGAAGGGGTTAAAGCGGAGTTCCACCCAGAAGGGAAACTTCCGCTTATCTGGTTTCTCCCCCCTATGGTGTCACATTTGGCACCTTTCAGGGGGGAGGGGGGAGCAGGTACCTGTCTAATACAGGTATTTGCTCCGACTTCCGAGAAAGATTGTCGCAGTATCCCCAATCTACGCCATGTCTGGCCCCTCCTCTGCCCTCCCCCCGCTGTCTTCTGGGAGACACACAGGTCCCAGAAGACCGCAGGGACCATTCAGAACGTGCAGCGCGACTCACGCAGTAGGGAAACAGGCTGCTTAATTTCCTGATGCCGGCGCCGGGGGTTCCCTGGACTGGTAAGTGTCCTTATTTGAAAAGTCAGCAGCTGCAGTATTTGTAGCTGCTGACCTAAAAAAAATTTAACGGAACTTTAAAAAGGGGTTTAAAGCGCCCGCTTAGCACTGCTTTCAGGGCGCTTTGAAAGTGGCGCCCATTCATTTCAATGGGCAGGGGACGTGGAGGAGCAGTGTATACTAGACATGTGCACACTGAAATATTTCGCTTCAGAATTTTGTTTTCGTCCGAAAAATAAATTTATTTAGTTACTCCCGAAATTCGTTTTTATTTATTTCGTTTTTCGTTAAAAATTGCATTCGTCCGAAAATCCAAATGAATTAAGGTCGAATCTGTTATTGAAGGCTTATGTTGTCTGTCAAAAGTTCAAAGAAGATTCGACGGAGCAGCAAAAATGTATGACTCTGTATAGTTTAGCTGCAATTCCACCAAATTCCAGCAGCAATCTTTCCTTTCTACGTCGAATCTTTTCTCTCTATGTAGAATAATCTTGGACTAATAGAGTTAAGGTTAGGCACATTCGACCACAGGTTCAATGGACACAGATTGTTATTGTCAGCGTCAAATCTCCTATGTATATCGAACTGTTGTCACAACGAAAATAAAGCATTTGTTTATGTCGGATCTTTCGTTTTTTGGATTCAGCACTTTCTTTATCGTTTGTTAAAACGATAACGAAAATACCTGAAATTCGGACGAAAATGCATTCAGACGAAAACGAATGCACATGTCTAGTGTATACACCGATCCCCCTACCGCCCCAAAGATGTTGATTGCGGGACTTTTTTTCATGTCCTGCAAGCGCACCGCCCCAGTGTGAAAGCACTGGGGCTTTTATACTGGTGCTGCAGAAGATGCAGTTTATAGGCGCTTTACAGGCACTATTTTTAGTGCAAAAATGTCTCAGTGTGAAAGGGGTCTTATAAATAACTATATTTCTTGTGCAAAAAGGGCAAATGAAATAGACTTTTTATTATTTTATTAGCGGCCATATGACTGCTATGATCCTTTTACTGGTCATATTTGGATGGGCTATGGGCAGAGATCTACACCGGTACCTCTGCTGATGTCATCTTCCAAGCAGAAATTGTGAGTGATGTTCCCTGTCCCTCTCTACCTACCTAGTGTGCAGGACCAGCCTTCTCCTCCAGGCCTGTAACACTGGGGGAAGAGGCTGTCTCATTGCCCTACCAATGCAGGCTTGTAGTCCTGCAATGGCAATGCAAAGCAAATAGTGACAACACTGTCTGAATTTCAAAAGCCTGCATACAGCTGTTCCACCCTTAACAACTTAAGGTCTGGGCCATAGCCGAATGACGGCTACAGCGAAGACCTCAATTTCCGGGAGGCCGTCATAGGACGTCCTCCCCTGTGCACGCTCCCTGCGCACGCCGGGGAGCACGCTGTGTTCACGGAGACTTGGCTGATCACCGATCCTAGTAAGGGGCGGCTCCCAGCCAATGACAGCTGATCACATGATGTAAACAAAAGCTCAGTGATCGTTTGTTTTTTTTCCTCGCGCTGACAGCGAGAGGAGAAAAAAAAGCCGATCACCGGCTTATGTTAAAGGGACATCGGTCCCGAAGGGGAAGAAGGCACATCTGCCTCCTCTGTGCAATTTAGTACCCCCTGCCAGTGCCACCTGTCATTGTGCCCATAGTGCCCAAATTGCCACCTATCAATACCCATGAGTGCCACCTATTAATGCCCACCAGTGGTGCCAATCAGTGCCACCTAGCAGTGTTGCCTATCAGTGTAAGCAATCAGTGCCCATCACTGTCACCCATCAGTGCTCATCACTGCCACCTATCGGTGCCCATCACTGCTGCCTCATCAGCGTACATCAATGAAGGAGAAAAATTACCTGTTTACAAAATTTCATAACAAAATATAAAAAGTTTTTTAAAAAATGTGGTCTTTTTAAATTTTTTTAACAAAAAATAAAAAACGCAGAGGTGATCAAATACCCCCCAAAAAAAGCTCTATTTGTGGGAAAAAAATGATAAAAATGTCATTTGGGTACAGTGTAGCATGACTCCGCAATTGTCATTCAAAGTGCGAAAGCGCTGAAAGCTGAAAATTGGTCTGGACAGGAGGGGGGTTTAAGTGCCCAGTAAGCAAGTGGTTAAATAGGGAATTACTTTTACACAGTAAAACTGGCAGGATCGTATGGTATTTGAAGTAGAAAATAGAAAATGTATGTGACAGCCAATAATGGGTTAAAAATAAAATGACACCTTTTGCATTGAGGTTCTGTTTTGCCTAGACACCAATATTGCTACAGTATTAAAATGACTGAGACCTTTTATAACCATCGGTAATGCCATTGTCTTTTTATAGCGGCCGTTCGAACAGCAGTTCGAAAATCAATAGACAGCATATTTACTGTGTACCTGGCACCGCTATTTACACAGCGCTGTATTTCAAGACCGCTGCTAGATGGAATCCCATTCTAAGTCCGTCTGTCACATGTTTGTCTGTTCACTTTCCATGGCAAACTCCTGGGAAAAAAGATAAGGAAACCTTTTGTTGCATGAGCTGCTTATCAGCTGTGCTATATTTAGACGCCATCTCCATATTAGAGAGGAGTTTAATGCACAACCATGTACTCCGCATGCACAAGTCAGTCTCTAAAGAGAAATCTAAAGAGCATCTGTTGTGCCATAAATAAAAATACACAACTGCAATTCACAGACTCATTTCTGTAAGGCCAAAAGAAATATGTTTTTGTTGAGTCTAGGGCTGAAACAACTAATCGATTAATCGTCAACTAATAGGTTATGAAATTAATCGATTACTATTTTCATAATCAATTAATCGGCCAGTAACATAATGGGGTTAAAAAAAAACTAAAAGTAGCCCTTTATAGTACAAAAAGAGCAAATAATCGCTACTATAAATATTATTTTCCTTGTTGCACAGTAAAAACCAACCCCTTACTGTAGCGATTATTTGTTCTTTTTGTACTATGAAGGGCTAATAATTTTTTTTTTTTAACTCCATTATGTTACTAAATGTCTTAGGCCTGGTTCCCACCCGTGTGTTTTTTGGTGCTTTTTGCAGAAACGCACTACAGTTCATTTAATGTTTTTCGGCTGCTGCGTATTTGAAAAAGGTCCTTGACCCTTTCCAAAGCAAAACGGTGCTTTTTTGGTTCAATATACTTCAATGGAGAAGCTGCAGAGAAGCATGTAGTGCGTTTTTGCAGCAATTAGTGTTTTTTAATCTGCCGAACAACAAATTGACCCAAAAAAAGGCATAAAAAAGCACTGCATAAACTGACCAAATGCAAACTGCATAGGTGTGTACCGGGCCTTATGCTGGCCACACAGATCAATTTTCAGACGAGAATATTCATGTGAAAAAGTCTTTGTACATTCGCTGAATAAAAGAATGTTTGACATTTTCACTTGCTTTTAACATTCTGTTTAAAAATGATTGTACCGTATTTATCGGCGTATAACACGCACCCCAAGTTTAGGAGGGAATATTAAGGAAAAAAACTTTTAGGAGGGAAGTTTAAGGAAAAAAACTTACATTTAAATGCCCATCAATGCAGCCTTATCAGTGTGCATCTGCAGCCTTGTCCATCATTGCAGCCTTGTCCAGTGTCCATCTGCAGCCTTGTCCATCATTGCAGCCTTGTCCAGTGCAGCCTTGCCCAGTGCCTTTGCAGCCTTTCCCAGTGCAGCCTTGTCCAGTGCCTTTGCAGCCTTGCCCAATGCAGCCTTGCCCAGTGCCTTTGCAGCCTTTCCCAGTGCAGCCTTGTCCAGTGCCTTTGCAGCCTTGCCCAATGCAGCCTTGCCCAGTGCCTTTGCAACATTGCTCATCTAGTTGCAGCACTGCTGATTTAAAATTGGCGCCGACTGAGTGGAGAGGACGAGCGCCGACAACATACCGAAAGCCGCGTGTACTTTCGGCTAGTCTCGGCTCCTCTCGCAGTCCCGCCCACCTCCACTGATTGCGAGAGGAGCGAGCACCGACAACATACAGAAATCCGAGTGTACTTCGGCTAGTCTCGGCTCTGCTTACAGTCAGGGGCAGGACTGCGAGAGGAGCCGAGTAAAGCCGAAATACACGCGTCTTTCGGTATATCGGCTCCGCTCACTCCATTCTTAAAAATCAGCAGGAGATCGGCGGGCATTGGCGTATAACACGCACCCACGATTTTCCCCTGATTTTAAGGGGGAAAAAAGGCGTGTTATACGCCGATAAATGCAGTAATTTCTGAACGAAAACCACATACACTGTCTGAAAATTCCTTTGACCAAGAAGTTTTCTATTATTTCTAAATTTTCCCGTCACTGTGGTTGAAAACAAACGTCGATTTCACCCCACTAACAATTAGAAAATTGAACGTAGTTCTTAACATTTTATTTAATTTAATTTTTTGAAGGAAGACATTGTTTTTGTATGGCCAGCATATAATATTACAGTTCTGTTTGAAAATCTGCAAAACAGTCTACGGTAACTTTTTTTTCTTTACATAAATAATTTGATCTGAGTCTGATGATATTTACCAGATTCAATCTCTAATAGTATATACAGTATATCCCTGCTGTTTGTTATTCTCAGAGTGGATTAAAGATTTTACTCCCTAACCATACAGTTGGTTATTTATATTTACCCCTGCGTATAGAGATATTTAGGAATAAATAGCTTTTTTTAAACTTTACATCTTAACTAAATTATACACCACACTTTTTTTTTTTTAAACATATCTCTCCTGACGGCA
Organism: Lithobates sylvaticus; assembly: GCA_028564925.1. Taxonomy (NCBI): domain Eukaryota; kingdom Metazoa; phylum Chordata; class Amphibia; order Anura; family Ranidae; genus Lithobates; species Lithobates sylvaticus. Next base: position 452,153,195 of record CM053030.1, read on the forward strand.
GAAAAACGTTTTTGTCACATTTACATTTTTTGCCAAAACATTCCTCTCCTGAACGCGATTCTTCTGCATTCAGGAGAGCAACGTTTAACTGTCCCTAAATTCTGATAAAGTCTAAGGGGTTACATAGTTACATAGTTAGTCAGGTTGAAAAGTCCATCCAGTTCAAAAAAATAAAAAATATCATACAATCCCATATACCCAATTCTATACCCACAGTTGATCCAGAGGAAGGCGAAAAACCCCAGCAGAGCATGCTCCAATTTGCTAAAGCAGGGAAAAAAATTCCTTCCTGATCCCCCAAGAGGCAATCAGATTTTCCCCAGATCAACTTTACCTATAAATGTTAGTACCCAGTTATATTATGTACATTTAGGAACGTATCCAGGCCTTTCTTAAAGCAATCTACTGAGCTGGCCAAAACCACCTCTTGGGTTGATTTACTAAAGGCAAATAGACTGTGCACTTTGCAAATGGAAGTCAGCAGAGTTTCTGCTTATTTACTAAGCTCTGGAGCAACTACACTTGCAAAGTACACAGTCTTTTTACCTTTAGTAAATCAACCCTTATATATCCATGTACACATAGGGGTTGATTTACTAAAGGCAAAAAGACTGTGCCCTTTGCAAAGTGCAGTTTTACTCTAGAAGTGCAGTTGCTCCAGAGCTTAGGAAATAAGGTTTGCAAAGAGTACCCAATCATATGCAAGGAAAAGAAAAAAAAAAAATGTATTTTTGCTTTTACATGATTGGATGATGGAAGTCAGCAGAGCTTCTGCTCATTTACTAAATGCTGTTTTTTTTATGGTCCTTGCATGTGATTGTGTACACAATTGCAAAGTGAAGCCTTACCTCATTTACTAAGCTTTGGAGCAACTGCACTTGCAGAAGGCAACTTTGCAAAGTGCACTGTATTTTTCCCTTTAGGAAATCACCCCCATAGGTTTTTACAAAATTGAGTTCTGGGGCTTAGGAAAAAAATGCCACAAGCTCCTAAACTCACATTTAGGCGCAGTAGAGGCTTAACTGCACTGCTATGTACACTGGGGAATAAGACAAATGCAACTGGAGGGCTAGTTCACACCAGCCAGCATGTAAGTGCATGTTGGGTAGAGGCAGCGAGGGGCACTACGATATGCTGTTACAACATCTCTTTAAATTTTTTTAACTTTATTGAAGTTGTCACAAAATAACAGCTAGTTGCGACATGCTAAAGTGGATGCACTGCTTTGAGGAAAAAATACAAACTGTAACCTTGCTTGAGCCTAGATTGATCTGCATAGCTCGTGGATATGGTGTGAATGAGCCCAAAACCTGAAGAAAGATGAATCTAACTGTGCACTGCTGCTTGCAAAAGGTAAATATCCATAGTTTAAAAGGACTCACCAATGCAATTTACTGTATATACTCGAGTATAAGCCGACCCGAATATAAGCCGAGGCACCTAATTTTATGACAAATAACTGGGAAAATGTATTGACTCGAGTATAAGCCTAAGGTGAGAAATGTGCAGGTACTGTAAGTGGAAAAGAGGGTCAACAATGCCCATTTGCAGCCTCACTGTGCCCATTTGCATGCCTCACTGTGCCCATTTTCAGCCTCAGGTCCCTCAAACTTCAAACTTGGTAGTTAAGGGTTCCTAAATGCTGCAGACAAAATTTGGGGTCTCAAAATGACATTGCTGCAGATGGACACAGTTGACCAACTTTGGGGCCCTGTATCTCGGTGTCAGTTGGTGCTAGGAACCCCATCTTTAGATATGTTGTAGTGTTAGTTCCACTGGGTTTGAATACCTAATTTGGGATACAGGGCCCCAAAGTCGGGTCAGAAAATGTCATTTTCTGCTGCACAAAAGTGCTTGACTCAAGTATAAGCCAAGGGGGGGCATTTTCAGCACACAAAAAATGTGCTGAAAACTCGGCTTATACTCGAGTATATCCGGTACTTGAAGAACTTGTAGGTGCCAAGACCTTTGCAACTAGTGGTGTACACTCAGATGTACCTTTCTTCTTTGTTTTTAGATTTTATTTTCTCTATATCTGGATTGGGAAATATGGTCCCACCACAAACTTGCACCTTGCTGTCTAAGTTGAACTCCACCACATACAGTTGGGCTAAGTGATTATTTTCAGTGCTGCTTAAAGCGGAGTTCCACCTTAATTTGCATGCACGTCTGCATGTGTTGCCGATCGCTCTGCCATTCCTTTTTGGATAGTGTATTTTTGTTTTTTAAATATATAGTACCCTTTTTCTGTTGAAAACACTCCACTTCGGTCCATCCTCGCTGCTGGGAGGTATGTCATATCCTTTTTCGCATTGGCTCCTGGGATACCAGTTTAATCAATTCTAGGAGTCAATGGGCATCCTCCGCTGCTAGCGTCACGTTATTTCTAAACTGGAAATGATGCAATGCTAGGCGCCATTGCTACGGCAACCTGCTTTACACATAGTGGTCCGTGATAAGTTCCCACTGCACATGCGTGAGATCAGAAGGTGCTTGCTGGGTAGCCAGCAGCACCTTATCCCGGAAGAGACTTCTAGCGGACTTCAGATGGCCACACTCAGGATGGACACTTGCTGGATCAGGAGGGTGCCGTGAGTACCAATACTTTTACTAACAAAGACAACCTTGTCAGATGTAGCATATGCCGATTTTTAATCCATAATTGGTGACTATCACGGGGGTGATTTAAAAAAAAAAAAAAGGCTGGAACTCCGCTTTAAGAAGCCATTTGTCCCTTTTGATCTTTCTGGGAAAAGTAATAGAGTCTCTGAACAATCTACTTCCTGATCCACTTATATTTAATTTTGCTGCACTTCCTTCCTGCTTCATTCCTCCATCGGAGCTGGGAGACAACCCTGTGGAAGATCTGTGTTATTTGGAGTCAGGGCTTACAAAGGGTTGATGAAAAGGGTCACCTTATCAGGTGACAGTGTTTGAGCCTGTCAACTGGCAAATCAGGCTCGAGCACTGTATCCTGGGAAGTCACAGGTTCTCCCCAGTGTTGGTCATCTTACTTTAAAAAAGTAATTAGTTAAGTTATAAATTACTTCTCCCAAAAAGTAATTGTGTTAGTAGCTCAGTTACTACATTGGAAAAGTAATTAGTTACGCAGCAAAGTAACTGACTTTTTTTAAAATATTTTATATGTGTAACTAAGGGGTCTAGTATTACTGTAAGCAAGGGGCACATTTATTATTACTCTAACCAAGGGGCAGATCTGTTATAGCCTGTAAGCAAGGGGCGGGTCTATTATTATTATTATATTGTGTAAGGGGCGGATGGCTACAGAAGAGGGCGAATGTTAAATTAATGGGCAGAGCTCGATATATAACAATAATAATAAATGCACCCCTTGGCTACAGTAATACTAGACCCGCCCCTAGTTACACGATAGATGCCCCTTGCAGAGTAGCACGAGCATCGGGAGCGTGTGGCATGCCTCGTACAATTACATGTCAACTGCGCCTGCGCGGTATAGAGTTTAGGTTCGGCAATTTTCATAAGCTCTGTAGTCCTTCTTACTGCGCAAGCACTGCGCCTGCACAGTACAGGGGGGTCCTTATCTGGCGGGGGAACTTTTTGGGCAGGACACCGGAATTATACTACTACCATCTAGTGGCAGTAGAAGTAATTGATTTAGCGCCGCCCAAGTAATGGGAACTGCGTTACCATGAGGGGAAAAGTAATCAGTTAGATTACTCGTTACCCTCTAAAGTAACTGCGTTATGTAACTGCGTTTATTTTAACTCAGTTACTTACATCACTGGTTCTCCCATACCTGGATTTAATGGGTATTTTGCAATAGAACTTCAGGGAAGCAGACTGAGTTGGAATGGGCAAAGTGACAAAGTCTCATGAGGAATAGATAGAGGCTGCCATTGCTAACCCTTCCTTCAGAAAATGCAAGTTTTCAGGCTGTCATGCCAATTCAATGGTTTCAGTAATTCAAGACATCGGTCTGGAACAACTGCAGAAATAACTAATCTTGAGATCTCTCTGATTTTAATCTCCCTCATGCTTCTGTGACTTAGAAATAATGGAGCCAGCCAAAGATAGACAATTATCTTTGAAGGAGGCCAGCAATGGGAACCTCCGTAATTTTATTAGAACAGGTGTACTTTGAAGTAAACCCGTCACTACGCTAAAGTTATCCCAACCTGTAAAAGAAGATGCTCTATACTTGCCTTTCCTGCAGTCTGTACTCCAGTACGTTGCTGGTCACTGTAGGTAGCTTGTCAAATACCTGCTCTCCGCCATGCGCTATGATTCCTCTGGCCATGTCCTCAGGAATTAGTAGAACATGTGCCTTTCAAATTCATATTTTATTTATATTTTAACAAAAGTTCTACTTTAAGTACTCAGAGCACTATTATATACTTTGTAAATGTGGTAAAAAAAATATAGCTAGACCACCCTCCTGTCATTATACCTGCCCCCATCAAGGTGCCAGGAGAGCCAATTAACTGTCTGGATATGTGCCAGATGGTCTAAACCTGATCTACATATTGACAGAAGCAAATAATGAATATAGAAGCACACAAAATCTCATCATAATCCAATCTCCTGATTTTGCAGTAGTGTTTGAAAACCTGAGAACTTCGTTTTGGAAACCTCTCTACATATCAATAAAGTCACGCATTAGCGTCAGAAAAGAAAAACATCACGACTAATCAGTTTACATAATGCGTGTCGTTACCTTCCTCCTTCTTCCCCACCTGCTTAGGGGTTTCTGCTACATTTAATTAGCTTTGGACAGACAAAGCATCTCTCCATTCAGACATTTCCATAGTGACAGCAGCTGACCAAATCCAAGAATATGGAGAGTATAACGAGCACACACACAATTACAGGCAGCAATGAGCACACGGCCAGATCCCCCCCATCCTTTCTGGATTGGATTGTATGTGTTTACACAAGACCCAGCATATACCTGCATACAAACATGTACAGCCATTGATTTCTATATGTGGCTGTAAGTAGCACCTGTGACTCCCGGGCGGGGAAATACACCCAGATTTTACTTTATACGGCTCCTGTGTGCACGAGGCCTCAAAGCGAATGCCTACTTCTCTAAGTGAATGAGGTTCAACTAAGTTAAAATTCACTTTGCAAAGCATAACTAAAAATGTCCAAAGAAAATAGAAAGAAATGGATTTTTGCTTGCATGTGATTAGATGATTATAGTCAGCACAACCTCCTCTCATTCACTAAGCCAGTGTGTCTCAACTCCAGTCCTCAAGGCGCCCCCAACAGGTCATGTTTTCAGGCTCTCCATTATTTTGCACAGGTGATTTGATCAGTTTCACTGCCTTAGTAATTACCACAGCCATTTCATCTGAGGGAAATCCTGAAAACATGACCTGTTGGGGCGCCTTGAGGACTGGAGTTGAGAAACACTGCACTAAGCCACATATGTCAAACACAAGGCCCGCGGCTGAATCCAGCCCCCAAGGCCTTGTCATGTGGCCCTTGCACACAGTTTTGCAGACAGAACTTTGAGGTACTCCATTCCGCCACCTCCAGCTTTCGCCCTCCGCTCCCGTTCCCTGCTGTCACATGTAACCACAGAAGCCTTCTGTGTTTACAAGGGACAGCTTTCGGATGTAACAGATCCCTCATGACGGGGCACAGCGGGACAGATTTCCAGAGAGAGAGGGAACAAATGATTTCCCTGCAAGGAGAGGCAGAGCCGCTAAACAGGGAGAGCTAGAGTTGGGCCAGGTAGGATAGAGTATAAATGCAAGAAGGTTTTGGAGGAGGGAGTTGCGGTTGCACACTGTGCCCATCGGACCCCTAAACCCTGCACTCTGTACACACCTGAACTATGCACTCTGCACTAAAAAATGCTATTTTCAAATGTATTTATATTGTGTTAGGTAAATATTAAAGTGTTAGTAAAGCTTTAACTTAATTTTCTCGATTCCTACTGTTGATGTGATAAATTACTTTATAAACCGCCTTTTCATTATTGCAGTGATTCCCTCTAAATTCCGATGGACCAATTGGCCTGAGTTAAGCTCTTCCTTTCAGGGTGGATCCTTAAAGGGTCCTATTGAGCCACCATTGTGTTCATGCACACACAGTCATGAATCCTTAGGATAAAATTTGTCAATATGCCGCGATGGGTGCAGCCTGTGCTGAGACAAACTACATTGATGGAAAGTATAGTCTGATCCATATCCTCAGTATACATCCTATGGCTATATGAACAGCTGACAAATCCAATCCAGCACACTTAACGCAGCACTTCTGAGAGACTGAAGAGATCTCTAAGCGGCAAACAGAAAGAGCAAAGTGTGCAGACTAAGCGTAGTGGGTGTGTAAACATTTATTAAAGCGCTAGTAAAGCTTGTTAAAAAATAGATAAAAAATTCACCCCGCAAGGCAATGTTATAATGTGTTAGTGTGCATCACATACCAGCACATTATGAGAGACTTAACTTAAGACAAAGCCCTCAAGGGGCACACTGTCACTGCTGACAGGGCTTCCATCTTCACCCGGTCTTCCTTGCTGGTTTGCAGGCTCTAGCTGCCTGACTGGCCGAGCTCCAATAATGTCACTCCTGCGCACGCTCATAGAGATCACGGTTTTCGGCACAGACCACGGCACGTTTAGGAGATGTTAATTTTACCTACAGGTAAGCTTTATTATGAGATTACCTGTAGGTAAAAGTAGCAGAAAAGACTTTACTACCACTTTAAAGGAAGACAATTAGCAACTTAAAAAAAGAAAGACAAACTGTGCTTATCATGGTTCTCAAAAGGATTCCCAGCTGGGGAAGACACCAAGGAAACCCTTACAAAGGATACACTGGGTATGGTCTGGATGGCACCTGCAGTGGCTAAGAGACAGCAAGAGGGCATCAATCTAAGTGCAGAAAGGTGCAGAGAGGGATACAGCACACAATAACTGACAACTCACAGTGTGCGGATGATCCCATGCATTACAGTCAATGGTGCATTGGCGAGGAGGAGGCATCCAGTATCCCAAGATGGAGCTGCTGCTGCAAGGATTGGAGTGTGGTATTCAGCTGGCTTGAAAAAGAGGCATTGGCTTTGAAACATGTTGGCACCCCCCTGACATCACATCCTGTTTCATCACTTCCTGTCCTCACTTGTGCTCCATCGATCCACATGTGCTGCTTCCTGTCCTGACGCTGCCTGGTCACCCTGGCTACGACATTTCACTCTTGGAGTGTATACACTGCAATCTTGTGGAGACTGCAGAGTATACACCGATTTCCGGCTTTTCTTTGCTTATGTTCCCCTGGCCCTGCCTCTTCCCTCCTCAAAGCCAACAGAGGGACAGCAGTTGTCTATTGTGACTTAACCTCCCTGGCGGTATGATTATGTCTGGAATTTTGTGCTGAAAGCAGTACAATTATTTTGCATGGAAATTTGGCGTTTTTATATTGTAGGCATGCAATTCTTATGAATAACTCACTTAAATCTGTCCAAACCAGAGTCTAGTAGACATCCTGGGTATGATAATGTTTGAAACACAAAATCATAAATTATTATTAAAATAAAAATATATATAAAAATTATTCAATAATGTAATCAAATCAAAAACACTAAAATTTGCTCAGTTGCAGAATAGTCGCTGTCATTAAATTTAGTGTTTGATTATGAATTGTGATTCTAATTTATTATCGCTGTTTTCTAGCTGGTCTAAAACCACTTTTGATATAAAGGGACACTTTTTGGTTACTATGGACAATCTCCAGTTTCCAGGCAGAAAAAAATCAATTTATTATATAAAATGACATGCAGGGCACTGGGCAGACCACTAGGGACTAAGGGGATGTGTATTTTTTGTATACAGTACTGTAATCTGTAAGACTACAGTACCGTATGTGTATTGTGTTTTTTAACTTTTTTGAATTTGGCGCCAATCTCCGCTTCCATGCGTTGTAACGTCGCATGGAACGGAGATCAGCGGCACTCGGGCACTGTGTGAATCGAGCGAGCAGACGGTTCGCTCACACAGCGGGAGGACATCGCAGGATCCAGGGGACAAGGTAAGTAACTTCCCCCTGTATCCTGCAATGCAAGCCCTGGCTCAGGGTTACCGCTTTTGGTACTGAAATCTCACCCCGAGCCAGAATACCGCCAGGGGGGTTAATATACAGACCATGTTATACTTACAGGAAGCTCAGGAACCTGCAGTCATTGCCAGGGTTTAGAAAAGTATATATGTGTTTGGGCACAATTTTAATGAAAAATATTTACTGTACAATGCTTCATTTCTGTAGCTGTTACCCACAGTTGAGCAGTTTATCCTCTAAGTTAAAAACAAAGGCACCGAAGTTTGCTCAAGTAATTCACTCATCAACTCAGCTCACCCTGCCCTCATCTTCCTGCTCTGTGTTTACAAAAGAGATTAGAAGGCTGGAAGGCTGGGAGTAGGGAGCAGGGTGAGTCAACACAAGTGCCTTTATCATACAGGCTGTGAGCCCTGCAAATGAATTTATCCACAATACCTGCGACTTCAGGGTCACAGAGGGCTTGATTTAAATCTCTTTTACTGGTTGTTAGAAATATGTACTGTAAACACCAGAATGTCTATAGCCTGATCGCAGGTTTATTATGGTGTGTTTCAAGAGGTAGGCTTGAGACTTCTTGAACAATAATAACAGGATCAAAGAATGAAACAGTTCACCCAAGTATAAAGCCTCTACATGGCATTGGTTATTGAATCAAATAGTGGCTAAAGACCTTCAAGCGAAAAAACAGTTATAGGAGATCTATGGTCACAGCATACACTTTCATTTTAAAACATCAACATTGTGGATGTTTCAGGTTGTGAATGTTGTCTGTCTGCTGGTCATCTTTATACAACTTCCTGGATTCCCTGCATGCTTTGCAGCTTCTCCTGTAGGGATGTTCACAACGTTTACAAATTTCAAGATCTGTCAGATTAATAGGATAGACTGGAAATGTATATAATTATTTTAACTTTTGACCATAAGCAGTTACCATTACTTAAAAAAGTACTTTCTTGTTGGTGTTGCCCTTTATGGCATATATATGAGTAGATGACCCACTGCTACAAGAAAGGGAACTAAGCAAGCCTTCCAGTTTAGAAGAGACATTGCCTAGACTGAAGATCTGGGATGTGGTTAAATACTCAGCAAATATCCAAACTTCCTATGTCATTTATCCCCAATCCTGCTTTTCCACCAGGGTTTCCATCTCCTATGTCCTTCAAAGAGTGGTCCCTTAGAGGCCTCACATAAGTATGACACCTATTATCTAAAGAAAGATGGAGTCAAACTCTTCCAGACACTACAAGAAAAAGACCTCCCTAGCAACCAAGACTTTCACTACCTTAACTTTTCACTACTATATATATATATATATATATATATATATATATATATATATATAGTAAAAAAATCATTAAAAAAAATAATTTTAAAAAGTAAAATAGTAAAAAAAAATGAAAATAAAAAAACTACTGACACAGTCCACATCTAATCAGTGCCACCTACCAGTGCTCATTAGTGCTGCATATTAGTGCCACTGTCACATGACATTAAAAAAAGTATCGGTAATCGGTATCAGCGAGTTTTTGAAAAAAAGTTTCAGTACTTGTACTTGGTCTTAAAAAATTGGTATTTGTGCAACCCTAGTAATAACTCAGTCCCCCCTGATCTACATGTCATTATAATTGATATTCATTGTTTGTACACTTATCCAATGTATGGTAACTGTTGGTTTCCTTCTTTATGTGTACTACTTATAAGTAACTATAACTGAAATGTTTCAATTTGTACACAATAACTTTATACTTTGGGACCTTAGTAACCTTAGTAACATGTTGCATTTACCTTGTGAAAAGCAATAACAATATTGAATGAAATAGTCATTCCATTGAAGTATTCAAAGTTTTGTTCCATAAAAAATAAAATAAAAAAAGTAAACTCTATTATATAACAAAGTAGTGTGTCAGTTTAGCAAAGCTAGTAGACTGTAGGAAATAAACAAGGTTACCTAACAAAAGATAAGGACTGATGGTAGGGATAGAGTATCACTGGGGCAAGGACAGCATATTTACTGTAAAATACAGAACCAAATTCTATTCACTAAAGATTTTGAAATATTCTTGAGACCAATTGATCCACAAAGCAGTGAAAAGTAAAGTATTTAAAAACCAAGTAGCATAGATGTAAATGTATTTCAGTTAAATGTATTAAGGTTAATCAAAGTTGATGCCTTATCAATTGCTATATACTGCATATAAATTGCTTTTTCAACCAAATTTGAAAACCTCTTGAGTTTGCAGACATGCAAAAAGCACTGCAGATATTGCTATTTACAAAGCCTATGTCTCCTACTGGTTTCCTAAAGACAGCACAGTGGCTTAGCAGTTAGCACTCCTGCCTTGTAGTACTAGGGTCCTCCTTGGTTTGAATACAAACCAGGACACTACCAGGACACTACCTACTTTGAGTTTGCATAGTCTCCCTGTGCTTGAATAGGCTTCCTCCCACACTCCATGCTGTTAAGTTAACTGGTTCCAATCTAAGCCCTAGAATACATAGATTGTAAGCTCATTGAGGGCAGGGAAAGATGTAAATGTACAGTATGTAAATTGTTGGTGCTATATACGTACAGTAAATACCTCTAACAGGGTAAACATGTATTTTACTATGCAAATTATAAACAGAGAGTGAATGATTACATTCTGCATCATCCCTTTTTGTCCCCACACCTCCCTATTGGCAAATAAGCATAATGGAAGGCTTTTCTTGCCAGTAGGAAGGCTTGAGGAGTGGAACAGAGTAGGACAGAGATCCAATGCCCCGATTTGTGTGCCCCCAGGGCACACTGAAAATAAACCAAATGTGTGTGTGTAGGCCCCTGGAGGTGCCAGGTTTATGGTTTATGAGCCAGTGTTTAGATTTTGGAGAAATTACAGGTTTGTTTTAATGGCCATGTCATATCTTAATAATAGTCACATTCAACTGGACTTGTTATGTAATGGTGAAAACAATACTGCCATCTTTAGCTGCACTGTGCAGTTCAGTGTACAATGTGTTTGGCTTTTGGTTCTCAAATAATATAATCTAATTTCTATAAAAATAAAAAAATAAAAAACTGCCTTATCTCTCCCTTTTATTCTGCAGCCCAACCAAGCTGCTTATATACTGTCCAGCCACTGAGCATCTGTGTCTAGTGTCTTTCAGATAATACAGTATATTTTTTATTGTAAGATAAAACTTACCGTATTTATCAGCGTATAACACGCACTTTTTCCCCCTTAAAATCGGGGGAAAGTTGTGGGTGCGTGTTATACGCCGATACCCCCCAAAAAAAAAAAATGACAAAAATCGGTTACGGCCCCGAAAAATGGCGACCACGGACGAAAAAGGCCGAACCGCGGCCGAAATAGGCCGGAAAAAGCCGAAGTGCGGCCGAAAAAGACCGAAGCCGACTGTTCAGCTCCGCTTGTAGTCCCGCCTCCCTGCGCTCGCTCCCGAAACAGCAGGGAGGCGGGACTCCTAGCGGAGCCGAACAGTCGGCTCGGTCTTTTTCGGCCGCGCTTCGGCCTTTTTCGGCCGCAGTTCGGTCTTTTTCGGCCACACATGTGCGGTTTGTCTCGCGGCGGGAAATTTAAACGTCGGCAAGGCTGCAAATGACGCTGGCAAACTGCAAATGACATTAGCAAGCTGCAAATGACACTGGGCAAGCTACAAATGACGCTGGGCAAGCTACAAATGATGCTGGGCAAGCTACAAATGACGCTGGGCAAGCTACAAATGACGCTGGGCAGGTTGCAAATGACGCTTCTCTCCTAAAACTTTTTTTCCTTAAAATTCCCTCCTAAACTTGGGGTGCGTGTTATACGCCGGTGCGTGTTATACGCCGATAAATACGGTACCTTGTCTCACATACTGATCTGACACTATCCAATGTGTACCAAACACATACCTGAAGTCTACAGTATATTTAGGATAGACTCACAAACTACTATTAAACTGTTGTGCCACTGGACAATTTGGACAATGTTGAGGGCTTTAGCTTTGTTCCAGTAGGCCAATTCAGGCCTTTTTACTGCTTGTAAAAATCAAGTGTCATGGTCAATTATAACTAAAAAAAGCTTTTTTTCTCATGTTGAAATGAATCAGAGTTGGGTGTTTTTTCTATATTTAAAGCCCAACTCTGGGCAAAAAAACATTTTTCCATGCAGTGGGGCTGTGCCTGCACTGCACAGGTCAACTGTTAGTTTTGTCCAAGGGAATGGAGAAAGCTGTATACTCCCCGGATCCTCCACTCCACCTGCAAACAGCGCTTCCCCACAATCCAGTGGTGGACTGTTCCCAACGTCCTCATGTCCAGAGCAGACATGAGGACGTCAAAAACAGTCCTCCGCACAAGACCGATAGACCTCGGGCAAGCAGGAGCCACAGAGACCGGTCTTGTGCGGGGAGGATTGGCCCTGCAGCTGCTCGGCTGTTAGTACAAAAAGCGGGAGGGGACATCCCCCCCTCCGGCCGCCTTCTGACACTCCGTCTGGGTCTCCTGTCCCACCAGGAGGCCCGAGCGACCAGCTGGCACGTCTGCCAGCTGGCCGAAGACCCGAACAAAGCAGATCGCTTTGTTCGGGTCTCGGAATTAGTAACCCTGAAGCGATGTCATGACATCACTTCCGGATTACTGGCATCCTAAAGGCACCAGTTTTAAAAAATAGAAAGTATTCAAAAACGCTGATCTTGACGTTTTAAATACTTTCAAGTGCAGAGGAGGGGTTTGAGGTCTTATAGAGTACCTGTGCTACAGTCACAAGGGATGTTTACATTCCTTGTGACAGCAATAACAGTGATTACATTTTTTTTTTTAACAGGACAGTGTAAAAATAAAACGTTTAAATCTACAGAATATCGGCACCTGATATCGGCCTGAAAGGCAGCCGAAAAATCTGTATCGGCCCTGAAAAAACGATATTGGTCGATCCCTACTATAGATACTACAGCAATGCCAAATTTTACCCTAAGCCATACACATACATACCCAATACAATTTGAAAATCGAGTTTTAATACTGCCAACCTTCCCATTCCAACCCCCCTTGATCTCCCAATCATCCACCATACTTAGAATGGCATTGTCACGTAAACTAAAGTGGCGGGAGGGCAAGTTATTTACTGCTCAGGAAATTGACACACATTTCGACTATAGTTTTAAGTGCAGCTGTCATCCATGCAGAGGAGCCGCTGCCATGCTACAGACTATTCCCATATTGAGACAATCAATTCTTTAAAAACCACTGACATTTCAAGAAAAACGTCTTATTAAGGATCCAAACTCTAGAGTCTCATAGTCTGATAAGTGTCTCCATCATTATAAACCCTCTTCCTTTCTATAAAAATGGCTGCTTCCACTGAGTTAATGCAAATGTTATATTTTTACCTGTTTTTAATATACCTGACAAAGCAAGCTCATAAGATACAGACTTCTCTTTGCAAAATGTTAGCCAATAAACACAATACACAATCAATTCTAGCACCACCATAACATATAGCAAAGTTATAATGACAGCAGAGACATGAATTCAGTATTGTGCATTACATGTAGGTCACCCCACAAAACATATGAATGTTACTCAACCCCTTTAATAAACACCATCGTATAGTAGGTAATAGGAAATGCTACTGACTCTTACCATGGCAAATAATGATATCACATACAACTAATCCCTTCTTACTCCTGGCTGGTAGCCTTACAACATAAACATAGCTTTAAATCCAATTTATGGAATCTGATTATCATTAAAATAAGCCTGGATATGTGTGTCTCCATTAACATCAACACTCTGTCACCAAATCGTTAGCACTGACACTGCGCAGTTCTTTTCACGTTTAAAATTAGAATCTCCGAGGGATCATTTCTCAAGTAGAGCAGAGAGCTGCTGTAGAAAACACAGGAGGCAGTGACAGAAAGCATTCTGGAGGAAAGTAACAAACTGGGCCACCAGGGTTCATTAATCGTTCAGGAGAAACCCCCCACCATCGAAGAACTGCTCATCCTAGCTACTGCAGAACCCCTTGACTGACAGACATTTTCGGAAAAACCATGGCAGTACCCCCATGTAGGGAACATTGACCAATTTACTTCTAACATACTCAGAAAACTGGCTTTCAATGATTCACAAGATGTCCAAAGTAGCTGAATTACCATTTTCCTGGAACTTGCCCAAAAGTGGATCAAATTCATTTCATTAGACCAGACTAGTTTGGCCTGTCAGCATCAAATCACATTGATTTCAGGGACCTGGGAGGCACAGGTGGGGCATCCAGTCCCACTGCCAGCAGCCTGTCAAAAATTATGACAAAAGTTCAGTGAAAAATGTAGCGCTAAAAATATAAAACAATAAACATTGAACAATATATCAAGTATTGTGTGTGTAAATAATAAAAACTTTGTGATAAAAATCAATCTCAAATACAATGAATATAAAACAGAACATGTATATCATGAATAGAAACACAGGTGAGAAAGTCCCAAAGGTGAAACAATCCTATGGTAAACATATATGGAGTCCACCACGAAAAGTTGTTGCTAGAAGTGGGATACAAAGGCCTCAGCAGGCATGTAAAGCATCAGGGATAGTGTGTCCTCCACCCGAGATAAGGGGTATACACTCTTACCGGAAAAAGTTTACCGAATGTCAGCGACGAGTCAATCAAGCGAGGATAGCCCGATCAGCAGATTTCCAAAACGATCCAGGAAATCGATAGAGATCCAAGAACGAATCCAGGAAATTGTGCAGGTAACCGTGGCGCTGGAACTCAAATGATAAGCAGCCAGACTGGAAAACCAAAAACTGATTACAAGATCCCATTGCTGAGTCATCAAAAAGTTCACATTCTTCACTTCTCTCAAAAGTGGTAGTGGCTAGTTCCTACGCAGTAGAAGGACCCTGGTGTCACTTTTGAGAGACGTGAAGAAGGTGAACTTTTTGATGACTCAACAATGTGTTTTTGGCTTTCCAGTCTGGCTGCTTAATATCTGAGTTCCAGCCTCACAGTTACCAGCACAATTCCCTGGATTCGTTCTTGGAGTTGTTTGGATTCCCTGGATCGTTTTGGAAATCTGCTGATCGGGCTATCCTCGCTTGATTGACTCGTTGTCGCTGACATGTCGCTACACATCCGGTAAGAGTGTATACCCCTTATCTCGGGTGGAGGACACACTATCCCTGATGCTTTACATGCCTGCTGAGGACTTTGTACCTCAGTTCTAGCAACAACTTTTCGTGGTGGACTCCATATATGTTTACCATAGGATTGTTTCACCTTTGGGACTTTCTCACCTGTGTTTCTACTCATTATATACATGTTCTGTTTTATATTCATTATATTTGAGATTGATTTTTATCACAAAGTTTTTATTATTTACACACAATAAAAATGTATTGTACAATGTTTATTGTTTTATATTTTTAGCGCTACATTTTTCACTGATCTTTTGCATTGCATTTTTGTCACATTCTTATGTAGCAGATGTTCATTTTTCTTCACTAATTGAGTTAGTGCAGTAATATCCCCTATCCACAAAAATTATGACAGGCTGAAATATGCAGAGGCAGCACGCTGTACTGAAAAGTCCTTGCATTTAGAGTCATATGCTTTCAGTAATGTGCGCCCTGAACACAGAATTTCATGTGGCCCAAAGAGTATCTAAACCCTCCAAAAATGTACTATATTGCAGCTTAGCAGTTCTAAGATGTGCTGGCTGCATTCGTTTTATTTTTGTTAGGTCTTGTTTTTACCTGGTGATCATGCCATTAACACACTTCCTGTCCTAAAGTGACAACACTCACTCACTGCTTTGTATCTACTGAGGGGCAACACTGTCACACTAGGCTTCTTTTCTGATTTGGACTACAAACACTGCCTTCATGTCCATTACATAAAGGGATGTTGTCTTTTAGTTCATAGAACAGCCCACCCTCAGCCTAGAGCACTGGAGCCCGCCAGCCCGCCAGACCAAGGCATAGGCCACCCCTAGTCTAAACCAACCTTTTTTAACTTTCGGTCTATTAAATCTTTTGCCCTTGTTGTTTTAACTTTGTATAGTAAAACTGTTAGAAAAGTTTTAAATGTTTATTGTGTGACTATTAGAAAAACAATAACCCTGAGACTGATTTTTAATCCCATTTATGAGCACTTTGTATTAACTTGCTATATCGTTTGCTTTAACTAACTCCACAGTAAGTTGTAGGATGATTAAGCTTAACTATATATGGTAGCATTCGATTGTACATGAAACACTAATTAGCCAAATAAAGTACCATCTTGTACCAGGCACGCTATCTGTGTTTCCTCAGCCAATAGAAGCGTAGAGGCTGTATTATTGTAGGTATTAGGAGGAGGGATATACATTCCTTTGTGTGATTATTACTGTATCCTTTGGCTTGTGAGCATCACCCTTTTGTGTGACACATCTGCAATAAATTGTCTACTTCTCAATACATCTGGAGTTTGACTGATCACAAGAGAAGAATAATCCTAACAAAAACATTTTTTTTGCACTAAATATCTTATACAGCCCACTTCCTGTTTCTTGTCTAGTAAAAAGCCTAGGCTTATGACATCATGTACAGCTTTCTTTCTCACTCTCGTGAGAGTTTGCCAGGAAAGGAGGGGGGATACGTCATAAGAGGGCCAATGAAACCTGCAAGGCTGCAGAGCTGGAGGTATGCCTCTGTGTGTGTAAATTCAGGAAGTGAACAATTTATGTAATATACTTCTGTGAATAAATGTGTATATGCATCGCTTGTACTGTAAAGATCGAATAAACATTTTTTCTTGTTAAAAAATTCAGGAAGTGAACAGGCAGCAGCTTCAGCTGCCCACAGTTAAAATCGATGGTCAGTGGGAAGAATGCCTCTTACGTTGGTGGTCAGTGGGAAGAATGTCCCTTACGTTGGTAATCAGTGGGAAGAATGTCCTTCTACATTGGTGGTAAGCAGGAAGAATCCCCTCTTACATTGGTGGTCAGTTGGAAGAATGTCCCTTACATTGGTAATCAATGGGAAGAATGCTCCTTATATTAGTGGTCAGTGGGAAGAATGTTTTTTGCATTGGTGTTTAGTGAGAAGAAGCCCCTCTTACATTGGTAATCAGTAGGAAAAATTACCCTTAAGTTGGTGGTTAGTGCGAAGACTGTTCCTTATATCGATGGTCAGTGGGAAGAATGCCTCTTACGTTGGTGGTCAGTGGGAAGAATGTCCTTCTACATTGGTGGTCAGCAGGAAGAATCAGCTCTTACTTTGGTGGTCAGTGGGAAGAATGTACCTTACACTGGTGATCAGTGGGAAGTATACTTCGCACATTGGTGGTCAGTGGGAAGAATACCATCCTTGCAGACAGCAAAAAAGATCTCTGATACCATGCTGTTGGATCTGCCATTTGGTGTTGGACCCAAATGCAGACACTATAAGATGGGAGGTCAATCAGCCACAGCTCAAGGGATACCTAGTAACCTCTGCAGGAATCCTAGGCTTCCACTGAACCCTGGTTAAGAATGACTGATCTACACTGACAGATGTGTATACTTTTGGTGAGTGCTACACAAAGGGCCTACACAGTTCAATTGAAAGCAGCTCATAGATATTTGTATGTTAGACCTACAGATGTTTTATATAGTTATGCCCCATACACACGGTCGGACATTTCGACCACAAAATCCGTCAGTTTTTTTCTGACGGATTTTGGCCGAAACTTGTGTTGCATACACACGGTCGCACAAAAATGTCGGAAAATCCGATCGTTCGGAGCGAGGGGACATACAAAACGTACGACAGGACTACGTAGAGGCCAGTAGCCAATAGCTTTTGTCTCCAAAATTTTTCTGAGCATGCGTGGCACTTTGTGCGTCAGGATTCTCTACACACGATCGGAAAAAGTCTAATCGGATTTTGTTGTCGGAAAATTTTAGATCCAGTTCTCAAACTTTTTCCGTCGGAAATTCCGATGGAAAAAGTCAGATAAAGCCCACACACATTTTCCGACAACATCATCCGATTGGACTTTTTCCGTCGGAATTACCGACTGTGTGTATGGGGCATAAGAGTTATAATGTATGTAATATTTGCTGCCTCTGTGAAGCCCTTTGAGCTAATTCGCCACCATGCATTTGCACAGTGGAATACATGGAATCCATTTAAAGCGGTTCTGCACTCTTTTTATTTAAAAGAGTCAGATAAAGCCCACACACGATCTCTGATACCATTCCGACAACATCATCCGATTGGACTTTTTCTGAACGTGTGTATACTTTTGGTGAGCTCTACACAAAGGGCCTACACAGTTCAATTGAAAGCAGCTCATAGATATTTGTATGTTAGACCTACAGATGTTTTATATAGTTATGCCCCATACACATGGTCGGACATTCCGACCACAAAATCCGCCAGTTTTTTTCTGATTTTGGCCGAAACTTGTATTGCATACACACGGTCGCATTTGCTGCCCTGCCTCTGTAAAGCCCTTTGAGCTAATTCGCCACCATGCATTTGCATAGTGAGAAATTACATTTGGAATGCCATTGGAATACATGCCATTTAAATATTGCTCTGGTAAGGATCTAACTCAGTCCAGGCACTTTGCACCAGTTGTGGACATATTTTATGTAGGATACAGCTCTTTTCACAACAACTGGAGAAAACCTCAAAGGTTAGGTGCCAGCTGTAATTTTTAAGAAACATTGGCTACCTGGTTCCTGGGATTTTGTAATTTGAAGTTCTAGTTAACATTCAAGCAGCAACTTTCAAGTATGGAACTTGTGTAACTTCTGTAAAAACAGTTATTATTAGTACTACCTTCATGGGTACTGACGTGTCTGCCTAACATGTTCCAGAGGGTTCTATAGCAGCTACAGGCAACTATTCTTTAATTAAATTTTTTTTCCTTGTCTCAATATTCCCTGTAGAACCTATTTGATACATCAGCACTATATTTGTTTGGAATCTTGATATACTCAACTGAACAGCCCTATTGCCTGCCATTTAGTGCTATATTATCTATATTAGCCTTTCTCAATCGGGATATGGTGGGATCCTAGGCAGGGCCGGCGCTACCACTAGGCGAAGTAGGCAGCCGCCTAGGGCACACTACCACCTAGAGCGCAACCATGGCCCGCTGCGCTGTCACATCTCCTCACACAGGTCAGGTATATCTCACAGCGCTGCTCCGGGACTCCTTTGCTCCAGCCTGTCGCGGAGATAGGAGCATTGAGAGGTGCAGCGTCTGTCAGCTGACCTCCCGCCCAGCGGGGACATCATGGAGCGGGTGGATGGTGCTGGCCTGGCCCCGGCGGGGACATCATGGAGCGGGTGGATGGCGCTGGCCTAGCCCCGGCGGGGACATCATGGAGCGGGTGGATGGCGCTGGCCTGGCCCCGGCGGGGACATCATGGAGCGGGTGGATGGCGCTGGCCTGGCCCCGGCGGGGACATCATGGAGCGGTCGGATGGCACTGGCCCCGGCGGGGACATCATGGAGCGGGTGGATGGCGCTGGCCTGGCCCCGGCGGGGACATCATGGAGCGGGTGGATGGCACTGGCCCCGGCAGGGACATCATGGAGCGGGTGGATGGCACTGGCGTGGAATCGGACTCCTAAACAATTCTGCACACCCAGTGCTGAGGAGAGGCCCTGATGATGGTCGATGAAGCAACAAAGAACAGAGGTAAGGAGGAGGATGGATCCTCCCCGATCTACATTGAGCTGTATGGAGGGGGTTTGTGTGTGAGTAGTGCAGGAATTAGGAGTCGGGTAGGTCAGTGTAGGTGTCAGTGTAATTGTCAGTGTAGGTGTCAGTGTAGGTGTCAGTGTAGGTGTCAGTGTAGGTGTCAGTGTAATTGTCAGTGTAATTGTCAGTGTAGGTGTCAGTGTAGGTGTCAGTGTAGGTGTCAGTGTAATTGTCAGTGTAATTGTCAGTGTAGGTGTCAGTGTAATTGTCGGTGTAGGTATCAGTGTAGGCCTCAGTGTAATTGTCAGTGTAGGTCAGTGTAGGTGTCAGTGTAGGTGTCAGTGTAATTGTCAGTGTAGGTGTCATTGTAGGTGTCAGTGTAATTGTCTGTGTAGGTGTCAGTGTAGGTGTCAGTGTAATTGTCAGTGTAGGTGTCAGGTAGGTCAGTGTAGGTGTCAGGTAGGTCAGCGTAGGTGTCAGGTAGGTCAGCGTAGGTGTCAGGTAGGTCAGTGTAATGGTCAGGTGGGTTAGTGTAGGTGCCAGGTAGGTCAGTGTAATTATCAGGTAAGTCAGTGTAATGTGAGTAGTGCAGGAAGTAGGAGTCAGGTGGATAAGTGTATGTGTCAGGGGGTCGGTGTAGGGGTCAGAGGTCAGATAGGTCACATGTGTAGCAAGGGCAGGGTAAAGTGGAGTCAGGGGCGCAACCGGGGGGGCGGCAAAATTAGGTTTTGCCTAGGGTGTCAAAGATCCTTGCACCAGCCCTGATCCTAGGGTTCCTCCAGAGCTAATTAGGGGTTCTTTGAGCAATGGGCAACTTTTACTTCTCTGATTGTTTTAGTGATCTGTAAGGGGGGCATTCTTCCCAATGACCACCAATGTAAGGAGTGTTCTTCCCACTGACCATCAAGGTAAGGGACATTCTTCCCACTGACCATCAAGGTAAGGGACATTCTTCCCACTGACCATCAAGGTAAGGGACATTCTTCTTAATGACCACCAAGTACAGTGAATTTTAGACATTTTTGTAATTATTCTCAGGGGTTCCCTGAAACTGGAAAGTTATTTTAAAGCTGATTTTAATGCTCCCTTTTGGGTCCTGGGGGGCCGCAAAAAGTTATTTTACTTTTCCTGACTTTACCTGATCCTCCGCTTCCACCAGGCTCCCCCCCCCCCCCCCCCCCCCCCCCAGGATGTAAGACCAGTCACAACCACCTCTTCTCCTCTAGGCTCTTCTGGTTGCAGATCCCCTGACATCATCATGAAGAATGTAGAGTCCATAGTCATGCACTGGAGGTGAGGGCACTGAGGAACCCCCCCACACCTGGAGTGTAGGGGGGTAGAGGACAGCCCCCCCCCCCCCCGACCTAGATGAGCATGTAACCCTTGCAGTGTGGGAGCAGCCCTGAGATAGGATTTAAAGTGGTAATAAAGTATCTTTTTAAATTAGCTGCTAATAGTAGAACTTCCATGCCCTTGCTGATGTTTTTACCATTTTTCTACTCTGAGCTTTCTCCTCATGCTGTCCAGTAAGCAGAAAAAAAAATGTGGATGTTGGTTGTCATTTGGTACAAAAAGAAATACTTTAATATCACTTTAAGGGTTCCTCCATATGGAAACAGTTAATAAAGACGAATCTATACCGACGAGGCGATAAACTCAGGAACGGTCAAGTTCAAAGCAGCGCATGATGTGTTTGTCTATGTGACCCTCCGATGTATAATAATAATAATAATATAAATAATGATAATATTAATATTGATAATAATAATATGAATAATAATATATTATTCATAATAATAATAGTAATAATTGTCCTCTAGAACACTAATATTAGTAGTTCCTTCATGTTAAAACTGTTATAAAGACTAAAGTATACCAATGATTTGACACATTCAGGAACGGTCAGTTCCAAGCAACACATGAATTGTTTGTCTATGTGACCCTCCATATGTATCATAATATTAGTAATAATAGTAATAATAGTCATTTATTATTATTGATGCTGATATTACTAATACAAAAAAATAATCACATCAATAATAATAATAACAACATTATAATATAATAGAAATAATATAAAAAAGTTATTTGTATTAATTATAATAAAAATAATAATTATATATCATTTTGATGATAATAATGGTAATGATAATAACATTATAATAATATAACAATAATATATTACTATTGATAGTATAATAATGGCCCCATGGTGGGGTGTAGGTGGTATATGGGGTGTAGTGGCCCCATGGAGGGGTGTAGTGGCTCCATGGTGGGGTGTAGGTGGTATATGGGATGTAGTAGCCCCATGGTTGGGTGTAGTGGCCCCATGGTGGGGTGTAGGTGGTATATGGGGTGTAGTGGCCCCATGGTGGGGTGTAGTGGCTCCATGGTGGGGTGTAGGTGGTATATGGGATGTAGTGGCCCTATGGTGGATGTAGTGGCCCCATGGTGGGATGTAGCGGCCCCATGGTGGGGTGTAGGTGGTATATGGGATGTAGTGGCCCCATGGTGGGTGTAGTGGCCCCTTGGTGGATGTAGTGGTCCCATGGTGGGGTGTAGGTGGTATATGGGATTTAGTTGCCCCATGGTGGGGTGTAGTGGCCCCATGGTGGGATGTAGTGGCCCCATGGTGGATTTAGTGGTCCCATGGTGGGGTGTAGGTGGTATATGGGATGTAGTGGCCCCATGGTGGGTGTAGTGGTCCCATGGTGGTGTGTAGGTGGTATATGGGATGTAGTGGCCCCATGGTGGTGTGTAGTGGTCCCATGGTGGGGTATAGGTGGTATATGGGATGTAGTGGCCCCATGGTGGGTGTAGTGGTCCCATGGTGGTGTGTAGGTGGTATATGGGATGTAGTGGCCCCATGGTGGATGTAGTGGTCCCATGGTGGGGTATAGGTGGTATATGGGATGTAGTGGCCCCATGGTGGGGTGTAGTGGTCCCATGGTGGGGTGTAGGTGGTATATAGGGTGTGTAGTGGCCCCTTGGTGGATATAGTGGTCCCATGGTGGGGTGTAGGTGGTATATGGGATGTAGTTGCCCCATGGTGGGGTGTAGTGGCCCCATGGTGGGTGTAGTGGCCCCATGGTGGATGTAGTGGTCCCATGGTGGGGTGTAGGTGGTATATGGGATGTAGTGGCCCCATTGTGGGTGTAGTGGTCCCATGGTGGTGTGTAGGTGGTATATGGGATGTAGTGGCCCCATGGTGGGTGTAGTGGTCCCATGGTGGGGTGTAGGTGGTATATGGGATGTAGTGGCCCCATGGTGGTATGTAGTGGTCCCATGGTGGGGTGTAGGTGGTATATGGGATGTAGTGGCCCCATGGTGGGTGTAGTGGACCCATGGTGGGGTGTAGGTGGTATATGGGGTGTGTAGTGGCCCCATGGTGGATGTAGTGGTCCCATTGTGGGGTGTAGGTGGTATGTGGGATGTAGTGGTCCCATAGTGGGGTGTAGTGGCCCCACGGTGGATATTGTGGCCCCACGGTGGATGTAGTGGCACCACGGTGGATGTAGTGGCCCCATGGTGGGTGTAGTGGTCCCATGGTGGGTGTAGTGACCCCACGGTGGATGTAGTGGTCCCATGGTGGGTGTTGTGGCCCCACGGTGGATGTAGTGGCCCCATGGTGGATGTAGTGGTCCCATGGTGGGTGTAGTGGCCCCATGGTGGATGTAGTGGTCCCATGGTGGGTGTAGTGGCCCCATGGTGGGTGTAGTAGCCCCATGGTGGGTGTAGTGGCCCCATGGTGGATGTAGTGGCCCCATGGTGGTTGTAGTGGCCCCATGGTGGATGTAGTGGCCCCATGGTGGGTGTAGTGGCCCCATGGTGGGTGTAGTGGCCCCATGGTGGATGTAGTGGCCCCATGGTGGGTGTAGTGGCCCCATGGTGGATGTAGTGGCCCCATGTAGTGGCCCCATGGTGGGTGTAGTGGCCCCATGGTGGATGTAGTGGCCCCATGGTGGGTGTAGTGGCCCCATGGTGGATGTAGTGGCCCCATGGTGGTTGTAGTGGCCCCATGGTGGGTGTAGTGGCCCCATGGTGGATGTAGTGGCCCCACGGTGGGCTCTGATAGCAGTCAGCGAGGGTGTATTGTGTGTGTTGAGTGTCCCCTGTACAGGAAGTGTGACATTGTAGCCCCCTCCATATCCTCCTCCCCGGAGCTCCTCCCACAATGTGACCCCGGTTGGGGACAGAGGTCCGGGGTCCCTGCAGCACAGAGCACTCACCGAATCTGGTGTCCGTACTGGCAGCCTGATGATGGGAAGCGGCGGAGAGGAGGAGGAGGAGGAGAGCGATGTTCGGAGAGCCCGGCATGGTTAATCCAACGGTCTAGTAGTCCATGAGTGCGGGAGAAGGACGAGGGAAAGACCGGAGAAGTGTCAGGGGGGATGGGCAATGAACGATCCCTACTATTCCCGATCAGCTTCAACACCCCGGACAGCGACCAGCACCGACCCCGCCCACCCTGAGGACACGCCTCCCCCCTGGCTGGTCACATGGAGCGGAGCCCGCCCCCTGGAGGAGATGAATGGGACTCCTCTGGCATGGCGCTGTCCTTCCTCCGGTGCTGATGAATGGAGGAGACCATTCACCGGGAGGAGGGGGGACAATACCCGGACTGAGGGGTCATCCTCCTGTATACCATATCATCTCCATATACCTCCCGCTCTGATATCATAGGAGGAGAGGGAGGGGGGGGGGGGGGGTGATTAGGATGTGATATCTATACCGTCCGATCTATTCTACATACAGCATGTCCGAGCTCTTCTATGATAAGATGCCCACTGCCTGCCAGGGTTACAGTGCCCCCTCTGGTCTGCCATCCTGGGAGTAGGGGGCATTAGGCTGTAATTCCATCCTATAATCTACATTCTTATGATTCCATAATAAGACATCTACTCTTTCATGGTACAGTGCCCATCTATGGTTTGGCATTATAGGGGGCATTAGGCAGCAATGCCAACCCAGAGAGATTTATGTGCCACCCTACATAACCTATTTATACTGTTTCAAATCATCACTTCCACAGTAAAGTGCCACCTCTGGTCTGGCATCCTGGGAGTATGGGGTCATTGGGCTGCAATGCCATACCAGAATGATGTAAGTGCCTTTATAACATGCATTCCTATTATTCCATAATAAAGCATCTACCCCCCCCCCCCCCCCCCAATGGTTTTGCACCAGCTAACAATGATTTATGTGCCATCCTACATAATCTACATTCCTATTATGCCATAGTAAGATGCCTACAGTATGGTGTCCACCATATTCTAACATTATAGGGGGCATTAGACAGCAATACTCGCTCTTGCGCAGAATGATTTATGAGTTATCCTACATAACCTAGGATAGACTGTAATGCCATCCCAGAATGATGTATGTACCATCCTATGATCTATATTCCTATGATTCCATAATAAGGCATCTATCCTTTCATGTTAAAGTGACTATCCATGGTATACGATAATCATGGAGGGCACTGAACAGCAATGCCAACACATTAGGGTTACAGTGCCCCCCCTTTGGTCCAGCATCATGGGAGTATTTATTGGGCAGTAATGCTAACCCATAGTGGTTAAAATACCATCTTACATAACCAACTTATAGCAGTTCATGTCATATCCTCCATGATGTTGTGCCTACCCATTAGAATTATAGTGCTACCTCTGGTCTGGCATCTTTGGGGGAGGAGGTCATTAATAAATAACAACCTAGAGCAATGTATGTGCCATCCAACATAACCTACATTCCTATTATTCCACAGTAAGGGGTCTACCCATTAATGTAACACTGCCCCCCATGGTCTGGCATCGTAGGGGGCATTAGGCTGTAATGCCAACTCACAATGATTTATGTGCCATCCTACATAATCTACATATACGGTTTTATTTAACTATTTCCATGGTAAAGTGCCAACCCATTAGGGTTACAATGTCACCTCTGGTCTGGCATCTTGTGAGTAGAGGGGCATTAGGCTATAATGCCAACCCAGAATTATGTATGTACTTTCCTACATAACCTATTTTCCTAGGATTCCATAATAAGAAATCCACACATTAAGTTAAAGTGCCCATCCATGGTCTGGTATCATTGGAGCATTAGGCATCAGTGCCAACCCAGAGTGATTTGTTCTACATAACCTTCTACAAACATAGTTGTCCTGTGTGAATAAAACATAAATAAACATACATTGTGTTCATAAAAATTGCATGAAGTTGTGAAGTCCAGTGCTGTGAAACAATTAATTGAAATACACAAATCAAATTGTGAGACCACCTTAAAGGATCCAATCCACAGTGCTCACAAAATAGTGTCCATCATTCACTAATGTGACTACAACAAATTGTGATTAGTGAGCCCACCACCTGTGTCCATCCAGTTCCTTATCAGAAAGACAGATCCCAAATTATAGGAGGTCTGACATAGCACGAAGATGTGAACCAATGGGTCATCCCATCAAGGGACATTAAACAGCACTTCACATTGGGATTAGACTGTATAGTCCCCCTCCTGTTCCCCCTCTACGGTGGCATAATCAAGAAACCTCCAATGGTGTATTATTATTTCAAATTTTTATTAAATAAAGGATAAAAAAATACTTACAAAATGCTATCTTGTAATCGTACAATGCATAAGAAAACACAGCTAGTGCTGGCTCCAGCAAAGGGTGGGTGACGTCAGCACAAGCTCTGCCCCACCCTGATGTATGTTTCGTCTAAACAAATATTGTCAAGGGGATCAGCTTAGACGAAATGTACGTTATACGCTTATTTCTTCAATGGTAAGGAGCCTATTACCCACTAACAATTTCCCAATTTCTCTTTGGGATTAATAAAGTATTCTGTATTCTAGCTACAGTGCCCCCCATGGTCTAGCATTATAGGGGGCTTAAGACAGCAATACTCAGCCAGAGTGATTTATGTGTCATTCTACCTAACCTACATATACTCTAACATGTCATATCATCTTTTACATTAAAGTGTATGTAAACCTGATTTTTTTTTTTTTTATGTCATAATGTAGAGTATAAGATTTCCTATCATTTGAGCCCAGTCTTGCCACAAAGAGTTAATCCAGCTCTGAGCAATCCTCTTTTATTGTTCAGTGAGATAAATCTTGACAAACAGAGAAAAACTTTGTCAAATCATCCCCCTTGCTGTGAGTGACAGGTGATTTACATATCTCGTGCACTAGCCTATGAGACATGCATTATTTTTTAATTCCCTCCCACTCCTTTCTTCTGCTGCTCTGCAAGGATTGGCTGTTCCACACCTCAGCATGATTTGGCATGTGGGGACTTTTCTGGGTTTTGACTGTATGTTAGAGATCATAGCAGAAGTTCAGTGCAAGAAATACACAGGAGAAACTGCATGTTGATAAGGGGAGTGTAGAGGTGGGCGGGGAGTCTACTGACATCACGACTCCACCCACTGAGCCCTGGAAAACAGACCCACCCACAAAATTTGCAGTTTTTCGGGTCTCATAGCAGACAGAGGCGAGACATTTGACAGATAAGTATACATGCAGGAGGCATGTATATCCTTCTAGATAACCAATATTGCAGTAGTTTAGAAAGGATGAGAGTGGGTTTACAACCACTTTAAAAGAAGCCTACCCATTAGGGTTACAATGCCACCTCACGTCTGGCATCTTGGGGGTAAGGATTATTTGGCTGGGGGGCATGGCCTGAAGCTGCGTGGCATAGGACGCACAGGGTGAGAGCTCCAGCTACAAGGCATCCTATTAATTGATCCTTTGGGACTAAAACGAACCCTTTCACCCACAAGAAGCATTGTCTTCCACGGGTGAACACGCCAAGCCCATGTCGCCACCAAAGAGGACCCAAACAGCGATTGCAAAGCTCAGCAAATACCGAGCTGATGACCCGGACCCCGTGGAGGAAGATGTCGCCACATCCAGCTCAGGCGAAGAGGTTTCGCCCTCCGGGGACACTGCCCGAATACTGGAAGCTGTCTCCCTTTGCCAAACCACCCTCACCTCTAGGATTGAAGAGGTCAAGGTCCTTAATCTGTCAGGACCTACATAAACTATGGGAGAGAGTCGGTGAGACGGAGCGCAGGATCGGGCACGTGGGGGACGACATCCCTCCCCTGCAGATCACTACCGAACGGCTCCAACATCAGCGGAGTGTCGTCCGGAGCAAGCAGGATAACATGGAGAACAGACTCCGCCGATGCAATCTCAGGTTTGTGGGGCTGCCGGAGAGGTCGGAGGGCTCAGACCCCCCCACATTCCTGGAACGCCTGCTTATCACCAACTTCAGCAGAGAGGCCTTCTCCACCGCTCGTGGTGGAGCGCGCACATCGCCTGGCTTCCCGGCCTCCACCTCCTGGCTCCCCCCCTGCAATGCACGTTCATCGCGAAGATGCTGAACTACCGAGATCGCAACACCGTGCTATGCCTCACCCGCGAGAAGGGCAACATACCGTTTGGCTACTCACACATTGCTGTATTCCTGGATTTCTCTGTCGAAGTCCAGAAAAAGAGGGCACAATTCGTGGAGGCCAAGCGTTAACTCCGCAATCACCACCTTGCCTACGCAATGCTATTCCCGGCACGCCTTCGGGTCATCCGGGACGGTAAAGTGCACTTTTTTGAGGACCCCTCAGCAGTTATCCCATGGCTGGAGAGGCAAGACGCCGCTGCACCTGCACCGCCGTAGCTGCCTGCATGTCTTCACTGATGTCCGCTTAACCGAGGCCCGACATCCTGCATCAACACCACCCATGCTGCAAACCGTGAGTAGGCCTCGGCCTGGTTTCTTCCCTGGCCCCCCTTGACTGCCCTTACTATTACCCCTCAGAACCTCAGTGTTTTCACCCTCACCCTTTCGCTCATAGTCGCTGCTATAATGCCACAAAAGCTGCACAGCTCGACACGCAATGCTGGCTCCACTAGCACCGCTATGCACCTGAGTAAAACTTTGTTTGCCCCCATTAACAAATGAGAATGCACCTGGACTTCCACCCATACCACAGCCTAACGGCTATATTGTCCCTCACTGCGGACAGTAGTCCCTCACTGTGCATCTATATTGTCCCTCACTGTGCATCTCTATGCTACTACAAGATTTGTTTCCCTGGCCAGCCTCAGTCCCCACAGCTGTGGAGGACTGTCCCAAGTTTGTCAAGCCACGCTGGTCCAGAGTAGGCAATGTTCTAATAGTTTCTATAGTTCTGTTTTTTTTTTCTCGTTTTTTTTTCCCATTTTTTTTTTTTATCTCGTTATTATACTGTCTGACAAACGCTAGAATGCCTTTTACGCACTGAAGTTATTGCACGTTGGCACAACTCGCTATAGGTCTCCTGCATGCGACTTCGCCTTGAGTCGGGTGGCGATAACTGTGTTCTGTTATACATTTGCATGTTTACTGACTGCACTAAATGTGCATGTGGGATCGGGCTATCCCCTGTTGGTCCGACCAGGCTGTACATTTCTGCTCTTACCAAGATGGCGACTCTTAAACTAGTCACATGGAATGTGAGAGAAGTAAGAGCCAAACCCAAACGTCTGGCTGTCCTCTCCCACCTTAAACAGCTACACGCAGACATATCTGTACTAGTGGAGACCCACATAACAGGTCAACTGCAGATGTCCCTCAAAAAAACGTGGGTGGGCTGGTTATACCAAGCCCTTTACACGAACAATTCCAGGGGAATCGCCATTCTTGTCGCTAAAACAGTCCAATTTCGCCTACACAGTTTACAGTCGGACCGGCAGGGTAGATTCCTCTTCCTGCATGCATGCATCAGTGGGAGGCCTTGAAATCCTATTTTAATGCAGTACTAGACTCCCATCTTGATAGACTCCACCAACCCACTGCATCGCTGACTCAACCTACGCTGACGAGATTTGGCAGGTTCCTCTCGGAATTTGCCATGTCTGACACATAGAGACTCAAACACCCCAGTACCAAAGCCTATTCCTGCTTCACCCCCTCCCAGTCTACCATGTCACCTATAGACATGATCTTGCTATCCCCCACCCTAACCCCACTTCTACAAAGCATTGGCTTTGGCACCAGGATCCTGTCGGATCACTCGCCATACTGGGCTACCCTATGCTTGCCCTCTACGCCACCGTCCCGCATCTGGAGACTGAACTCGATCTGGTTCACGGTCCTCACTGACTTGGAGGCCGTCCAGCGAGAAGGGACTCAATACCCACTGCTGTAATTCAGGTGCCCGGCGTCCTGAAAGGGGCCGGACACATGAATAGGGGGTGGCCGTGGATATATTCATGCTATGCATAAATCTATTTATTATTCATATATGGGGTGGCGTGGATAGAGGGGGCGGCGCCCGGGCGCCCCTAATGGAAGGGCCTTAAGCAGACTTGCTGATGCAGGTGATCCTCCCCTTCTGAATGATGGCTCATGCAATGAACACTGGGAGCTGTGAATGCACTATGGAGACGAATAAGACTGGGAACTACAGCACAATGAAAAGCCTTGCAAACAGAGCGATTCAGTTCGCAGTTGCAGCGCTATACAAATCATTCATTCATTCATTCATTCACAGAGGAAAAGAGAGCAGAGTTTTCCGGGGTTTTGAGCTAGAGGTCTGGGCAGACAGTATGGGGAAACCAGAGTGTGCAGACCTGTTACTGTGCATGTTCACACTGGGAGAGAGGCTGGGGAAGGCTGGAATGTAATGCCGCGTACACACAAGCGTATTTTCTGTCAGAAAAACTTGGATGGTTTTTCCGACGAAAAGCTTGGCTTGCATACACACGGTCACACAAAAGTTTGCTGAACTTTCGACCGTCAAGAACGCAGTGACGTACAACACTATGACGAGCCGAGAAAATTAAGTTCAATGCTTCCGAGCATGCGTCAAATTGTTCCTGCTCTCAATCTTTTGCTGGCGGAAATTCGGCCAGCATAAGTCCGATGGAGCATACAGACGGTCGCATTTTCCGACCAAAAGCTCTCATCTGTCTTTTGCTGGCCAAATTTCTGATCGCGTGTACGCGGCATTAGTGTTAGTTTACACTTGCTTCAAAACATGACTTTGGACAGGCTTTGTTAAAGCTGTCTGAACGCCAGTCAAAGCCCGTTACTAAATAAAATGGTTAGCTTACAGTCCTGTTTACACCTTGCTTTGATTTGCTTCGGCTTCACGTCAAAAATGATACCCCATGTAGCATTAGTGGTGCTTCAAAGCATCTTCAAAGCCTCCATAGAAGTCTATGGCAAAGCTCGCTTGAAGCACCTAAAGCTTTTGAGAGGCTTTAATTCAGCTTTAACTTTGTTTTGGAGAAATTGCAGGTATGAGATATCCACACACACACAGTGCACCTGCCAAGCTTCAATAAAGCTTCAAAAGAGCATCACCTAAGCATCGTTGAAGCCTCAACGAAGTACCACTAAAGCTTCATCAAAGCACCACTGAAGCATCAAAAACACATCATAAAAGATGTTGAAGTGGTAGGCGCTTTAATGTGTGTTGAAACCGAAGCTGAGCCTAGAGGCCCTGATCACGAGGACTGAGTTAGGCTAAGTTCACACTTGTATTAAAAGCAGGCATTTGAGAGGTGCTAAAAACGCTCCCCTCAAACGCCTATGCAAATGATACAATGGACAATGGACAAAGGACAAATGATACAATGGACAGTACACAGTGCTGTCAAAACATGAAGCGTTAGCGTCACGTCGCTTTAAAATTGAAGCCTCATGTCGAGTCAGGGGGCGTTTGAAGCCTTTCAACGCCTCCCATTCAAGTCTATGGTAACTCTTCGCAAAAGCTCTGGCAGGCAGTTGCAGTGTGGTTTGCCAGGTGTTAAGATTAATTTATTTTCTGTAATAGAATAGGCATTTGTGGAGCGGTTTTAATGCGCCTTAACGCTCATCAAACGCCTCAAAACTGCCCATAGGGTGTTTAAGAAACATTTTAACGCTTGTAAAATGTCAGTCTAATGCCCATACTAAAGCTCATTACGCAAGTCTAACGCCTATACTAACAATATAGGGGTGTTTGTTAAGCATTAGAAATTTAGTCAAATGTGAACTTACATGAGGCTTAGATTCTGGAGCATAGCAGACCACTAAGTGTTTATGACAAGATTTGTGGTGTACCAAGACTGGTGAGTGGATTCAATTGTGCTTGTGTTCCAACTGTTCATGATCCAATGTAACCAAAGACTGTCTTCTTACCTAACAGCTCAAAAATAGTTCACTGCATGCAGTCTTCAAGGGACAGTAACAAGTGCACCACCATACAGCTAAGGCCCCACCATTAGCTAGCTGAAGAAGCAAATCAGGCACCATATTTTGAACAATTAAGGCCCGTGCTGTAGCCATCTTTCAGCTATAGCGCGGGCTGCAAGAAGTTAATATTAGGACACTTACCTGTCCAGGGTTCTCGCAATATCGGCACCCCAGCCAATTTCCGGATCGGCTCTCAGGTGCCGCCGCCACCATTCATGGTAAGGGAAACCGGCAGTGAAGCCTTTCAGCTTCACAGCTGGTTCCCTACTGCGCATGCACAAAGTGTGTTGCGCTTTCTAACTGGCCCAGCAGTGGATGAAGGAGGGGGGGGGGGCGAAATTCCGAGGGACATCGCCGCGGCGCAGTTTCCCAGAATTGGGGAAGGGTACCTGTCAAAAACAGGTACCTGTTCCCCCCTCCCCCCTGAAAGGTGCCAAATGTGGGACCGGAGGGGGGGAGGAAGCAGATAAGCAGAGGTTCCACTTTTGAGTGGAACTCCGCTCTACAAGAGTCTCGCACAATATACACTATATTGTACATTCTCTGCACTATATATATATATATATATATATATATATATATATTATATTTGTACATTAACACTCCTGTATTATATACACTATATTGTACATTTGGGAATTGGGAATTTTTTTTTATTTTTTATAAAATTTTAAAACAGGTAATTTTTCTCCGTCAATGATGTACGCTGATGAGGCGGCACTTATGGGCACTAATAGGTGGCAGTGATGGGCACTGATGGGTGGCAGTGATGGGCAATGATGGGTAGCAATAATGAGCACTGATCAGTTACACTGATAGGCAGCACTGCTAGGTGGCACTGATTGGCACCACTGGTGGGCATTGATAGGTAGCATTTGTTGGCATTGTTAGGTAGCACTAGTGGGCACTGTGGCCACTGTCAGGTAAGAATGGCAGGTGGCATAGATGAGGCATAATTGCCTCTTCCTATTCGGGACCGATGTCCCTTGCAGATGAGCCGGTGATCGGCTTTTTTTTCTCCTCCGCTGTCAGCGCGAGGAAAAAAAAACCGATCACCGAGCTTTTGTTTTGATCATGTGATCAGCTGTCATTGGCTACCAGCTGATCCCACTGGTCCTGGCCCCTTACTCGGATTGTTGATCATCCGAGTCTCAGTGACTCAGTGATCCCAGCGCACTCCGCAGGGAGCGCAGGGCACAGGGGAGGCAGTCGGAAATTCAGGTCAACGCTGTAGCCGTCATTTGGCTATAGCGAGGACTTCAAGAAGTTGAAAGTTGACCCAGCAGGGTTTTTTTCATGCCCCTGGCGGGGGGGGGGGGTAGAGCTTGGCTCCAGACCACCTGGTGTGATAAGATTGAAATGCTTGATTAAAACATCTGCAAACAAGCTTCAAAGAGAACAACTGCTGCCAAGATGATTGATGGATATAGCTACAGAAGATCAAAGGGCCAGCTGTCACTGAAGATGACCCAGGTCACATAGCAATACATGGACAAACGCTGCCCCTAGTGACACTACATCATGCTTTCTGGAGGATGGGCAGATATTAGAAGGACTGCCTCTTGGCGATATTCCATTTGACAGGAGGCTAGATGGTTGTGGTGTATGAGGGTGTCTGAATGCAGTTTAAAAGTGTACACAGAGTGGAAAAATCTCTCTCTTGCCATTTTGAGCCCAAATGAGGAGACAATATCTATAGGACGACCTTACGTAAAGTATCATTGATATTCTTTTGTTATATGCTCTGTAATATTTTCCTTTAGTGTGTTTATGTTAGCATTTCCTATTTTCTTGGGAAATAAATAAGACGTTGTTTTACCAAGCAGTGTGTTTATTTTCATAGCTAACCTTATTTCATTGTACTATCACCAGTAACATTATCCGAGCTTTGATAGTCTAGCTAATTATAGGAATAGACAAGTTAATACATATATGGAATAAATAAAGGGAATCCATAACCACCTAAAATGTATTTCATCCCGTATATTGTTTTCGCTAAGATGCCCATTCAAGAGTCTTTTAAAGTGGTTGTAAACCTCTGATTGTGACTTTTACCTATAGGTAAGCCTAGAATAAGGCTTACCTATAGGCAGTGGAAATATCTCCTAAATGTGCGCCGTTTACGAGATATTTGCTGTACACTGCGTCGATGATGTCATTGGCACATGCGCTGTGAAGAAATGGCCCTTTGTGCCGTTTCTTCACTCACAAATGCCATGACTGATAACTCCTGCGCGGAGTCTGCGGCCCTGGAAGGAAGAGGGGCGAAGATAAATGCGGCCTGCAGCGGGGACAGCTTGGGCTTTGTTTGCAGGTAAGTGCGATACATACTAGCCCATTATGTTTTTACTTTGCAGGGGAACAAAGAGGAAGTAAAACCCATTAGGGTTTACTTCCTCTTTAAAACTATTCATACTTCCTGCTGACTCCACCGAATGTGGAAGAGAGTTTGACATCCTTACCTCCCTGACAGTGAAAAAAACCCTGCGCAGTTTAAGGTTAATCCACTTCTCTTACAGCCTCATCGTGTGGCCCCACTTCCTGGGACTGAAAAGTTTCTTACTTACATTGGGATCACCGTTGAGATATTTGTATTTGCTATCATATCTCCTCTCAAGAGTCTCTTCTCCAGGGAGAATGACTTTAGCGTTTGTAGTCTTTCCTCATAATTGAGGTCCTCCAGCCCTCATATTAATTGAGTTGCACTTCTCTGGACTCTCTCCAACTCCAGCATGTCCCTTCTGAGGACTGGTGACCAGAACTGGACAGAATACTCCAGATGTGGCCGAACCAGAGATTTATAAATTGGCAGAATAATCATTTTATCTCTTGAGCTTGACACTGCATGCTATTGCTCAGTCTGTCTTAAACTAGGACCCTCGATCCTTCTCCATCCTGGAAGCCCCTAGGGATTCTCCCCCAAATGAGTAACTTGCATTTATATTTTTACCCCCCCCCCCCCAAGTGCATTACCTTACATTTGTCAATGTTAAACTCAATTTGCCATGCTGTAGCCCACTCCAATAACCATTTCAGCCCCAGAAGGATTTACCCCCTTAATGACCAGGCCCTTTTTTGCGATATGGCACTGCGTTTAATTTCCTGACTACCTATTACATTTGTGGAAGCCCTGGAGCACCAGAACAGTGAAAACATCCAGGAAATGGCACTATTATGGAAAGCAGACACTCCAAGGTATTTTCTGAAAGGCATAGTGAGTTTTTTGAAAATGTAATTTTTTTGCCACAGGTTTTTGAAAAATGCAGGAAAGAAAATTATTATTATTTTTTTTTTTTTAATGCAACATTGTCAATTATTAAGATATTTCTAACAAGCCTCATAGGCATACTTAGAAATCTAAACACATTCTGCTACTCCTCCTGAGTGTGGCGATACCACATGCATGGGACTTTTTCACAGCCTATCCACACCGAGGGGCCCAAAATCCAAAGAGCACCTTCAGGCTTTCTAGGGGCATAAATTAATCATCTAATTTCTTGACTACCTGTCAAATTTTTGGAGGTCCTGGAGCACCAGGAGAGTGGAAAGACCCCAAGGTATTTTTAAGACTTTTGAAGACTAATTTTATGACAAAAGTTTTTGAAAATGTGGAAAGAAAATGAAAATACATTTTTGCACATAAAGTTTGCAATTTAATAAGATATTTCTGACACACAGCATGGGCATACTCAGCATTAGACCCCAAAACACATTCTGCTACTCCTCCTCAGTATGATAATACCACATGTATACCCTGATTCTACACAACACTCCTGGTAGCATGGACCGATGATCAGATCGAGAGTCCAGGTTCCCTTTGGGCGCAGGACTAGACATGGGCTGTACGCTACCTCCTGGTTCCCCACCGCACCCCCTTCCTCCCCCTACCCTCTAGCTTCTATCTCTGCTCTTCCCTGCTCCCGCTGCACCCCCCCCCTTTTTTTTTCATTTATTTTTGACTCCTCTTTTCTGAGTTCCTTTCCCCTTTTCTTAACTTTACGGAAACCGTGACAAGACTCATGGAACCGTCCAAAGTTAAAGTTGACTCAAAGTGGTCGAAGTTATGTTTACTAAGGTGACAGGGGGAGATTTCTCCTAAAGAGGCCAGACATACTGATGCAACTAAAGATACCTTAAGGAATATCCCGGAGGTTTCCATTGACCCCACCTCTCTAGAGTCACATGATTGATACACCTGTGTTTAGAAACTCTTACCTGACATATCACTTGAATAAGTTTTGCCTGTTGTTACATTTGGATGTTGTATTCCATGTTTCTATGTCCTTTGCAAAAAAAAAAAAATTGAAAAAAAAAAAAGATAATACCACATGTGCAAGACTTTTTCAGTGTCTGGACTGATTATGTACCCGACATTGTATTTTGTGCATCTCATGAATCAACCAATTTCGTCAATTATGCATCTCACATAATTGTCTAACCAATTATGTGTCTCACAAGGTCATAGCGGGATGTGCAGATGGGTTTGTTCAGGCATAAGCAGAGACATGATCAGCAAGCAGGCACAGGATCGGTCCAGGCAGCAGGCAGAAATGTGGTCAATAAACACATGTCCAGGTGTGGAGGTGATCACAGACACTGTAACTGGTGTGGCAGTGACCATGGACACTGTAACTGGTGTGGCGGTGATCAGGGGAAATATATGAGTGGTGTGGTGGTGATTAGGGACACTTTAAATGGTGTGGTGGTGATCAGGAACAATATGAGTGGTGTGGCGGTGATCAGGGATACTGGTACTGGTTTGGAAGTGATCAGGGACACTGGGACTGATGAGGCAATGATCAGGAACACTGTAACTGGTGAGGCAGTGATCAGGGATAATATGACTGGTGTGGCAATAATCGGGGACAATATGACTGGTGTAGCGGTGATTATGGACATTGTCAGTGATGCAGCAGTAATAAGCGATGCTGTGTGTGGGTGGCAGTGATTAGGGACAATATGAGTTGTGTGACGGTAATCAAGGTCACTGGGACTGGTGAATTGGTGATCAGGTACACTGTAACTGGTGGCGATGATTAGGGACACTGTAATCGGTGTGAGTTAAACAGAAGAGTTAACAGTCAGTTAAACAGTGAGGTAAAAAGAAAAACAATTACAGGAGGAAGCTCCTTTCCCTGAAGACACCTATTACAGGGAAGCACATCGGATGGAGCTGAATTGGTGACGTCAATATGCACTGGTGCGCCAGCTACTATGAACTTTTACTATTGTGAACGACGCAGTGTAATAACAGCAACAATTATTATGTGACACGCTGCTATAATTTCCCTGCTAAAAAACATCTCAGTGTGGTTCTGATATGCTCATACATTAGTCCTGTGCATGTGTCAGATAGACAAAGATATGGCGGATATATCAATAGAATATTATGTCCTTTTGGTCACACTGCTCACAGTAGCACTCCAGTGTTTCAGCTTGGGGCAGCAGCCTGTCATCTTCTCTCTAGTTAACGGCTAGTAAAATGTCCTGCAATGACAATGAAAACTTCAATCATATAAAATCAAGAGTAACAGAATGCTGATGATAAAAGCATGGCCATCTTTTTTCCTGCTTGCTCCAACAAAACACTCATCATCTGATGATCTGCTGTGGAATATAATAGAGGACTTTAATGTACATCCACTGAATGATCTCCACAACACAAAAAGGTCAGAAGGTAAAACTTGTAAACACGTTAAAATGCTTTGATAAATGCCCCATGATATTTCAGATGGAGATTGTTCAATCCTCTTTTGCTATAGTTGTCTGTACAGGGGGACAGACGGACCTGGGGGGAGGAAAAACTAAGATTAGTGCTGGTGGGGGGGAATTAGTGCTATGAAAGGAGGTTTATATATAAACAAATAACTGAAGTTTGCCAAAGAGCAGTACCTTTGCAAACTGCAATGCTACTAGGAAAATGTGTTGTGGAATGATGAAACAAAAGTTGAATTGTTAAGGAAGAATATTCAGCACTATATAAAAGGGCACAGCTTACTAACATCAAAACATAATCCCATCATGATTTAGGGTTGCTTTGTTGCCTCAGGGTCTAGACCACCCGCCATCATTGAGGGGAAAATTCCCAAGTTTATAAAATATCCTACACCTACAGGATAAAGTCAGGGTGGATGTCCGACAGCTGAAACTCAGTAGAAGTTTGGTGATGCAGCAGGACAGTGACCCTAAGAATTGCAGTAGTTCCACCACAGACTGGCTTCAAAAAAAGAAAATTTGCCTTTTGGAGTGGCCCAGTCAGAGCCCAGACCTTAACCTCATTGAAATGCTGTGGAATGACCTCATGAGAGCCGTTCTCACCAGACATCTAACAAATGTTACATAGTTACATAGTTGGTAAGGTTGGAAAAAGACACAAGTCCATCAAGTCCAACCTGTGTGTGTGCATTTATGTTAATATTACATTGTATATCCCTGTATGTTGTGGTTGTTTAGGTGCCTATCTAATCGTTTTTTGAAATTCCACATCCTTACTGCTCTTACAGTAAAAACCCTCTACACAGTTTAAGGTCGTCAAACCGCTTCTCTTCTAATTTTAGTGAATGGCCGCGTGTCTTTTTAGATTTCCTTGCGCGGAAAAGTTTTATCCCTATTGTGGGGTCACCAGTATGGTATTTGTACATTAAAATCATATCTCCTCTCAAGCGTCTCTTCTCCAGAGAGAATAAGTTCAGTGCTTGTAGTCTTTCCTCATAGCTGAGATCCTCCAGTCCCTTTATTAGCTTTATTGCCCTTGTCTGGACCTCTAGTTCTAGCACATCTCTCTTGAGGACTGGTGCCCAGAACTGAACAACATACTCCAGATGCGGCCGGACCAGTGTCTTGTAGAGTGGGAGAATTATCATTTTATCTCTGGAGTAAATCCTCTTTTTAATGCATGCCAATATTCTGTTGGCTTTGCTTGCAGCACCTTGTCATTGCATGCCATTGCTGAGCCTGTTATCTACTAAGACTCTCAGGTCCTTTTCCATCCTTGATTCCTCCAGAGGTTCTCCCCCTAGCGAGTAGATTGCCTTCATATTTTTAGAACCCTAATGCATTATCTTACATTTTTCAACATTAAACCTCATTTTCCATGTAGTTGCCCACCCCATTATTTTGTTTAGATCTTCTTGCAAGGTTTCCACATCCTGCGTAATGTGTCTGAACTGAAGCAGTTTTGTAATATTCCTCCTGAACGTTGTGCAGGTCTGATCAAGAGTTACCAAAAGGGCTTACTTGAAGTCATCATTGCTACCAAAGGAGGTTTGACCAGCTATTAAGGCAATGGGTTCACTTATTTTTTCCTGCAGCACTGTGAATGTTTAATGGGCATGTTCAATAAAAACACAAGGAATTAGAATTGTTTGTGTGTTATCAGCTTAAGCACATTCTGTTTGTCTATTGTTGTGACTTAGATGAGGATCTGAGTACATTTATATGGCAAATTGCTGCAGAAAACCAGTTAGTCCCAAGGGGTTCACTTAATTTTCCAGAGGGTTCAAATACTTTTGCTTGCCACTATATATATTAAATATATATATTACAGTGTAACTCTGGCAAAGAGTTAATACATGTTTATTTAGTTTCGGATAGAGTTAGAAAGGATTAGATCCCTATTAGGTTTTAGTGCCTTAGATAACAATAAAAACTCTCAGGGCTCAAGTCCTGCGGGAACGCATGGGAACGGAGTTCCTGCACTTTTTCCACAACAGGAACTGTTGAAGTATGCAAAATGTGTGGCAGGTGCTACACCAGCAGCTGCCGACACATCTCGCAATAGTAAGTGGCGCACACCTGACCATTAAGGCATTGCCAGTAGGGGGCCCCATGACAGCTTCCGTTTTGATCTACCTGTCAATCACAGCTAGCTGACAGGTAGATCAGGTCCCTGCTGCTAAGAGATTGTATTTAGTCAGACCTCTCGTGATGCGCTCCTCCCCGCCGGCCCTTCCTGATTTTCTGTCTCCCCATCTCCCCCCCCCCCAGTCTCCTGCATACTTGCTCTGTGTGTCCCGCTGAATGCCCCCCTCCTCTATCTTCAGTGCCATATGATGAGAGAACCCAGAGGAGGAGCACAGCTATTCTGCTCACAGGACATGCAGGGAGAGAGGTGAGCTGAGGAAGGAACATCAGTTTGGGTTGGTAAGCTGAGCACAATACCTGGCAAAGTTTAATGCCAGGAGGGAAGTTTATGGGGAAATATGTGAAGGGTTGGAATAGCAGCGAGTGTGTGTTGGAGCCCTGCAGAGTTTGCAGCCCCCCAAGCTACATCTTGTAAGCAGGAACACATCTCTATCTCCCCAAGCATTCTGTCCAGATAATGTGCAGTTAATTTATGACCTTTCTGTTTAACCCTGTGTTATCCAAACTCTGTTGAATGAAAAGTGTAAACTCACCACATAAACACTCTATATACAAAATAAAATTCCCCAATAAAGATCAGAACATGATGTTCACATTTGCATGGAAGCACAGTTGAATGAATGCTGATTATTCAGAGAATTACTGTATTTATGTTTATTGAGGATTGTTTTTTTTATGTACTAACAGTTAAGCTTCATACACACAATATGAAAATTGGATGAAAAATATCACTTTTTCCCCAGGACTTGACCCCTGAAAAATCTATGCAAAAATAAAAAATACATTTCTGCTGGACGTACTCTACACTTAAAAATACATACCCCCTGCCCTTTAATCCTTTACCATTGTGGCCCTTATAGGTGGGCTTTAAAGTGGCCCTTGAATAATTCTTTCATCTTTCCATCAATTAAATCTTCTGCCCTTGTTTTTTAACTTTGGATAGTAAAATTAGTTTTTTCTGCCAGTAAATACGTTATACAGCCCACTTCCTCTTTCTTATCTGGTAATTAGCCTAGGCTAATGACATCATGCACAGCACTCTCTCTCACTCTCTTGAGAGTTTGCCAGCAAGGGTGGGGGGGGGCAGGAGAGTGGAGGAGGGATGAGTCATAGGAGAGCCAAGGAGAGCTGCAGAGCTGGAGGGGGCTGGTTGAGGGTGGAGATAGGAGGAGACTGCAGAGATCCATGTGTATTCATCGAGAGAGGAGAAATCATTAACCACTTTAGCCCCGGACCAATTGTCAGCTTAAGGACCAGAGGTCTTTTTTCAATTTCGCACTGCACTACTTTAACTGGTAATTGCGCGGTCATGCAATTTTGTAACCAAACGAAATTTGCGTCCTTTTCTTCCCACAAATAGAGCTTTCTTTTGATGGTATTTGATTGCCTCTGTGATTTTTATTTTTTGCGATATAAACGGAAAAGGAGCGAAAATTTTGAAAAAAAAAGAGATTTTCTACTTTTTGTTATAAAAAAAATCTAATAAACTCAATTTTAGTCAAACATTTGGGCCAAAATGTATTCAGCCACATGTCTTTAGTAAAAAAAATGCCAATAAGCGTATATTTATTGGTTTGCGCAAAAGTTATAGCGTCTACAAACTAGAGTACATTTTCTGGAATTTACACGGCTTTTAATTTATGACTACCTATCTCATTTCTTGAGGTGCTAAAATGGCAGGGAAGTACAAAACCCCCCCAAATGACCCCATTTTGGAAAGTAGACACCCCAAGCTATTTGCTGAGAGGCATGTTGAGCCCATTGAATATTTTTTTTTTTAGTCCCAAGGGATTGAATAAAGACAAAAAAAAAAAAAAAAAAATTTTTTTTTCATAAAGTTGTCACTAAATGATATATTGCTCACACATGCCATGGTTATATGTGGAGATGCACCCCAAAATACATTTTGCTGCTTCTCCCGAGTATGGGGATACCACATGTGTGGGACTTTTTGGGAGCCTAGCCGCGCACGGGGCCCCGAAACCCAATCAACGCCTTCAGGGTTTCTAAGGGTGCAAATTTTTGATTTCACTCCTCACTACCTATCACAGTTTTGAAGGCCATAAAATGCCAAAATAGCACAAAACCCCCCCCCAAATGACCCCATTTTGGAAAGTAGACACCCCAAGCTATTTGCTGAGAGGCATGTTGAGTACATGGAATATTTTATATTTTGCCACAAGTTGCGGGAATATTACAAACTTTTTTTTTTTTTGCCCAAAGTTGTCACTAAATGATATATTGCCCACACATGCCATGGGCATATGTGGAATTACACCCCAAAATACATTCTGCTGCTTCTCCTGAGTACGAGGATACCACATGTGTGGGACTTTTTGGGAGCCTATCCGCATACGGGACCCCGAAAACCAAGCACCGCCTTCAGGATTTCTAAGGGCATAAATTTTTGATTTCACTCCTCACTACCTATCACTACCTATCACAGTTTTGAAGGCCATAAAATGCCAAGATGGCACAAAACCCCCCCAAATGACCCCATTTTGGAAAGTAGACACCCCAAGCTATTTGCTGAGAGGCATGTTGAGCCCATTGAATATTTTTTTTTTTTAGTCCCAAGTGATTGAATAAAGACAAAAAAAAAAAAAAAAAAAAATGTATTCAAAAAGTTGTCACTAAATGATATATTGCTCACACATGCCATGGTTATATGTGGAATTGCACCCCAAAATACATTTTGCCACTTCTCCTGAGTACGGGGATACCACATGTGTGGGACTTTTTGGGAGCCTAGCCGCGTACGGGGCCCCGAAACCCAAGCACCACCTTCAGCATTTCTAAGGGTGTAAATTTTTGATTTCACTCCTCACTACCTATCACAGTTTCGAAGGCCATAAAATGCCAAAATTGCACAAAACCCCCCCAAATGACCCCATTTTGGAAAGTAGACACCCCAAGCTATTTGCTGAGAGGCATGTTGAGTACATGGAATATTTTATATTTTGCCACAAGTTGCGGGAATATTACAAACTTTTTTTTTTTTTGCCCAAAGTTGTCACTAAATGATATATTGCCCACACATGCCATGGGCATATGTGGAATTACACCCCAAAATACATTCTGCTGCTTCTCCTGAGTACGGGGATACCACATGTGTGGGACTTTTTGGGAGCCTATCCGCATACGGGACCCCGAAAACCAAGCACCGCCTTCAGGATTTCTAAGGGCATAAATTTTTGATTTCACTCCTCACTACCTATCACTACCTATCACAGTTTTGAAGGCCATAAAATGCCAAGATGGCACAAAACCCCCCCAAATGACCCCATTTTGGAAAGTAGACACCCCAAGCTAT
The DNA here is from genome assembly GCA_028564925.1 of Lithobates sylvaticus. NCBI lineage: Eukaryota > Metazoa > Chordata > Amphibia > Anura > Ranidae > Lithobates > Lithobates sylvaticus. The sequence continues at coordinate 452,196,304 of CM053030.1, forward strand.
TTGCTGAGAGGCATGTTGAGCCCGTTGAATATTTTTTTTTTTAGTCCCAAGTGATTGAATAAAGACAAAAATAATAAAAAAAAAAAATTATTTCAAAAAGTTGTCACTAAATGATATATTGCTCACACATGCCATGGTTATATGTGGAATTGCACCCCAAAATACATTTTGCTGCTTCTCCTGAGTATGGGGATACCACATGTGTGTGGGACTTTTTGGGAGCCTAGCCGCGTACGGGGCCCCGAAACCCAAGCACCGCCTTCAGGATTTCTAAGGGTGCAAATTTTTGATTTCACTCCTCACTACCTATCACAGTTTCGAAGGCCATAAAATGCCAAAATAGCACAAAACCCCACCAAATGACCCCATTTTGGAAAGTAGACACCCCAAGCTATTTGTTGAGAGGCATGGTGAGTATTTTACAGCTCTCATGTGTTTTTGAAAATGAAGAAAGTAAAGAAAAAAAAATTTTTTTTTTTTTTTTTTCAATTTTCAAAACATTGTGACAAAAAGCGAGATCTGCAAAATACTCACCATACCTCTCAGCAAATAGCTTGGGGTGTCTACTTTCCAAAATGGGGTCATTTGGGGGTGGTTTGTGCCATCTGGGCATTCCATGGCCTCCGAAACTGTGATTGGCAGTGAGGAGTGAAATAAAAAAATTACACCCTTAGAAAGCCTGAAAGCGGTGCTTGGATTTTGGGGTCCCGTACGCGGCTAGGCTCCCAAAAAGTCCCACACATGTGGTATCCCCGTACTCAGGAGAAGCAACAGAATGTATTTTGGGGTGTATCTCCACATATGCCCATGGCATGTTTGAGCAATATATCATTTAGTGACAAGTTTTTGTAAAAAAAAATATATTATTTTTTTTTTTTTTTTTCATTATTCAATCTCTTGGGACCAAAAAAAAAAAAAAAAAATATTTAATGGGCTCAACATTGCTCTCAGCAAATAGCTTGGGGTGTCTACTTTCCAAAATGGGGTCATTTGGGGGGGGTTTGAACTGTCCTGGCATTTTATGCACAACATTTAAAAGCCTATGTCACACGTCACCCACTCTTCTAACCACTTGAAGATAAAGCCCTTTCTGACACTTTTTGTTTACATGAAAACATATTTTTTTTTTTGCAAGAAAATTACGTTGAACCCCCAAACACTATATATATTGTTAAAGCAAAGGCCCTACAGATTAAAATGGTGGGTGTTGCATTTTTTTTTTCCACACAGTATTTGCGCAGCGATTTTTCAAACGCATTTTTTGTGGAAAAAATACACTTTTTTTTATTTTAATGCACTAAAACACACTATATTGCTCAAATTTTTGATGAAATAAAAAATATGATCTTAGGCCGAGTACATGGATACCAAACACGACATGCTTTAAAATTGCGCACAAACACGCAGTGGCGACAAACTACATACATTTTTAAAAGCCTTTAAAAGCCTTTACAGGTTACCACATTAGATTCACGGAGGAGGTCTACTGCTAAAATTACTGCCCTCGATCTGACCTTCGCGGTGATACCTCACATGCATGGTGCAATTGCTGTTTACATATGACGCCAGACCAACGCTTGTGTTCGCCTTTGCGCAAAAGAAGGGGGGGCAGGGGTGCTTTTTTTTTTTTTTTTTTTTAGTTTTTCTTTTTATTTAGCTTTTTTATTTTATTTTTAAACTGTTCCTTCCATTTTTTTTTTCTTAGTTGTCATTTTTATTGTTATCGCAGGGAATGTAAATATCCCCTATGATAGCAATAGGCAGTGACAGGTACTCTTTTTTTGAAAAAATTGGGGTCTATTAGACCCTAGATCTTTCCTGTGCCCTCAAAGCATCTGACCACACCAAGATCGGTGTGATAAAATGCTTTCCCAATTTCCCAATGGCGCGGTGGGTATGCCCACCATTAGAATACCTCCCTTCATCCACCCACTTCTAATGATGGGCATACATGCACCATTTATATATGCCGAAGCATGGGGGCATCCTCCCGCAAAAAAAGTTATGCCACGTATACATGGTCGAACTTTTTTCGACCGTATGTACGTGGCATTAGGAGCAAAATCGCTCCTCCGCCCTCTGCTGCCCCCATGCTTCGGCATATATGCTCTTTTTTTTAACTGTGGTGGTGAAATCACCTCCTACAGCATTGGAGTCGCGGCTTTATGTATCGTGGGAGCAAACGCTGTTGCTGTCAAGATAAATAAATCCACGCTGCAACTGAATGGCGTACCTGCTAAGCAAATAATGGTTAACATTAAAACAAAGTAACATTACAGTATAACAGTAAGACCTTACCATACCATACCTGCAAAGCAAATACCAAAAAAAAAACATATAGTAAAAAATAAAACATTTTGTTAACGCAACCGGTGCCTAAAATATATATATGCCGAAGCATGGGGGCATCCTCCCGCAAAAAAGTTATGCCACGTACACATGGTCGGACTTTTTTCGACCGTATGTACGTGGCATTAGGAGCAAAATCGCTCCTCCGCCCTCTGCTGCCCCCATGCTTCGGCATATATGCTCTTTTTTTTAACTGTGGTGGTGAAATCACCTCCTACAGCGTTGGAGTCGCGGCTTTATGTATCGTGGGAGCAAACGCTGTTGCTGTCAAGATAAATAAATCCACGCTGCAACTGAATGGCGTACCTGCTAAGCAAATAATGGTTAACATTAAAACAAAGTAACATTAGAGTATAACAGTAAGACCTTACCATACCATACCTGCAAAGCAAATACCAAAAAAAAAACATAGTAAAAAATAAAACATTTTGTTAACGCAACCGGTGCCTAAAATATATATATGCCGAAGCATGGGGGCATCCTCCCGCAAAAAAGTTATGCCACGTACACATGGTCGGACTTTTTTCGACCGTATGTACGTGGCATTAGGAGCAAAATCGCTCCTCCGCCCTCTGCTGCCCCCATGCTTCGGCATATATGCTCTTTTTTTTAACTGTGGTGGTGAAATCACCTCCTACAGTGTTGGAGTCGCGGCTTTATGTATCGTGGGAGCAAACGCTGTTGCTGTCAAGATAAATAAATCCGCGCTGCAACTGAATGGCGCACCTGAAAACAAAAAAATGGTTAACAATAAAACATACCTGAAAAGCAAGCATGATAAAACATAATAAAACATTGCAGAATAGAATAGAGTAAAAAAGAGCAACAATAGAGAGAGAACAATAAAACGACAACTATTTTTGGTTTTTTATTTTATATTTTTTTGGGGGTTTTTTTTTTTTTTGTACTTTTTTATTTTTTTTTTATTTTTTACACTTTTTTTTTAAACTATAACTATAATTTTAACTGTAACGGTCGGGTCTCAAAATGCGATGGCATTCTTGAGACCCTGTAACTATAATTTGAACTGCAACGGTCGGGTCTCAAAATGCGATGGCATTCTTGAGACCCTGTGAAAGTGTATCCTAGCCTGTGAAATGCTGTACCCTACGCTAATACCTCACTAGTTCGTGGTAGCGTTCAAAGCATTCACCAACGCAGAGACCAGGATTGTCAGGACAGCGTGGACAATAATAACGGGTGTCACGCCTAAATCCGCGCTTGCTACAGACACGACATCTTCTTTGGGGGGCTCGTTGGGTAGGGGTACTCTGGAGGACATGAGGATAATGCCTCTCATGCAGCCGGCTTACTGCATTTGGTAGGGGATGGTGAGGTGTGGAATCGCCTGGATACAGGAGTTCCATGACAACCGCTCCCTGGAATTCAAGGAAGGGTAACGTCCCGCCTGAAGCTCCGTATAGCACATGAGCATTCAGCAAAGCCAATTGGAATAAATAAATAGACACTTTTTTGTACCAGCGTCTAGCCTTACGGACAACTAGGTACGGCGCCAACAACTGGTCGTTGAGGTCCACCCCCCCCATATTAAGGTTGTATTCGTGGATACAGAGGGGTTTCGTCACAACACCAGCCGCCGTACGAATTTGGACTGTCGTGTCTGCATGAAGGGAGGTAAGAACGAAAACATTCCTATTATCCCTCCACTTCACAGCGAGCAAGTTATTACACTTCAAGCAGGCTCTCTCCCCCAGCCTAAGACGGGAATCTACAAGCCGCTGGGGAAAGCCCCGGCGATTAGGTCGCACGGTGCCACATGCTCCAATCTGATGATCAAACAAGTGACTAAACAGTGGCACGCTCGTGTAATAATTGTCCACGTACAAGTGGTACCCCTTTCCGAATAAGGGTGACACCAAGTTCCACACTATCTTGCCAGCGCTCCCTATGTAATCTGGACAGTTCTCCGGCTCTACGTGACTATCTTTTCCCTCATAAACCGAAAAGCTCCACGTATAGCCTGTTGCCCTGTCACAGAGCTTGTAGAGCTTGACCCCGTATCTGGCACGCTTGCTGGGAAGGAACTGTTTGAAAGACAAGCGGCCAGAAAACTTAATCAGGGACTCGTCAACGCAGACAACTTGATTGGGCGTAAACAAGGCTGCAAAACATTGGTTGAAGTGGTTTATGAGGGGCCGAATTTTGTAGAGCCGATCAAATTCAGGGTCTCCACGAGGACGACAAAGTTCATTGTCACTGAAGTGCATGAACCGCAAGATCTGTTCGTATCGTGCCCTGGACATGGAGGCAGAGAACACGGGCATATGGTGGTGCGGTGAGGTGGACCAATAAGACCTCAGCGTCGGGAATTTGTGTATGCCCATGTTGAGGGAAAGGCCCAGAAAGGTCTTAAATTCGGAAACCGTAATTGGTTTCCAATCTCTGGCAAGGGAAGGCACTTGGGGATTAGCGGCGATGTGTTGACCAGCGTATATATTACTTTGGTCCACAATAGATCTATAGAGATCTTCCGTGAAAAACAGCGAATAAAAATCGGATGGCTTAAAATCAGCTGTTTCCACCTGAATACCGGGTTGGCCAGTGAATGGGGGAAGTACGGGTTCTGCAGAAGTGGTGGGCACCCAATCAGGATTGGCGAATTCTGCAGGAAGGACACTATGTGATCGACGGGCCTGCCTTTGTCTTCTTCTTGGTGGCAGCGGGACACTACTTGTGCTTGCCACCTCGCCAGCTTGAACTGCACTTATGGGACTCGCCACGTCACCAAGTGTTACTGCAGTGCTGGTTTGACTACGTCCAGGGTGTACTAGGCCGCTGGTGCTTGCCAGTTCACCAGAAGGAATAGCGGCGCTAGTACTTCTCTGCTCCATACGAGAGACCTGCGGTTCCTGCACCTCAACAACATCAGAAGATCGGGATCGGGTACGCCTGACCTTAGCAGGGACCACACCTTCGTCGCCAGAGCTATCTGTCATGGAGCCGCTGTCGTCTACTGGATCGTATTCTGAGCCTGATTCTGACAGATGAGTGACCTCCTCTTCACTATCTGACATACTCAGAAACAAGTAGGCCTGTTCACTAGTGTACTTGCGATTTGCCATTTTGGGCTCTAAATTTAGTAGTACACTAGTGAGATTCACAGGAAAAAAAGCTCCTAGGCTGCTGGCGAATGAATCAAAACGCTACCAAAAAAACTGTTAGCGATCGCAGGGATCAGGCCTGACTCTGCGAACGCTGCAGTTATGTGTGCTTAGTGTTTTGGAAGTGACAGTGATCGATCGATACTGCACTTGGGTGGGCTGGGCTGGGCTGGGCGGAGGGGGAAAACGCAGGTGCTAGCAGGTATCTGGGCTGATCCCGCTAACAATGCGTTTTTTGGAACCCTAAACTGCTGGGACGCTAGTATAGATCTGATCAGATCAGATATTGATCTGTTCAGATACTATACCACTAAGGGAGGTGTATGCTTTGCGCGTGGGTGTTTGCGGTACTGGCACTAACCTGGGGCGACGCAGACCTTATTTGACCCTAACACCTAATTGATATCACCCGCCGGGCGATCAGGGGGTTAAACCGATAGTTGGGTAATAAATGGCGGGTGCCCTGACAGTATAAAAAAAACAAGCTAACTAACCAGCGTCACCCGTAACAGTTATACGGTGATCACTGGTGAAAGGGTTAACTAGGGGCAATCAGGGGGTTAAAACCTTTATTAGGTAATATATGGGGGTACCTGACGATATATAAAAACCTGACGGGGAACCTAAATAACTAAATAACTAACTGGCTAACCAGCGTCACCAGTGACACTTATACTGTGATCACTGGTGAAAGAGTTAACTCTAGGGGCAATCAAGGGGTTAAAACCTTTATTTAGGTTGTAATATGGGGGTACCTGACCTATAAACCTATTTATAATCCTATATAAACCTGGCGGTTACCTAAAAAAAAAAACTGGCTACCTAGCGGCACCAGTGACACTAATAGAGCGATCAAAATAAACGATCGCTTAGTGACACTGGCAAAAGGGGGTGAAAGGGTTACCTAGGGGGCAATCAAGGGGTTAAACCTTTATTGGGGGGGGGGTAGGGGGCTACCTTGGACCTAAAGGGGCCTAAAACTAACTGCCCTGACAGTTATTGCAGTCACACTGACACTAAATGCAGTGATCAGTAAAATAAATGATCACTGCAATCAGTGACACTGTGACAGGGGGGGCAGGGGGTGATCTGGGGGGTGATCAGGGGGTGACAGGGGGGTGAAATGTGTGCCTATGTGTACCTGGTGTCAGTGTAGTGTTTGTGCACTTACTTGATGTCTTCTCCGCTCGGCGTCCCGGTCAGAAAGACCGACACGAGGAGCGTGACATCACTTCCCCTTGCCTGTGTTTACAATTACACAGGAAGGGGAAGGAAGCGGACGAATCCTATTGGCCAGAGCGATCGGGAGGGGGTGGCCAGAAACGACTGGCCGTTACCTCGTCCCGCATCGCTTCTGAAGCGATCCCGACCGTCCCCGCCGGCGGAGGGGGGTCCGATCGGACCCCCCAACCGCCGGAAGAATGTCACGTACAGGTACGTGATTCTGCCTGTACGTGCCATTCTGCCGACGTAAATATACAGGGGGCGGTCGGGAATTGTTCCTGTGAAAAAGGAAAAGTTCAACCAGAAGTGAATTGAAGGTTGTCCAATGAGACTCCAAAGGTAAAAAAAAAAAAATGGTACAGTCCGTATAAGTGATGAACAAATCAATAGTGACTGTATATACTGTATGTTTATGTGTGTCTGTATATATGTGTACAGTGCCTTAAAAAAGTATTCATACCCCTTGAAATTTTCCACATTTTGTCATGTTACAACCAAAAACATAAACATAATTTACTGGGATTTTATGTGATAGACCAACACAAAGTGGCACATAATTGTGAAGTGGAAGGAAAATGATAAATGTTTTTCTAAATTCTTTACAAATAAATATGTGAAAAGTGTGGCATTTGTATTCAGCATTTGTATTTGAGTCAATACTTTGTAGAACCACCTTTGGCTGCAATTACAGCTGCAAGTCTTTTTGGGTATGTCTCTACCAGCTTTGCACATTCTTATTTGCAAAATAGCTCAAGCTCTGTCAGATTGGATGGAGAGCGTCTGTGAACAGCAATTTTCAAGTCTTACTACAGATTCTCAATTGGATTTAGGTCTGGACTTTGGGCCATTCTAACACATGAATATGCTTTGATTTAAACCATTCCATTGTAGCTCCGGCTGTATGTTTGGGGTTGTTGTTCTGCTGGAAGGTGAACCTATGCCCCAGTCTCAAGTCTTTTGCAGACTCTTATGCCCTGTACACACGACCGGACTTTCCAGCAGACTAGGTTCGGCGGAGTTCCCGCTGGAATTCCGGCGGAATTCCGACGGACCTTCCGAATAAACGGACTTGCCCACACATGACCAGACTTTCCAGCAGACTAGGTCCGATGGAGTTCCCGCCGAAATTCCGGCGGAGTTCCGACGGACTTCCAAATGAACGTACTTGCCCACACACGGACCAAAGTCCGTTCATTTAGAACGTGATGAGTTACGATGGGACTAGAAAAGGAAGTCAATCTCGCCGCTTTTATTGGCGAGATAGACACCTTGCGAGCCCTGTCGCATGGTATGGATTTTAAGGGGAAGCCCCTACACTGAAAAAACGGCGTGGGGGTCCCCCCAAAATCGATACCAGACCCTTATCCGAGCACGCAGCCCGGCCGGTCAGGAAAGGGGGGTGGGGACGAGCGAGCGCCCCCCCTTCTGAGCTGTACCAGGCGCGTGCCAAAACCATGGGGGGTGCTTTGGGGAAAGGGGGCCCTGCGGCTCCGGGGGTCTTCTTCCGTCTTGGGGGGTCTTCTCTTCTTCCATCTTGGGGGGTCTTCTCGCCGGACTCCTCCGCTATATTCTGCTAGCTCTTTTACTAGCGGAGGAGCCCGGCTTCTTCTTCTTCATCGGGGGTCTTGTTCCAACTTCGGGGGTCTTGTCGCCGCCGATGCCTTCTTCTCCTTCTTCTCTTCTCTTCTTCTTCTTCCTTCCGATGTTGCCACAGCGCTCTTTCTGGCCGCAATGGCAGAGAAGCGTGGTGTGGCAACTTATATAGGGACAAGGGGCAGGGTCACCGGCAGATGTCACATGGTGACCCCGCCCCCATATGATGTCACAGTCCCGGAGGATGCTCTCTCATGTGCCTCTCATTGGTCCTGACTGCACCTGAGCCCAGGCTCTAATAGACCCCCAATGTCTCCAAAAGTGAACCTTTTACCTGCCCATGCTATTACATTTTATAGTAGCTTCTAGCAAAAAAATTCAGATTTTAACCTTTTCTTCTTCTATACATGGGGGGGCTTTGGTTCTCGTGCATACATGCATGTATATGTATATATACATATATATATATGTATACTCCGTTCCCCCATGGATCGTTTCATGTAGAAAACCAGCCCGCGATATTGGACCACGTGGCGGACGAGCCAGACATGGAAGTGAGCGGCTGCTCAGCTTCTCCCTCCTGACAACATACCTCCCCCTCCTCACACCAAGGTGACAGCAATACAGAGCGCATAGCTCAGGCAGTGGCAGCACTTTTGACCCCCATGATAGCTGCCTCAGTTGAGAAGGCAGTGAATGCAGGGATGAAACAAATCAAAAAACAACTGGGGGAACACACAACCAGGCTAAACGAGGCTGAACACCGCCTCTCCAATGTGAGAAGAACTATATCAAGCACAAGCTACGGAGCAGGCACAGGACAAAACAAACCATGTACTTCAAAAACTGTTTTTTGGTGGACATATCAGAATCCCTCCAAGCATCAGCCCTCACTGAATTCCCCGCTAGACGCATCCCGGAAGCTTTAGGCCTTCCTGGCCCCTGCACAGCAGAACGGGCCCACCGCATGGGAGCTTTCACCGCCAAATGCAAGACTCCCTGCACAATCTTGGCTAAATACTTAAACTAATCGCATAAAGCCTCCATCTTGCAAAAATTCAGGCAGTCTAGATCCCTTCAAATAGACAAAATAAAGGTTCTGATCTTGCAGGCTACTCCATCAAAGTCTCCAAAAAAAGGAAAGCTTTCCAATACATTTGTAGGGAACTCCACCAGCGACAAGCGAAATTCACCTTGGTTTTCCCTGCAATTCTCCGGCTCAAGGCCCCCAACGGAGACCAGCTCTCCTTCCAGGATCCTTCTGAAGCGGAAGTCTTCCTGCCTACACTACATGCAGATTCGCACTCCAACTCCTCATCCAGGGCTCTCCCGAATAATCGCCATCTAGACCAAAGAAGCCCACAGAAAGACAAAACTTCTCAAATTCTCTGGTCCTGACCATTGATCTACTCCTTGTTGATTCGGTAATCGTAAAAACCCACTCTGACCACTAACGGGTGCATGTATGCTCTCTTGTAGGTTATCCCAGGTTGGGTGTCACCTACATTAACGTTCTCCTCTGTTTTAGCCTCCAACAAGCTGGCAGGCCTTGGTATTAGGTTTTATTTGTGTTATCTTTACCTTACTATATTTCCACTGCTTTGAAATGACCCCTATGGCCTTAGTACATACAGCCATCGGCCTTCCTCATACACAACCCGAGATTCCTGCGAAAGATATCATAACATTTTTGGGCAAGCCTCCGCTGCATCATTTGGGTCAGTACTGGCCCATACAGTGAACCCATGCAGAAAAAAGTTCTTTCAGTAATATGTTTATTTTGTGCTTTTACCCCTCCAAATCCTCCCCCACTTCTCTCACCTCTATCCTATACCACCCGTCAAACACTAGACTCTCATATGATAACCGCATTGATCTGCACTAATGTAACAGTTCCTCCCTTCAAGTCAGAACCCAATACAAACTTAACACCAGCCCAAATCCCTAAAAATTTCCCCCCATGAAAATCACCTCTTGGAACGTAAAAGGGCTTAGGTCCCCCAACAAGAGACTTAAAATCCTTCACCATCTTAAGAGGCTTAAAACTCACACTGCCCTACTGCAGGAGACCCACCTATCATCCCCGACTTTCATTGCATGAGAAAGCTCTGGGTAGGCACTGTCCTGGGATCCAACGCAAAGCCGGGGTTCTTATCCTGATTTACAAAAACCTCCCCTGTGAAGTTATGTCTGTAGACCCCAACGATTAGGGTCATTTCCCCCCTGACATATCCACTTAGGAAACAGAGCTCTTGTGATATCCAATATATATGCCCCCAATAGCCCCGGTAAACAATTCTTTAGCGAGATCTCCACTAGATTACTAAACACCCCGCATATCCCCCATATAGTTGGGGTGACTTTAACACTACACCCGACAGATGACAGATCTACACCCAAACGCCCCCATGAACTTCCCAAAACCTCAGACTTAACGCAATTCGCATATGGACTCTCTCCACTTCCACGACATCTGGCCACTCTTAAACCCAACAGACATGGAAGTCACTTTCTACTCTAATCCACATAACGTCTTCACCAGAATTGATTACCTCTTCTGTACTGACAGTCTTGTCCCAATGATCTCTGGAGCAGATATTCATGACATAGCCATATCAGATCATGCCCCAATATCAGCAACTCTTGACAACCCCGACCTACATCCTAACCCCAGAATATGGCGCTTCCCATTCTATCTCCACAACACCTCTGATTTCCAACAATACATGGAGGAAGCATGGAAACATTTTTCTACAGCCAACTCCTCACACGCTGACAACCCAAACCTTTTTTGGGAAGCTGACAAGGCCTTCCTTTGAGGCCAGATCATCTCCTATGCCGCTTCTTACAAAAAACACATCCTAGCAAATTACAAGACGACTAGCTCCAGACTCCGACTGGCATAATGATCTTTATATGCCCTAGACTCCCCTGAAAACAGAACAGAATGGCAGGCAGCAAAAAGAGCTTTTGACACCTGGGCAGACACGCTAGAACTGACTAAAAGGGCTCATATGGACGCTACTCTCCACATATTTGGCAACAAATCAGGCAAATCGCTGGCAAAGCTTTGCAAAGGCCATTTCCACCCTACCCATATCACCTCCTCACGAGACACCTCAGGCACCATTAAAACCTCTCACCAGGAGATCAATAAAGTCATGCTACAATACTATTCATCACTGTATGCTACTGACCCCATAGACAAACAAAATCGCACAATCTTTTTTCTCGATAAAATATCTCTACCAATGGTCACTCCTTCCTAACTTGAGACCCTAAATGCACCCATCTCCCTATCTGAAATATCCACAACCATTCACAACCTAGCTCCATCTAAAGCATCAGGCCCTGATGGGTTTACAGGGGAATTCTCTAAAACCCTACAAAAAAATAACAGAACCCACCCTCCTCGATGTCTACAGAGGCATATGGTCAGGTGGCCCATACTTATCTACGGGAAACCAGGCCATCATCAAATTACTTTTGAAGAAAGAAAAAGACCCCCTTGAACTGGACTCCTATAGACCCATATCACTTTTAAACCTAGATGTCAAAATCCTCTCAAAAATTGTTGCCACTAGACTTGCCACCATCATCCCCTCTCTGATACACCCCGCTCAGTCAGGTTTTGTAAAAGGGAGAACAGCCACGTTAAATATCCAAAAAGAAAATGATGGTCCTAGAACATGCTAAATGTAGCCCGGGGGGAGACTTTTCCATCATCACTCTGGATGCAGAGAAAGCCTTCAACAACGTCAGCTTTGAATGGCTTTCGATGGCCATGTCAAAAATGGGCTTCATTGGCCCTTTCAATCACCTTGTGAACGCCATGTACACATCTCCCGCGGCCAGACTGGTGGTAGCCGTCCTTCTCTCTGATGAAATCCGCCTCCACAAGGGCAAGAGACAAGGCTGCCCCCTCTCCCCGCTGCTGTTCAACCTTGCGTTAGAACCCCTTTCTAGATACCTAACCCAAAAGGCCCCCTCCTACATGAGATCAACATTGCCGAATTTAAACTTTGTTCAGGTCTCCACATTAACTATAATAAAAGTGAAATCCTCCCCATAGGCACCCTTTTAAACCCTCCCTGGGCCTCCCATTCACCTTAATGGTAGCCAAATCACACATAACCTACCTAGGCATCAAAATAGTAAAGCTACCATCTTCTATATACCAACTCAATTAACCCCCTCTGATCAAAAAAATATCCCAAGAATTGGGAAACTGGATGGATCTGCTCTTTCGCTTCTGGGAAGATGCCACTAAGACCCCTTTCACACCGATCCACCTATAGCGTTGGCGGTAAAACGCTGCTATTTTTAGCGGTGTTTTACCGTCGGATTTGCGTCGCATTTCGGCCGCTAGTGGGGTGCTTTTACCCCCGGCTGGCGGCCGAGAAAGGGTTAAAACCCCCCGGCAAAACGCCGCAATAGCAGCGTTTTGCCGGCGGTATTACAGCGCTGCCCCATTGATTTCAATGGGGAGCAGCGCTGGAGGAGCGGTGAGTTCACTATTTCTAACGCTATAGCTCCTGCAATACGCCCTCAGTGTAAAAGGGCTCTTAGTAAAAATGGTCAGTTTTGCACACTAATTGTACCCGCTTAAAACAATCCCACTACTCCTGAAACACAAGGATATTACATTTTTAAACAAAGCTATCTCTAAATTTCTCTGGCTAAACAAGGACCACGCATTGCTTTTGCAAAATGATATCTTCCCAGACGTGAAAGGGGTATTAGTCTTCCTAATGTCAGAGCATACAACTTAGCATGTCTTCTCTGAATAGGCTTAGATTGGATATCACAATCCTCCCAATATTCAAACTAATGGCCCACCCTGCCATAGCCATAGAAGTAAGAAAAAGCCTGAAGCTCTCCCCCTTCATGACCAGGTACCTTCCAATCCAGGGAAACCAAAACTTCCCACCGGGGATGGAGCATAAACCCGTCTTCATTTGGCAACAAAAAAGCCTCACCAAATTCTCTTCACTATGCGACGTGGAAACGGGGTGACCCCACGCCTTCTCAGTCATTGCTGAAACATTCTCCTTTCCCCAGTCTCATGCTTTCCACTTTGGGCAATGTGTCAGCTTAATTTGCAACTCATGCAGAGAGGAGCACAAATGATTCAGAGCGACTATTACAGATTATCTGCTCCAAGAAGGCTCCTATACCATCTTTGACATCTACAAACCTCTCCTGCAAAAGGCCACTCCTATGATATCATCCTCATCAGCAGCAAATTGGGGCAGAGACTTCCCTGACACAAACATAGTAGATAAACTTCTACTAGGCTACAACAAAATCCTACAACTGATCCCCAAGGAAACTTGGAGAGAAACCCAACTGAAAATTCTTCACCGTGCCTATATAGCTTTCCTCTCGGAAAAGAACAACCAGGGCTCCGTCACCTGCCCCCATACCATCAAGCTAGACCTTCCTTAACTCACCGTTTCTGGTCATGCAATTACATCTCTACCTTCTTCATATATGATATAACCCTGCTGAAATTACTAAAAGATCCCCTGTTCCTCATCTTAGGTTACTGGGACAAACAACTACTAAAATGGTCCCCTAACGCCTACCCACCGCACAAAGACAAACTCAACACCGACCTTAAACATGAAGCTTCCAGCAAACGTCTCTACTCCAGATGGCAGGCTTTCATCGAATCGACACTATCTTAAGAGGAACCTGATAACTTTGAAAATTAATTTTCATACGATGGGGCTCTCCCTATACCTCCTGGGAAAGAGGACACCTCCGACAACGAACTCATAAATAAAAGGACTCGAAATCTTCCACGCCATTAAAACGTGCTCACCTTCCTCCCTCTCTGATATCCCAATCATCGGCATCCCCATTGAGAGCACCCAGCTCATGACTTCAGTTACAGTCCTAGTGTCTATCTACAGTATAGTGGTGTACCCCTCCCCCCCCCCCCCCCCTCCTTCCTTATTTCTCCTCCTCTTTTCTTCAACATTGTAGTTTTAGGGACCCTTCACAGATGATCCATCCAGTTATCTCTGTGCAAAAGTTCTTCTTGTATGATGTTGTTCATTATTACTCCTGCTCCACAATCCACCTATGTAAACAATTCCTAGGCTACATGGTTTTTGCCAAACGTTGTAAGAAAATGTATTATCGTCTTTGCTATATCCTGTAATGTAATTTCTTTCAATAAATTCTATTGAAAAAAAGAAATAAAATTGTGGGACAATGTTCTAGGAGGCCTTGGCGCCCTCTTTGTTTATTTGTTTTCATGTGTGCAAAAAATGAATAAATTGCACTATTAGACAAGTTGTTAAGGTTGGTTCTCAAAAAGTGTTAGCCCTCTGTTTATATTCTGTGTGCTAAAAAGAATATGTAATGGAAGAATTTCTGTTTCTTAAAATGATTGTGCTGAGGTTTACATGTGTCTGCGAAGCTCGTCTGTGACACATTAATTAAAGCATGTTTTATAGTGTTATAGTTATAAGAACTGAAACAATTCTGTGCTGTGTATTCAGCGAGTAGGCACAGGGTTTATTTACTTATATTTACGTATATTAATAAAATACACTTAAATGGATATGTAGCATGGGTGTAACTTTGCGTGATGAATGCCTGATTTATCAAGCGTTGTGGATGCCCTGGCAAATTTGATAAGCTATGGGACAATTGCATGAATGTCCCTGGTCTCTCCCCAATTGACTTGGTTCCACAAAGACTTGTGTAAAATGTTTTTTGTACCTTTCAATGCCATTGTTTCTTCTATGGGTAGCCCAAAAAAAACAAAAGCTTGATATCTCACAATAAAATATCATTATGTATCATATTAAGTGATGTACATTGTGGCTTCATTGGATCTTTCTGTTTGTTTATGTTGAACATTTTTATCTGCTCAAAAAAATATATAAAAAAATAAATAAAAATACGCTTGCACTCACCCAACCTAAGATTATAAAAGCAGCAGTAATCAAAATGTAAAAAAAAAAACACTTTTCAAGCTGCCCAAAACAAAAGTATACCACGCTGTGAAAAACTAAAATTATACCAAATTTGTGATAACTGCATAAATATAAACATCTATGAAAACTAAACTGAATTAAGTCAACCGAGAAAGTCTCTTAAACATCAGAGAGGTCAGACCCCTAATGAAGTAGGGCTAAGCACAGAGAGCAGTCAGTGTCGCAGGACTTCAGTGGGGAAAGCGCACTCCAGCAGTGACAGCACGGAACAGATGATTTTATCTTCTACACCAGCCAGAGTGAGCGGTCAGTGTCTTTCCTTCTTTGGGACTTTATACAGATGAGCCTTCTTCTACACTATAGATGTGAGTTCGGTTTTAATACAGTGAGCACTATGTTTCAGCATACTGTCTGGGTATAGCCTATCAGCAGTGGAAGTGAACCTGTTTTGCCAATTACAGCTTTACAAATCTTATATAGTTTTAAGGTCCAATGGTTGAGTGTGTCCACAGAGGACAGTGATGGTATCTATGGAATAATATTTCACACTGTATTTTTGAAGAGCACTACAACAAACTTTGATGTTTAAGAGACTTTCTATGTGGACTTAATTCAGTTCAGTTTTCACAGATGTTGGAGCATTTCACAGGCTTGGAATTCGTTTTTTTTTTTTGTTGTTTTATTTTTTTTGTTGGCAATTGAATGATTATATTTATGCAGTTATCAAAAAGTAGGTATAATTGTAGTTTTACACGGAGCGGTATATTTAGTTTAAGCATCTTTTATTTAAGTATGCCCCTTTACACCTCCCCCAATGTCATTACAGAGACGCCACACCTATCATTTGTTATGGCACACTATGGCACTGCTTGTCCTTCAAGTGCCCTGGGTGCCCTAGGTCTTTCATATGCCTATCAATGCCCCTGGCAGTGACTGTTATACATGGCAGGTTGGAATTAGGTGTTCACTTCTCCTTGTGGACATTTAGATAACCTGCCCTGAACATGTTTAAAGTCAAATTATCAAAGAACATAATGAATAGTGCAGTGGCCATTAACTTCACCCTTGCACTAAGTTTTGGGTAGAATTTGGGTCTATATTTCATGTAATTGAATAGCTTACATATCTGAGAATTTGCAGTTTATTAAACAGTGGATCTAATTGCCACTCATTCCCGGCAGGGACATGCAGCTGCTTCTGTGCTGTTTCATGATTAGACGGAGTAATGTTATTACCATTCTCCATTAAAGAGATAGATTTGTGTTGTCTGATCTGCTATATAGAATATTGCTGTATTGCCATCTGTACAGTGTTTCTGTAACATGCACACACGGCCTGAAGAAAGCATGGCAGCAGGGAAGAGGAGTTTACAGGTCTAGCACTGGAAGAGCAAATCTAATTTTACTTTCCAGATGTTGTGTGAAACAGAGCCATGGCTGTGCTATGCACAAAGCTTATCTTTTATGTCCTTCATCTTTGCCTTCATATGCTTCCAGTTTTCTGTGCCCTTGCAGATGTATAATTGTGCATGCAGCAGGGAAGCATCATGTTATTATGGATGCACAATATTTTTTAAAGGACAGATACACATGGAACACAATGTTCTGTGTCAAATGGCAATTTATATACAGTATAGCCTAATGAGGAATTTCAACTCAAATCAAATGCACATGCAGGTAGACTGGAAAAAGAACTACTAATATGAATACAGATAAAACAGCAATTTTGGAAGTGGTGGAAAAGTAAAATATATGGCCTGCTGCCATAAACCCTGCACTCCTCTCCTATATTGCTGTCTGTGATGGCCTCCGCACCTCTCTTCTGTTATACCCTTTAAACTTCTCTTAAACACATACTGCCAGCTGTCATAGCAGCTGCACTACTAACCTGCATGTACTGGCCAATGTCATACCCTTCATGGTAATCTTCTTCACATACTGGTTGCTATCATACCCTATGCATACCTCTCCTGCACATATTACCCACTGTCATAACCCTCACGCTCATCTCCAGCACATACTGCCCACTGCCATACCCTGTTCCCTCCACTTCTGCACATACTGCCCACTGTCAGACCTAGTGCCCTCCTCTCCTGCACATACTGCCCACTGTCATACCCCATGCCCTCTTCTCCTGCACATTGCCCACTGTCATACCCCTCACTCTCCTCTTCCATGCATATATTGTCCACTGTCATACCCTTCATGCTCCTCTTCTTTGCATACTGGTCTCTGTCATAACCCACACACTCCTCTCCTGCATATACTTTGGGCTGTCATACTCTCTGCACTCATTTATTTGTACATGCTGCCAGTTGTCCCATCCTTTACACTTCTATCTTGCACATACTGCCCTCTTTCATATACTCTCCCATACCCCCTGCACCCCTTTCCTGATAATACTGGCATACCATCCACACTCCTCTCCTGTACATACTACCTGTTGTCATACACTTTACACTCCTGTTCTTAACTCTGTCATGCCCTCTGCACTCCTCCCTTGCACATACCACCCACTGTAATATCTTCCACACTTCTCTCCTGCACATACTACCTGCTGTCATACCCATTGCAATCCTGTTCTTCACATATTGACTGTGGTCATACCCTCAGCACTACTCTGCTGTACATACTGTCCACTAACATGCCCGCTGCCCTTCTGCACATCCTGCCTGTTGTCATACCTTCCACAATTCACTCGTGCATATACTGACCAAGACACTTGATTAGTATTATTATATTCCCAATCTTGCCCATTCTGGAATAGACACACTTTTGCAAGTTAATATATAAAAGTGGATATTCTCTAACACCTGGCAGTCGTGGATTATCTTTATCTACTCGGCAGAGGGCCAGGCGCTGAAGGGAACCACAACAGACACACAAAGTTGCACTCCGCCACCGCCAATCCCATCTGACACACATGTTTGAATTACTAATGACCCATGTTCGTGGGTCCGAGTACCCCCACCCCCTACCGACCAACCACCCACCTTCCCACTACAGCTCCCCCTCCCCTCTTCTTTCTCTCTTTTTGTACTACTCTCTACTCTAATATTCTACCTTTAACCAATCCCACCCTAAACTGGGGGGATCTACTTTACTCTCTAATTTCCACCTTTTTTCCAACATAAATAAGAAAAACCGAGGAACTGGGCCCATGTCCTCGGTACTGCACAACACGACAACCTCAAGCACAAATACCCTAACGGAGCAAAGGGAACTAACAGGCAGAACTAGACACCTAGGAAGGAACAAGTTGCTGAAGCAAAATTAAAGACATCAGAGGACGGGGGGGCGTGACCGGATACGAGGAGTGGTGCGATGTGTGAGTAATGTGAGGACGTGTGTGTGCTCACCTCCATCCTCTGCCCCATGAAATGCTGAAACGCTGAAGCCCGTGACAATCCCATTACTGCAGCGCACAGATTACAACCCGAAGCCAGCCCGAGCCATCTACTACAGCGCCGCAAGTCGGCCGAAGGTGACGTCACACGCTATCTCCTGCCGCCGCTCGCGCTGTGAGGAAGAAATCGGCGGGATATTCAAACTCTGCAAGTACTCTGCACGGCAGGAAGGGAGAGAGGGGGAAAGAACGGGACACCGAAGGAGGGGGGGAACCCCAAGGGAACTCCCAGACGGCCTGGAGATCACCTTAGGACTGCAAGGAGAGGTGAGAGGTTACTATACTGGGTGAGGTACCTGTGCCAGTTTACCCTACCATTTGCAATCAGTGGACGGTTCCCCCTTTTTTTTTTTTTTTTTTTTTCCTCCTCTCCTGCTGCTTATAAACAGTCCTGTGCATATCTGCCCTGCTTTTTTTTTTGGAGGTTCGTTTCCCTGCTTCCCTGCCAGAGACACAGGCTGTGTTGTCTGGTGCTGTATATGTGAACTTGGCTCCTTTATGATGGAACTTTGAGGATTGCTTCCTCGCCCGCTAGAAATACACGCTGTGCTCGGCTGTGCATGGGTGGTGGCTCTTTTCTAATTGCAGTCTGATGATTGATATTTTGTAAGGAGGGAGAAAAGGAGAAAAGAAGGGGAAAGGAGAAAAAAAATAAGTTGTGTGCTACACTTGACATCTGCGCTGGCCTCTTATCCAACTGCAACGTTATCTGGAGAAGGTTGTGCTGGGGGAGGACTCTGATCCATCATAAATTATCACAGTTAATACTGGTCCTCTAGCTCACCTCCTTCTTATCTTATTTCTCCTTTCTTATACACCCCTTTCTCTGGAGGGTCCCATTACTAGTATGCCCTCACAGCGTACCACAAAGGCAAGTCAAGCTGCCAGTCAGGCAAGTCAAGCTGCAGCCAAACTTGAGAAATTTGCGCATGTTCCAGGCCATACTGTAGCTCAGACTCCCCCTAAAAATGTACCACTGAATCAACAAGACCAGTCTAGCAAAAAGGGTGGCGCTACAGGGGGAAGGAAAAGTCAAGGGCAATCCCAAATAAATGCACAAATTACACAGCAAACACAGTTGGAGGGGAGTGCACCCAGGGGGCCCCAGGCTCAGGAAGTGGAGGAAACGGTACTGTCGGGGAGGGGGCCCGACGATATCGCGGGAATGGAACCCACTTTGAAGGAAGTACTGGAGGCTGTTAACTCCTGTAGATCTTCTCTGAAAGAAATGAACGAGCAGTTGAAAACAATACGCAGCGAACTTTCCTCTGTCAGAAATGAGGTACAAAGAGTCCAAGAGAGAACTACAACTCTTGAGGATAGACTGAGCATAGTGGAGGATGACCTGGTTCCTTTAAAACGGGACATGGGCAACATCAAAGAGTTGATGAATAAACAAATAAATAAAATTGATGAGATGGAGAACAGGTTGAGAAGGAAAAATCTACGAATAATAGGTCTTCCAGAACACTCAGAGGGTACGGACCCTGCCGCTTTTCTTGAAAAGTGGCTTGGTGAGACATTTGGACAGGACTCTTTTTCCTCATTTTTGGCCATAGAGAGAGCCCATAGGGTTCCTTCCAGACTCTCCAACTCCGGAGCTCCCCCTAGACCTCTCTTGGCAAAATTACTCTTTTTTAAGGATAAAGTGACAATAATCCGGAAAGCAAGAGAAAAGGGCAATATTTTCTACAATGGCACGAGAGTGTCTATTTACCCTGACTACTCGCCAGATCTACAGAGAAAGAGAGCCAAATTTGGAGAAGTAAAACGTAGTCTGCGTCAAGTTAACATAACATACGCCCTGTTATACCCAGCCAAGTTGAGAGTAATGGCCCAAGGGGGGACTATATTTTTTGATACCCCTGAAGGAGTGGAGGAGTGGCTATCAAAACACAAGGACGGTCTCTAGAGGATGATCAGGACTAACTTAATGTGTTGACTTTATTATCTTTTCCTCCTTCTTTTTTTTTTTTTTTCTTCTCTTTTTGTCCTCCGGAAGAGCAGAACTGAATTTTGGGTGCTGGCTTAGTTTTGTAGGGGAAATGGGTTGCACTAATACTTGATATGGGATGGGGGGGTGGGGGGGGGGGGGGGGTCCGATGGAAATTCTTATTTTCTTCCTTCTTTCTTTTTTCTTCTTTTCCTTTGGGTCCCGCGTGTCGCCCCTCCACCCCTCTCCTTTCTGGGGGGGATGGAGGGATGAGGTTGTACTGTATGGGGGAAGGTAAGCATAGGGTATGCCAAGTTGGTGTAGTAGCCCCTTTTAAAGGGGGGCAGCAGGATGGTTTTTATGAGTATTTGATTTGGTTGTTTATAGTGGGGAGTGTCTTCTTAGTTCAGGGGGAGGGGGAGGCACGGGTAGGCGGGGGGAAGGGGAGGGTTAGGGTAGGGAATGATGCACTTGTCTTGATACTAAGTCTTTTTTATATGAGGTGTGCATGGGAGGGGGAGGTATGGATAGATGGGGGGAGGGTTAGGGAAGGGGACGATGCACTTGTAATGTTACAAAATTTTCCTTTTGTGAGGTGTGTATGGGTAGGTCACAGTAGAAGGCCCCTGGCCGAACCTAGGGAGGTTATGAAAGTGGGAAGCATGAAGAGTGATAGATTGGACGCATGGGGGAGAGCGAAGTTTAAAATGTTCACATGGTTTAAGGATGAGTGGGAAAAATATATGCAGGCTGAAAATCACGCTTATAAGATAAGTTTAATTTGTAGGATTTCACAATTATTATACACAGGGGAAACAAAAAGGAAAAAGGTAAAAAGGAGAAGTAGGAGAAAAACTCCTTTGTTTATATTACTGGGCACGAGTTTAAGAAATAATTTTTTTGTAGAAATTGGAAAACGTCACACACACTAATGATTAGAAACACACAGGTTGGTAAGAAGCTGGTTACCATATGTTCATGGAATATTAGGGGATTGGGTGACAAAGGGAAAAAAGCTGCTTCACTGTCTATGGTTAGATCCTATGGGGCGTCTATAGTGTGTCTCCAGGAGACACATCTCACTAATGCCTCCATCCCCAGACTTGGATGGGGAGAGTTTGACCCACAGTTTCATTCGATTCATTCATCTTTCTCTAGAGGAGTCAGTATTTTGATCAGTTCGGGGATTACTTTCAATTGTATTCAAACTAAGATTGATGATCAGGGACGGTATATATTTCTACACTGCAAGATAGAGAATAAAGAGATCCTCCTGGCTAATGTCTATGTTCCCCCGCCGTTTGATATTATGGTCCTCCTCGGCCTTGTGGAGTTTGTGTTGGAGAGGCCGGGTCTTCCGGTAATGATTATTGGTGACTTTAACACGGTCTTGGACCCGTTAATAGACAGACTTCCCTGTGGGACCCATAGGGGGGGCTCAACGGATGGCCGTTTTTCACATTTTCTGGAGGAAATAGGCCTGAAAGACATCTGGCGGCTGAGGAACCCTGGGATCAGGGGATACTCATGCTTCTCTAGCACACACTCAACATTGTCGAGGATTGACATGATGCTCGGTAACGATGCTCTGTCAAATATGGTAGACAGTATTAGGTATATGCCTAGGGGTCTTTCTGATCACTCCCCACTGTTGGCCTCAATTGAAGTAGGGGTGAGAAGTAGTTATCGTGAATGGAGAATTAATCCCTCCTGGTTGGAGCTTATGGGAGATCCCCAAGAGGTTTTGAACACTCTGAAAGAATATATAGACCTGAATAATGGTTCAGCTCCCCAGGGGGTAATCTGGGATACAGTCAAGGCCATTCTCCGGGGACTATTGATCCAGCAGATCTCAAAAATAAAAAAACATTCAAGGGAAGGGGAAGAATCGGCTGCGAGTAAAGTCTCATTTGAAGAAAATAAGTATATCAATAACTCAACATTAGCAAATCTCGAGAACTGGAGTAAAGCACAAAAAGAATATCGCTTAATCTTATTGGCCAAAGCAGAACAAAAATACATTTTTCGTAAACAAGCTGCATTTGGGGAGGGGGAAGGAATAAGTAGAATGTTGGCTCACCTAATTAGAACTAACTCACCTCCATCAACAGTACCGATGATTAATATAGGAGCAGGCAGTTCATCTACATATACACCAGACATAGTGGACACGTTTCGATCGTACTACGAGAACTTGTATCACTCTAGTCAAAATGAAATGACTGTGGAGATGGATGGATTTTTTTGAGAGGTTGGCGGTCCCCTGTCTCTCTGAGGAGGACAGGGCTGCTCTCGACAGCCCTGTCACCCTGGAGGAGATACAGCGGACCATAAGAGAGATGGCAGGTCAGAAAGCCCCTGGTCCGGACGGCCTTCCCATCGAAATTTATCGACGCTATGGAGAGGTACTTCTCCCTGAGCTGCTGAAGGCACTGAATTTCTCGGCAGTGAAGGGCGAACTCCCCTTGTCAATGATGGAGTCAACCATAATTGTAATTCATAAGGACGACAAGGATCCATTACTCCCCGCTTCATATAGACCAATATCATTATTGAACTCAGATACGAAGATCTTAGCGAAGGTCTTGGCAGCAAGGCTAAATAAAGTTATTCATAAACTGGTCCATAAAGACCAATCGGGTTTCATCCCGGGAAGATCTACCAGTATTAATATTAGACGGCTTTTTCTGAATCTTCAAATCCCGTCGGAAGAGAGGGGTAATAGAGCCGTCCTTTCTTTAGATGCTGCCAAGGCCTTCGACACCTTAGAGTGGAAATTTTTAGTGAGAACTTTGACTGAATTTCAGTTTGGCCCGAATTTTGTTAAATGGGTGAGACTCTTATATGGATCTCCTGGGGCAAGAGTGAGGGTTAACAATGAATACTCTTCCAGGTTTCGATTGCTGAGGGGGACAAGGCAGGGGTGCCCATTGTCCCCCCTCCTTTTCGCCCTCGCAATCGAACCTTTGGCCCTCTCTCTCAGAGCATCTTCAGTAATAAAAGGCTTTAAACGTGGGGATCTAGAAGAAAAAGTGATATTGTACGCGGATGACCTGCTTCTACTACTTAATGACACACAGGACTCTCTACGGGAGACTATGGGCAGAATCGAAGACTTCGGTCTTCTGTCTGGCCTTAGGATAAACTGGGAAAAATCTAATTTACTTCCAATTGACCCAATGAAATGCCCTCTGCCACAGGAGGCAGAAAGGCTCCAAATAGTTCATCAAATAAAATATCTAGGTATAACCATCTCGAGGGACCCCAAACAATATATAGTGGAGAACCTGAGTCCACTCCTTGCTAAATTTAAAGGGAAAATCCAAATATGGAAAAAACTCCCCCTTTCACCTGCAGGTCGCTGTAATTTAATCAAAATGGTACTTATGCCCCAACTGTTATATATACTCCACAATTCCCCGATATGGATTTATAAAAAATGGTTCACTAAGATGGACACAATATTTAGAGAACTAATCTGGAAAGGGGGCATATCCCGTATCGGCCTTAAGACTTTGCAACTTTCAAACCAACTGGGAGGAGTCGCGCTGCCCCATCCCTTTAGCTACTTCTTAGCCGCGCAGCTTCAACATATTGGGGGAAGCGAGGCCGGCAAAGATGGTCAGGAGTGGAAGATTCTCTTCTATAAATCGGTACATAATTCTCTAATAGAGATATTGGAGGCAGGGTCTTTCCAGAGGGGGCTGCCTACGCAGGACCTGATGGCAAGAACATGGGGAACCGCAAAAAAAAATACTTGGGTATAATGGTTTTACAGTTTACTCCCCCATTTGGGAAAATAATAACTTGGGCGAGATACAAAAAATGGGGATTATTAGAGAATGGGACAGATTGGGGTTGAAGTACATTGCCCAGTTTTATCATGAGGGGGTGCTCAGAAGTTTTCAGGACCTAAGGACACAATTCTTGCTCCCTAAGAAGTCCTTTTTTAGATATTTGCAAGTGAGGCATGCTCTCATCGAACAGTTTAAAGACTCGACTTTAGAATGGACTAGTATCCCGATACTACAGAGTATAGTAGGGGCTGAGAATCGAAAGGGGATGATATCTAAACTATACTCACATATACATCAAGGGAGCCGGGAAGGGCCCCAAACAAGTCCCCAAAAAATAAAATGGGCTAACGACGTGGGAAACATCTCGGACGCTCAATGGGAAAGGATAATAGAGCTTGCCCCTTGGGTTTCACTTTCCCCCCCTCAGAAGATGTCACATCTATTTCTTCTATATCGGGTTTACTATACCCCGTTGAAACTGTTCAGGTTTGGGTGTAGAAAGGATGATACTTGTCCTAGATGTGGAAGATCGGGAGCAGATCTTATCCATATGTTTTGGAGATGTCCCAAATTACATCGATATTGGCATGAGGTGGTGGCTAGGATCGCACAGATTTTTAAAATCCATCTGGATCTAGATCCTATTCTTTGTGTTTTAGGGGGGGTGGAAGGTAGGGGCAGGCCAGGGGAGACCCAATTAGCGATTTTGCGATGCCTATTTCAGGCCAGGATACTTATTGCCCAGAAATGGCAGTCCCCCCTCCCCCCCTCAGGCGAGGAGTGGGAACAAAGTATGGAGAGGGTGATTCTTAAAGAGAGAACTACCTACATCAAACAAGGGAACTTTGATAAATTCCATTTGCTGTGGAAAATGTGGAATGACAAGGATAGAAACATGTAATAATACAATACGGGAGCCTTATCTAAACAAAGCGTAACAAAACAATAGAGTGAGGAAGAGTTAAAGTCGGGTGTGTGAAAGCTGTATGAATGGTGCAGGGGGAGGGAGCGAGGGGGGGGGGGTAGCTAGGTAAAATCATTCTACAAAATCACTAGTTTCTATAATACTTTTTATGTAATAATTGATGATTGCCTATTGGATGTAGGAATATGTATGATATGTGTTGTATAGCTGTAAATGCATTAAATAATCAATAAATATATAAAGATAAAAAAAGACATCAGAGGACACAAATAAAACTAACAGTAGCTCAGGCACACTAAGTGACAATACACCATGGAGAGTAACCTCTACCAATTTGTCCACACTAAAGCCCCATACACACGGTCGGATTTTCGCATGGATTCTGTCCTATCGGACAATGTTGTCGAAAAATCCGACTGTGTGTAGGCACCATCGGACAGTGTACGTCGGATTGTCCGACGGACAAAGTCCTATCTCCTGCTGGATAGATTTTTTGACAACAAGGTCCGATCACACCAGATCCGATCGTGTGTAGCGAATTCCGACGGACAAAGTGCTACGCATGCTCAGATCACATTACAAGACCAAAGCTATTGGCTACTAGCCTCTACGTAGTCCCGTCGTAGGCAACAAACGTCACCACGTTCAGAATGATCGGATTTTCCGACAACTTTGTCCGACCGTGTGTACGCAAAACCAACATCGGACAAAGTACGACGGACATGATCCGACGGACCTGGTCCTCGGATAATCCGCGCGTGTGTATGGGGCTTTAGATATGTTTAAACCCTGTTTTTCTTTTCCTTTCTACATTAAGACTGTGAAATGTAATGTATTCAGACTGTTTTGAATAAGTTGTTTGTCTTGATACCCGTACTATTTTGTAATGTATCGACCCGACAGGGTCCCTTTCCTTGTTATAAATAAAAAATTTAAAAAAATAAAATAAAAGTGGATATATAGAAACTAAAGACTAGAAAGACGGACTTTAAAGGCACACGGGTAAACCATATAAAAGTAATTAAGGTTTTTTATTTGTAGAAAATTTAAAAAAAAGATTATTTGTACATAACATTTATAAAACTGTTATTATATGACCCATACATAGATTCTGACAACACTTCCAACATAAACAAATTATATTGATACACCCAATGGTACAGTGGCTGAAGTCCCAGTGATGGTAACCAATTGAAGATGTAGACGTGGAGTGGTTAGGGTGTGAATCCAATTACAAAAATGTTCGCTCTACATGTTGCGCGTAAGAGTACGCTTCTTCAGGAGCACATAGATCTATTGAATATATATGAAGAAAACATAGAATAAATATACAATTTTTAACATAGCACAGAATCTCGAAAGTTCAAAAACAGTTACAAAAGACGCTCCGATGGATTCTGCGCGCGGCAGGGACCCCCCCCCCTCCCCCAACACAGTGGGCCACCCAAAGGCAAAAGGCAAAGCCCTTCAGTTGGGGCTTTATTTGTAACTGTTTTTGAACTTTTGAGATTCTGTGCTATGTTAAAAATTGTATATTTATCCTATGTTTTCTTCATATATATTCAATAGATCTATGTGCTCCTGAAGAAGCGTACTCTTACGCGCAACATGTAGAGCAAACATTTTTGTAATTGGATTCACACCCTGACTATAACCACTCCACGTCTACATCCTCAATCGGTTACCATCACTGGGACTTCAACCACTGTACCACTGGGTGTATCAATATAATTTGTTTATGTTGGAAGTGTTGTCAGAATCTATGTATGGGTCATATAATAACAGTTTTATAAATGTTACATACAAATAATCTTTTTTAAAATTTTTCTACAAATAAAAAACCTTAAGTACTATTATATGGTTTACCCGTGTGCCTTTAAAGTCCGTCTTTATAGTCTTTAGTTTCTATATATCCATTATTGTGACTTTGGCACACTGTTATCTGTATATCCACAGCAAGTTACCCTGTGATGATATACGTTAAATCCATAATTCTTTCTAAAAAAATATATATATATATAAAAGTGGACCTAGCATCAAATGTATTTTGGTCTCAATTTTAACGCCCATTCATGCTAAAAAAATGTGTAAGTGTATTACAGGTATTTACTACCTCTCACGGTGATCATAATACTACCCCTGACAATACCTTTATCTGCATTTCTCACTAGAATAGCACCCTATTAAGACATTATCCAGCATCTCCTTAGTACATTGACATACACGCTCAGAAATGACACAGAATTGTGAATCCTGGTTCTTCTGCAGTAATTCCTGACACAGATCAGCCCCTTGATGCAGCATCTAACCTTGTAACATGATACAAAGATGCAATGTTGCAGTCTGATCACTGGTGGTGAGATGGATAGGGAAATGCTTCCTCTTTCCTGCAGTAGACTAAGGACATCATAGCCTTGGCAAAGTTAGTTGACTGACACCCAAGGACTGCTGAACTATGCATGTATTCATGTGTAAACTTGTAAATTTACTGAAAGGTCCACTTCAAGTTTTACTAACTAAAAAAATGTAGGCACTATAAAAAGCAAGAAATAATATGCCAATAAGATGCCGTTACATATACTGTGGTGTGAAAAAGTGTTTGCCCCCTTCCTCATTTCCTGTTCCTTTGCATGTTTGCCACACTTAAGTGTTTCGGAACATCAAACCAATTTAAACAATAGTCAAGGACAACACAAGTAAACACAAAATGCAATTTGTAAATGAAGGTGTTTATTATTAAAGGTGAAAAAAAATCCAAACCATCATGGCCCTGTGTGAAAAAGTGAATGCCCCCTAAACCTAATAACTGGTTGGGCCACCCTTAGCAGCAACAACTGCAACCAAGCATTTGCGATAACGTGCAATGAGGCTTTTACAGCGTCCTGGAGGAATTTTGGCCCACTCATCTTTGCAGAATTGTCCTAATTCAGTTACATTAGAGGGTTTTCGAGCATGAACGGCCTTTTTAAGGTCATACCACAACATCTCAATAGGATTCAGGTCAGGACTTTGGCTAGGCCACTCCAAAGTCTTCATTTTGTTTTTCTTCAGCCATTCGGTGGTGGACTTGCTGGTGTGTTTAGGACAGGGGTGCCCAACCTTTTGAGGAGCGAGGGCCACTTTAGCGACTTGGTAACCGGTCGCGGGCCACAATGAGCCTAGCGGGCGGATGGCAGGTCTGTGTCCACTCTGCATTTGTAGAGCAGACACAGATGCAGCCCGCTCTACCCTAAGGGCCCTCCGATCTGCCCAGACAGAAGGGGACAGATCCCCTTCTGTTTTTTTAAGCAGATCGGATTGCAGATAGGCGGGTGTAAGCAGACATGAGTCTGTATACATCTGCCGCTCTATATAGGTGAATGGAGGGTCTGATTGGGTCCGCCTGAAAAACAGACAGGCAGAACCGATCGGACCGATCGTGTGAAAGGGGACTAAGGCTGCTTTCACACTGATGCACAGCGGTTTACCTGCTCCTCAACTGACCTTGATCATCACTTCTTCCTCAGGATTCCTGCAGCTGGTTGCTGCTGTCCCCCAGGTGGTTATAACTGGTGGCTGCTGCTGGCGGTCCTCCAGGGCTGGTACTGCTGTTGGGTACTGCTGGCTGGTACTGCTGGCTGGTACTGGTACTGCTGGCAGGTACTGGTACTGCTGGCGGGTACTGGTACTGCTGGCTGAAACTGCTTGCAGCTACTGGTACTGCTGGCGGTGCTGGTGGGTACTGGTGCTGCTGGCTGGTACTGCTGGCGGGTACTGGTACTGCTGGCTGGTACTGCTGGCTGGTACTGGTGGCTGGTACTGGTACTGCTGGCTGGTGCTGGTACTGGTGACTGGAATTGGTGGCTAGTACTGGTGGTTGGTACTGCTGGCTGGTACTGGTACTTGTGGCTGGTGCTGGTACTGGTGACTGGAACTGGTGGCTAGTACTGGTGGTTGGTACTGTTGGTGGGTACTGGTACTGCTGGCTGGTACTTGTACTGATACTGCTGGCTGGTACTGGTATTGCTGGTGGGTACTGCTGGCTGGTACTGGTACTGCTGGTGGGTACTGGTACTGCTGGCGGGTACTGGTACTGGTGACTGGTACTGGTGGCTCGTACTGGTGGCTGGTACTGCTGGTGGGTACTGGTACTGCTGGCTGGTACTGGTGGTGGGTACTGCTGGCTGGTACTGGTACTGCTGGTGGGTACTGATACTGGTGACTGGTACTGGTGGCTAGTACTGCTGATGGGTACTGGTACTGCTGCTGGGTACTGATACTGCTGACTGGTACTGCTGGTGGGTACTGGTACTGCTGGCTGGTACTGCTGGCGGGTACTGGTACTGCTGGTGGGTACTGATACTGCTGGCGGGTACTGGTGGTGGGCACTGGTACTGATACTGCTGGCAGGTACTGGTACTGCTGGCGGGTACTGGTGGCTAGTACTGGTGGTGGGTACTGCTACTTCTGGCAGGTACTGGTACTGGTGGCTAGTACTGCTGGCTGGTACTTGTACTGTTGGTGGGTACTGATACTGCTGGCTGGTACTGGTATTGCTGGTGGGTACTGCTGGCTGGTACTGGTACTGCTGGGGGGTACTTCTGGGTACTGGTGGCTGGTGGCTGGTACTGCTGGTGGGTACTGGTACTGCTGGTGGGTACTGCTGGTGGGTACTGCTGGCGGGTACTGATACAGCTGGTGGGTACTGGTACTGGTGACTGGTACTGGTGGCTAGTACTGCT
The DNA here is from genome assembly GCA_028564925.1 of Lithobates sylvaticus. Classification (NCBI taxonomy): domain Eukaryota; kingdom Metazoa; phylum Chordata; class Amphibia; order Anura; family Ranidae; genus Lithobates; species Lithobates sylvaticus. The sequence continues at coordinate 452,226,326 of CM053030.1, forward strand.
GATGGGTACTGGTACTGCTGGCTGGTACTGGTGGCGGGTACTGATACTGCTGGCGGTTACTGGTGACTGGTACTGCTGGTGGGTACTGGTACTGCTGGCTGGTACTGCTGGCAGGTACTGGTACTGCTGGCGGGTACTGGTGGTGGGTACTGCTGGTGGGTACTGATACTGCTGGCAGGTACTGATACTGCTGGCAGGTACTGGTACTGCTGGCGGGTACTGGTACTGCTGGCGGGTACAGGTACTGGTGGCTAGTACTGCTGGTGGGTACCGGTACTGCTGGCGGGTACTGATACTGCTGGCGGGTACTGGTGGTGGGCACTGTTCCTGCTGGTGGGTACTGATACAGCTGGCTGGTACTGCTGGCGGGTACTGCTGGCTGGTACTGCTGGCGGGTACTGGTACTGCTGGCGGGTACTGGTACTGGTACTGCTGGCTGGTACTGCTGGTGGCTAGTACTGGTACTGCTGGCTGGTACTGGTGGCTAGTACTGGTACTGCTGGCTGGTACTGCTGGTGGGTACTGGTGGCGGGTACTTCTGGCTGGTACTGCTGGTGGGTACTGATACTGCTGGCTGGTACTGGTACTTCTGGCTGGTACTGGTACTTCAGGCTGGTACTGCTGATGGGTACTGGTACTGGCACTGCTGGCTGCTGTGAGATCTCAGCAGCTGCAGTACACATTCCTGTCACAGGCGAGTACATTTGATATCACTCCGCCTGTGAAGGAGCCGGCGCTATACAGGAAGCATCGGCTCTGCTTCCTTTAGCGGCGGATCCGTTGTTCGCGCTGATGCTCGGAGATGGCGGGTCGGGAACCCGCGATCAGGGCTTCCCGACCCGCCATCTCAGAGCAAGACGTGGCGGGCCACCTCGGATGGCGCCGCGGGCCACAAGTGGCCCGCGGGCCACGGGTTGGGCACCCCTGGTTTAGGATCATTGTCCTGCTGCAGAACCCAAGTTCGTTTCAGAGTACACGAACAGATGGTCGGACATTCTCCTACAGGATCTCTTGGTAGACAGCAGAATTCATAGTTCCTTTTATCACGGCAAGTCTTCCAGGTCCTGAAGCAGCAAAACAGCCCCAGACCATCACACTCCACCACCATATTTTACTGTTCTTTTTCTGAAATGCAGTGTTCCTTCTACGCCAGACACACACCTTCCAAAGAGTTCCATCGGTCCACAGAATGTTGTCCCAAAAGTCTTGGGGATCATCAAGATGTGTTGTGGAGAAATTGAGACGAGCTTTGATGTTCTTTTTGCTCAGCAGTGGTTTTCTCCTTGGAACTCTGCCATGCAGGCCATTTTTGCCCAGTCTTTTCCTGATGGTGAAGGCATGAACGCTGACCTTAACTGAGGCAAGTGAGGCCTGCAGTTCCTTGGACGTTGTTGTGGGGTCTTTTGTGACCTCTTGGATGAGTCGTCGCTGCGCTCTTGGGGTAATTTTGGGCGGCCGGCCACTCCTGGGAAGGTTCACCACTGTTCCATGTCTTCGCCATTTGTGGATAATGGCTCTCACTGTGGTTCGCTGGATTCCCAAAGCTTTGGAAATGGCTTTATAACCCTTTCCAGACTGATAGATCTCAATTACTTTCTTTCTCAATTGTTCCTGAATTTCTTTGGGTCTCGGCATGATGTGTAGCTTTTAAGGATCTTCTGGTGGACCTTACTGTGTCAAGCAGCTCCTATTTAAGTGATGCCTTGATTGTGAACAGGTGTGGCAATAATCAGGCCTGGGTGTGGCTAGAGAAATTGAACTCAGGTGTGGACAACCACAGTTATAGTATGTTTTAACAAGGGGGGCAATCACTTTTTCACACAGGGCCATGATGGTTTGGATTTTTTTTCACCTTTAATAATAAACACCTTCATTTACAAATTGCATTTTGTGTTTAATTGTGTTGTCCTTGACAATTGTTTAAATTGGTTTGATGTTCCGAAACACTTAAGTGTGACAAACATGCAAAGGAACAGGAAATGAGGAAGGGGGCAAACACTTTTTCACACCACTGTATGTGGTATATGGGCAATGGTCACCTACAACAATCAGCAATGCAGTATGGTGCACCAGGTGTTGGGGGAAAGTGGTTGTTAAGCCACTGTATTACAAACATACCATGCCTTCTGTTAACTATCATTATCTGTCCTAGTGTCTGTTCCGGAAAAAAAAAAATGCAGATTATGCCTTATAGCACAGCGTCTCCCGGCACTGACATGACTCCTCAGGTCTCTCCTCTTCCCGGCTGACAGCTATAGCGGGAGGGGCAAGAACTCCCGCTGACGTCAGCCGGGGAGGAGGGGAGGAGAGAGAGCCGAGGAGTCACGTGAGCGTCCGGGAGACACTCTGATATAAGGTATAATCAGCATTTTTGTTTTTCAGCACAGACACTAGGATAGATAATGTTAACTAACAGAGGGGATGGTATGTTTGTAATACAGTTATTATAGCAACAGTAAGGGAAGGGGCGGGGAGCATAGTGGCACAGACTAGCTGGCAGGCAGGGAGAGGAAGGGGGAGAGGACGGGGGAGAGGAGGACACAGGAGACCTGCAGATAGCTGCGGCTGACAGAGGCATGTAAACTGGCTCAGCAGCCATGATAAACTGTGGTCAGTTTACAGGGGGGAGGGCAGAACCAGGCAGTTTTTTATGGTGATAGAAAGAGCCAAATTACACAGCACAAGCACTGTGCTGTTATGTATGCTTTAATGGGAACGGGATCTTTTTTTTTTGGGGGGGGGGGGGGGGGGGGGGTTACACACACTTTAAAGCCCAGCTCTGGGAAAAATAAATATGCCCCCTTGCAGTGGGGTTTCCCCACACAGCAAGGGTTAAATGCTTTATTATGTCTAGGGGACTAGGTAAAGCAGTTTTACTTACCCAATCCTCCATTCTCCAAATAGTGATCCCCTATATATTGGCAGGGGATTGTCCCTCATTGTCCACAAGTCCAAAGAAGGTCTTTGGGTTCTACATCAGTCTTCATAATGTCAGGGGCACCCGACCGCCAGATTGTGCAGGAGCCAGATTATGCTGGGAAGAAGAGGCTTCAGGGATCAGTTATATAGCACGAGGTAGCCTGCAGATTCGAGTAAGTAAAACAGATTTTTGTGGCCCTTAGACATATATGAGCATTTAACTTTTGCAATGTGGGCAGCTTTAAGTTACTATAAGGTCAACATTTGATCAAAATTTATAGTAGAAAAATAGAAATTAGAAGCACGTACAGTATGGTAATGAAGCAACTAGCAGATTGCTACCCCTTTGAGATTTTTCCATGCTAGGTTTGTAGTTTGAGGCCTTTCAATACCTGCTCACAAGCTTCAGATTGAAAATCTTCATACATCGGTAAAGAACTGAATTTTAACGTTCAAACATCTTTTGTAGAACTAATACATGAAAAGTTATAGTAATTTTTTCATAATCACAACTTTAAAATGGTTGAAATAACTAAGTCTGCAGCAGATGAGACTTTACAATCATTAAAATCTCTTTTATTCTCTCTTCTCATAAATTGCACTCTGTTCAGTTGCAGACATCTCTTCTTATCTTACTTGTACGACAAGATTCTTTACCAACTTTTTTTGGTCAGAACAAATAGAACTGCTTATCTGAGCACTACGGTTATTGAAAATGTAAGGGATTACATTTTTTCAATGAAGTTCTAAAAAAAACAAAAAAAAAACAAAAGGTTTTTGACAATTTTAGTCCATCTTTTTTCTTTTTTTAAATCAGATCTTTTTATTGAAAACAAAAGTAACATTTTCATTTTACAACAAACGTATCTCATAACTGAAAGGACACAGATTTATCAATTCTAGTGGCCAGCCGGCTACATAATGTATGTCTTTACACTGTATAAAATGCAACAGTACAAGTAAAATAAAGAGGCATTGTCTAAAAAAAAAGAAGTATATCTGGTTCCGTAGTTCTTAATTAATTTTTATATTGTGTGTGCCTTTAATATATCCTATCTCCCAGCTCCGCTCCCAACCCTTAGCAGGGCCAACAAGCGGGGCAAGAGTGCCACACACCCCTAAACAGCGGGGAGTGGTTCACAGTATTTATATATATTAACTGTTGGGTAAAACAAAACAATATGTTCAACCACTGCAGATCCAGTTACCACCATATTACGTATATCCCTTCAGTTTAACTTCTGCACCTTTCCCTTTGTTTATACACACCATCCATCTGAATAACAATTTCTATGGTTGAGTGGACAATGTTTTTGACCTACCCCCTAGAATTTTATTTTGAACCAGGCGTAAGGGAGCCAAGCCAGGAACTTGTAGCCAAGCATCCCAGATGTTTTCAAACTTCCTTGGGCTACCTCGATGTTTGTGAGTCAGTTGCTCCCTTATAAGAGAGTCATTTACGGCAGTAATCCATTCTGTGTGTGTAGGAGGTGATACCAAGAGCCATTTTCTGGCAATACATTTTCTAGCTACAAATAGTACCCTGAGAATGGCTATATAGGTATATTGTTCCTCATCTAACCAGCCGAGTAGGCAGAGTTTAGGGTCAACTTTAAGCTCAAGGTTCCAAATTCTATTAATAGTACTCATCACTGTGGCCCAATATCTTTGCAATTTTGGGCATTTCCATAGCATGTGTACAAGTGTGCCATGCTATGGGACAACAAGGAAAAAACGGGACGTCCTTTCTAAACAATTGGGCAAGTCTTTAAGATGAGGAGAGTGACACTCTAAGTACATTATCAAGTATGGTGGTCCATTCCTCATCCGAAAGATGTCCTATATCATCCCCCCAGCCAGCTCTGCAGTTCAGGGACATAGCTTTAGATACTTGAAATACGAGAGAACCATATAAGGAGAATATTTGTCCCTTTTGGGATGATGAGTGTGAGTGTTGTGGGCCTAGTTCCCAAGTAGAGATTGTACCTTGTGCCAATACAGCGTGCCTAAGTTGCAAGTATTGGAAGAATAAGGTATTTGGCAGATTAAATTCCACACACAGTGATTGGAAGTCTTGCAAGAGGCCTCCATGGTACAACTGTGGAATATACACAACCCCACTCCTAGACCAGGCTGAGAAACCCTGTCATTTAACTAGTTCTGGGTAGTTTCCGTTGTTTCAGATACGCGACCAGTTGGTATAGCCTGCATAATGGAAATGTTGTTTGGCTTTATTCCATACTCTGTCTATGAGTATCACAGTTGGGTAAGACGGTAACGCCCCTAGCTCTCCCGCTTCTATGCATTCCACAAGGCTATCACCAGACAGCTGTGTGCGTATAATATTCCTAATAGGATCAGAGGACTTGGGGTACAGCCAGCCCATTAGATGCTGCAATTGAGCTGTTATGAAGTAGTAAAATGGGTTGGGAACTGCAAGGCCACCGAGTCCTTTGTTTCCTGCAGAGTTGCCAACTTAATACGTGGAACCTGTTTTCTCTGTATAAATGTGCGGAAATTTTTGAATCAATGGGTTTATATTGATTTTGATATAGAGATCTAAGTTAGGGTGTATGACTATGCCCAGGTACCGAAAGGTATCTACCACCTTGATTTGTTCTGCTATCCGTGGTAGGGGCGCCACAAGAGGGTCTAAAGGTAATAAAGTAGATTTGTCACAGTTTATTTTGAACCCAGAGAAGGTCCCAAATCTATGAATTAATTCCATAAGGTTTATCAGTGAGGCAGATGTGTCTCCCAGAAAGAAGAGTGCATCGTCTGCGTATAGTGCCAGTTTGTCTTCTAGCTCACCTCGTTTAAACCCACATATATCAGGATTCCCTCTAATGGCTGCAGCCAGGGGCTCTATGGCCAGCGCAAATAGCAGAGGGGACAGGGGACAACCCTGTCTTGTACCCCTGTGCAGATCAAAGGATGGTGATAAGGTGTTATTAATTCTGATACATGCTTTCGGTTCTTTATATAATAGTTTGATCCATGAAATGATTATCTCCCCCAGGTTGAATTTTTCCAACACCCGCCATTCCACTCAACACTATCGAATGCCTTAGCGGCATCGAGCGTGAGGATAGCTCTCTGACCCTAGTTGTCAGTAGGGGGTTGCATATTCAGATATAGGCGATGAAGCTTGTTTGCCGTAGATCGATTAGGTATGAATCTGGATTGATTTGGGTGTACAAGTTTAGTCACCACCTTTGAGAGTCTCATGGCAATGACTTTTGAAAGTAATTTTAAATCCGTATTCAGCAGGGAAATGGGTCGATAGGATTCAGGTTTATCAGAGTCTTTCCCTGGCTTCAAAAGGACCACCACCCCTGCTTCATACATAGAACTCGGCAAAGAATCTAGGGAGTGAGCATCGGTAAACGTACAGAGTAACTCCAGTAAGAATATTCCTTCAAATTTGTATAATTCAATTGGTAAGCCATCGTTTCCTGGGGCCTTAGAATTCGGAAACGTGGCCAGTGCGAGTTGTAGCTCCTGAAGGGTAAAAGGTGCATTTAATTGTTATTTATCTTCCCCCTGGAGCTGCAGGAGTTGAATGCTTTCCATGAAGTCAGGCAACTCAGCTGCAGGGTAAGACACCTTTGAGGAGTATATATCCTGAAAAAAGGTACAAAACCCCTTCAGTATGGAAGGGGTGTCTGTTACCACTTGAGAAGGTGATATGGCTAACCTGTGTATGACCTGGGAAGGTTGTTGGGATCTGGCTATCATAGACAGCATATGGCCAGTTTCCTCACCCTCTTCAAAATATGTTTGAGAGGTAAAGAAACGCTTATTATTAGCCTGCTTTTGATGTATAGTACGGTAACATTTTTGTGCATCTATTCACTGCCTCTCATGGTCAGTTGTAGGGGCTTGCAGGAATGTTTCTTCAGCTCTGCATGTGTTCAGTATCAGTAAATAGATGAAGCTAGAATGGCAAATTTTAGTCCATCTTTTTCTCTTACACAATTTTCTTTACAATACATGTATATGTAAAAAAAATAAAAGTACTGTATATGTAAACTGTCATTGCTACTTTTAGATAACTGCCCTGACAAATGATTTGGCTGCAAAAAGGCTGCAGAAAATCAGAAGCACTCAGATGCAAAAGAAGATGAAAAAATGTATATAAAAAAGTAACATGGTAATTGTTTATGATACTCAGTACTTTCTCAATCTAAATGTCATTTAATAATACTTACATTTAGCTGTTAAGCAATATGATGCACATAGTAAAATAGAATCATCTTTAGTTTATGCCTTTAATGAACATCCATCTATCCATCGAGCATGAGTCATTGACACATCCGCTCTTACTTGTATGAGTTGAGTTGAACTGCCACAATATTTTTCTCTAGCCTTCACTATTTCGTAATGCTATATTTTGTCGTTTATTTTATGACCAATTTGCCATAAATTATGGTCATCATTGGTCAACATTCTGGTTGCTTGTGCTATTTGCATCAACCACCAGAGGTCTGTTGCAAGCCCAACTCCAGGTTCCTCATGGGCTGAGCATAAGGGGCTCTTGCACCAACCCTTCCTCTTTACAGTTGCCCTAAAAGGGCCAACAGGGATTAGGCCAGGAAATCACACATGTTGGTGCTTCTGAGTCTGCACAGTTTTTGACCTAACAAAAAAAAAATTTCAAGCTCCTTTTGAGCATTGGATTTGCTGTCACTCTAAACACACAGATTAGGATACACAATTTTCTAATTTACAGACATCTTTTGTGGCGTAGGGTATTATTATTTTGTGATTTTATTGATCCGTAAACCCTAACAACCTATAATAGGGATATATAAGAAATCCCCCACCAAACTAATAGACCTAATACCAAAGGAAACAAAAACATGAACATACACCCTCCTCCTCTATGGAAAACTGGCTACAGGTGCTGTGGGTTCAATCAGACATCTATCACCATGAGGCAGTTGATGCCCTCAGGCAAAAATTATTAAAGATAATCGGCCAATCTTTACCTATAAAGCAATCACTGCTCTCAGTGTTTAAGACCCAATGTTAAATACGTTTTTATTGTATTGTTCTTAATCCATATAGATATTTGATGGTGTTTTGCTGCTGCTTCCTTTTTCACTTAGTTTATATCACCACTAGCGCAGTATATTTTTTTCATATATTTTGTGATTTTGGCAGCCTAACCCTTAAGCTATGTATGTCTTCATTTTGTCTAGTTTGCACTCTGGTGTACAGTTGCTATTTATACAGGCCAAAGGGCATTAGATTATATACAGTGTGTACATACTGTAGGAATTCTTTTTCCACAGCATATGTTCCATAAACTCGTGTCACATATCCATTACAGAGCAAAGATCTCCAGTAATATTGAACATTATGTGGCCTTACCAAATATGTTTTTTTATAATAAATTGTATTGTTTTGCTACTAGAGTAGTACAAACAGGTGTCAGAGTCATTGATTAGTGTAGTGGGATAAAATGCGTATGGAACAAACACACTGGTATCATATTGTATAGGTATATGTCAAGAACAACTCAGTTATTAACATATTTAGCATTCAAATGTAGCACCCTCCTACTTTAAGTGCTAGGATGTAAGTAGTTTGATAATTAGATAATTTGGTAATTAGCTCTTCCACCTAACGGTGCAGCTAGAGGCAAATCTATCTTCAGCGGGTCTGCTTAACAGAATACTGCAATTTATTAGTTAGGGCCGCTCCTGTGTTCCGGTGCTGTTGAGTTTGCTTGGACTCTTCCCGCCTTCTAGTAACTAGTAGAGCTTTCTGGAGCATGGGTGGGAGTTAGGCAAATGGGCAGCATGAGTATGTAGCAGTCTCAGCCAATTACAGGGGATGTGCCCATAAGCATGATGGGATTGGCCTATATATATATATATACAGGGGCGGACTGACAACTCATGGGGCCCCCGGGCAATAGAAGATCATGGGGCCCCCTTGGTCCCCACACTCAAGCCACACCTGTACAGGGAGACACGGGGGAGGGAGAGCAAACAGGGGGATTGTGTGTGTGTGTGTGTGTGTGTGTGTGTGTGTGTGTGTGTGTGTGTGTGTGTGTGTGTCTGTGGCGGGGGGGGAGAAAGCACACTGGTGGACACTGGGGGGGGGGGGGGACACTGGGGAGGGAGAGCACAATGGTGGACACTGTAGGGGGGGAACGCACAAACAGGGGGACACTGGAGGGAGAATGCGCACACACACACACAGGGGGACACTGGAGGGAGAGCACACACACGGGGGGGGGGACACTGGAGGGAGAGCGCACACACAGGGGGGGGGGGGGGGGGGGACACGCACACAGGGGAACACTGGAGGGAGAGAGCACACACAGGGGGGCACACAGGGGGACACTGGAGGGAGAGAGCACACACAGGGGGGCACACACACACACAGGGGGACACTGGAGGGAGAGAGCACACACAGGGGGGCACACACACACACAGGGGGACACTGGAGGGAGAGAGCACACACAGGGGGGCACACACACACACACAGGGGGACACTGGAGGGAGAGAGCACACACAGGGGGGCACACACACACACACACAGGGGGACACTGGAGGGAGAGAGCACACACAGGGGGGCACACACACACACACACAGGGGGACACTGGAGGGAGAGAGCACACACAGGGGGGCACACACACACAGGGGGACACTGGAGGGAGAGTGCACACACAGGGGGCACACACACACAGGGGGACACTGGAGGGAGAGCGCACACACAGGGGGGCACACACACACAGGGGGACACTGGAGGGAGAGCGCACACACAGGGGGGCACACACACACAGGGGGACACTGGAGGGAGAGCGCACACACAGGGGGGCACACACACACACAGGGGGACACTGGAGGGAGAGCGCACACACAGGGGGGCACACACACACACAGGGGGACACTGGAGGGAGAGCGCACACACAGGGGGGCACACACACACACACACAGGGGGACACTGGAGGGAGAGCGCACACACAGGGGGGCACACACACACAGGGGGACACTGGAGGGAGAGCGCACACACACAGGGGGACACTGGAGGGAGAGCGCACACACAGGGGGGGACACGCACACACAGGGGGCCACTGGGGGGAGAGCGCACACACAGGGGGCCACTGGAGGGAGAGCGCACACACAGGGCCACTGGAGGGAGAGCGCACACACAGGGGGCCACTGGAGGGAGAGCGCACACACAGGGGGCCACTGGAGGGAGAGCGCACACACAGGGGGCCACTGGAGGGAGAGCGCACACACAGGGGGCCACTGGAGGGAGAGCGCACACACAGGGGGCCACTGGAGGGAGAGCGCACACACAGGGGGCCACTGGAGGGAGAGCGCACACACAGGGGGACACTGGAGGGAGAGCGCACACACAGGGGGACACTGGAGGGAGAGCGCACACACAGGGGGCCACTGGAGGGAGAGCGCACACACAGGGGGCCACTGGAGGGAGAGCGCACACACAGGGGGACACTGGAGGGAGAGCGCACACACAGGGGGCCACTGGAGGGAGAGCGCACACACAGGGGGGGGACACGCACACACAGGGGACACTGGAGGGAGAGCGCACACACAGGGGGGGACACGCACACATAGGGGGACACTGGAGGGAGAGAGCACACACAGGGGGGGGGACACGCACACACAGGGGGACACTGGAGGGAAAGCGCACACACAGGGAGGAACACGCACACATAGGGGGACACTGGAGGGAGAGCGCACACACAGGGGGGGACACACACACAGGGGGAAACTGGAGGGAGAGCGCACACACAGGGGGGGGGGACACACACACAGGGGGAAACTGGAGGGAGAGCGCACACACAGGGGGGGACATGCACAGGGGGGGGGGGGGGACATGCACACAGGGGGACACTGTGGGCTGGGGTGACACTGTGGGCTGGGGTGACGCTGGGGTGACACTGTGGGCTGGGGGTGACGCTGTGGGCGGGGGTGACGCTGTGGGCTGGGGTGACGCTGGGGTGACACAGTGGGCTGGGGTGACGCTGTGGGCTGGGGTGACGCTGTGGGCTGGGGTGACGCTGTGGGCTGGGGTGACGCTGGGGGGGTGACGCTGGGGGGACACTGTGGGCTGGGGTGACGCTGTGGGCTGGGGTGACGCTGGGGGGACACTGTGGGCTGGGGTGACGCTGGTGGGACACTGTGGGCTGGGGGGACCCGGGGCACTGTGGGCTGGGGTGACGCTGGGGGGACACTGTGGGCTGGGGGGACACTGTGGGCTGGGGTGACGCTGGGGTGTGACACTGTGGGCTGGGGTGACGCTGTGGGCTGGGGTGACGCTGTGGGCTGGGGTGACGCTGTGGGCTGGGGTGACGCTGTGGGTGACACTGTGGGCTGGGGTGACGCTGTGGGCTGGGGTGACGCTGTGGGCTGGGGTGACGCTGTGGGCTGGGGTGACGCTGGGGGACACTGTGGGCTGGGGGGACCCGGGGCACTGTGGGCTGGGGTGACGCTGGGGGGACGCTGGGGGGACACTGTGGGCTGGGGGGACGCTGGGGGGACGCTGTGGGCTGGGGTGACGCTGTGGGCTGGGGGGACCCCCCCCATCATCACTTGTGGCGGTCCTGCCCTGGTAATTTACTCACTGATGCTGATGCTCCCCGCCGGCCCCTCCACTCCACTCTTCTCTTCTCTTCCATTACTTCCATTAGGGGCCCGGACTCGGCCGAGTGAAGCGGCTGTATTACATGCCGCGAATACCGCTAGCGGCGCGCGGCTCCCCGCCGGCCCCTCCTTCCCTCCCGTCCGTCCCAGGTGACGTCACAACGCATACAGTAGAAGCACCTGGGACGGACGGGAGGGAAGGAGGGGCCGGCGGGGAGCCGCGGGCCGCTAGCAGTATTGTTAGCGGCATCGCGGCATGTAATACAGCCGTTTCAAGTGGCCCCTCATGTGGCCGAGTCCGGGCCCCTAATGGCCCCGGGCCCTCGGGCGGCGCCCGAGTCACCGACTTGTCAGTCCGCCCCTGTATATATATATATATAAACCTAACACGATCTATGGAAAGTGTACAAACGGAGATGGTCGAGGTGACAGAAAGTTGTCAGTAATTTTTTGAGGAGGAGGTAGAGACAGAAACATGACATAATTTCTGCCCTATAAAATCTAATTATTCAGTATAAAAGTGCACTCAATATTATACAAAGATAATTCCTGGCTAATTTGGAATTTGTTACCATTACACTAATAAAGTTACTGAATATAAAATAAGGAAACAGCATGGATGTAGGAAACTCCTCTGTTGACTATCATATTCAGGCACCAGAGGCTCTCTTTGCTCCACCAAAAAGAGTAAATCGACAACCTTCCAGTCAGTGCCTGGACAAGCTCCTGTGGCACCCAAGGCAAATATGCCAAAAATGCACCTCCTCATCCCCAAGAGATGAGACGAATAAAGCTTGCAAGTCAATGTACACTCACCGGTCACTTTATTAGGTACACCTGTTCAATTGCTTGGTAACACAAATTGAGCATCAGTATGCAGAACAAAGGGGATTTAAAGGACTTTGAATGTGGTATGATTGTTGGTGCCAGACGGGCTAGTATGAGTAATTCAAAAACTGCTGATCTACTGGGATTTTCATGCACAACCATCTCTGGGGTTTACAGAGAATGGTCCAAAAAAGAGAAAATATCCAGTGAGTACCAGTTGTGTGGACGAAAAGGCCTTGTTGATGTTAGAGGTCAGAGGGGAATGGGCAGACTGGTTTGAGATGATAAAAAGGCAACAGTAGCTCAAATATTCACTCAGTAACAACCAAGGTATGCAGAATACCATCTCCGAACGCAGAACATATTGAGCAGATGGACTACAGAAGCAGAAGGCCACACCAGGTGCAACTTCTGTCAGCTAAGAACAGGAAACTGAGGCTACAATTCGCACAAGATCACCAAAATTGGACAATAGAAGATTGGAAAAAACATTGCCTGGTCTGAGGAGTCTTAATTTCAGCTGCGAAATTCAGGTGGTAGGGTCAGAATTTGGAGTAAACAACATGAAAGCATGGATCCATCCTGCCTTGTAGCAACGGTTCAGGCTGGTGGTGGTGGTGGTGTAATGGTGTGTTTTTTTTTTTTTGGCACACTTTGGGCCCCTTAGTACCAATTGAGCATCATTTAAAAGCCACGGCCTACCTGAGTATTGTTGCTGACCATGTCCATCCCTTTATGACTACAGTGTACCCATCTTCTGATAGCTACAGTGTCTTGAAAAGGTATTCATACCCCTTGAAATTTTCCACATTTTGTCATATTACAACCAAAAATGTAAATGTATTTTATTTAGATTTGATGTGATAGACCAACACAAAGTGGTGCATAATTGTGAAGTGGAAGGAAAATTATAAATGTTTTTTCTAAATTTTTTACTAATAAATATGTGAAAAGTGTGGCGTGCATTTGTATTCAGCCCTCTTTACTTTGATACCTCTAACTAAAATCTAGTGGATCCAATTGCCTTCAGAAGTCACCTAATTAGTAAATTGAGTCAACCTGTGTGTAATTTAATCTCAGTATAAATAAAGCTGTTCTGTGAAGCCCTAAAAGGTTTGTTGGAGAACGTTAGTGAACAAACAGCTACATAATGGCCAAGGAACACACCAGACAGGTCAGGGATAAAGCTGTGGAAAAGTTTAAAGCAGGGTTAGATTATAAAAAAATATCCCAAGCTTTGAACATCTCATGGAACACTTTTCAATTCATCATCTGAAAATGGAAAGAGTATGGCACAACTGCAAACCTACCAAGACATGACCGTCCACCTAAACTGACAGGCCGGGCAAGGAGAGCAATAATCAGAGAACTCTGGAGGAGCTGCAGAGATCCACAGCTCAGGTGGAAGAATCTGTCCACAGGACAACGTAAATTCCGCTGAAGCTTGGCTTGCATACACACGGTCACACAAAAGTTCTATGAACTTTCGACCGCCAAGAACGTGGTGACGTACAACACTACGATGAGCCAAGAAAATGAAGTTCAATGCTTCCGAGCATGCGTCGAATTTTTTCCGAGCATGCGTAGGAATTTTGCACGTCGGAATTTCAGATCAGAACTTTTTCCGACCGAAAAATAGAGAACATGCTCTCAATCTTTTGCTGGCGGGAATTCCACCACCAATAGTCCGATGGAGCATACACACAGTCAGAATTTCCGAACAAAAGCTCTCATCGGTCTTTTGCTTGCGGAATTTCCAATCGTATGTACGGGGCATTAGTTGTGCACTCCACAAATCTGGCCTTTATGGAAGAGTGTCAAGAAGAAAGCCATTGTTGAAAGAAAACCATAAGAAGTCCAGTTTGCAGTTTGTGAGAAGCCATGTGGGGGACACAGGAAACATTTGCATGAAGGTGCTCTGGTAAGATGAGAACAAAATTTTACTTTTTGGTCTAAAAGCAAAACGCTATGTGTGGCGGAAAACTAACACTGCATATCACCCTGAACACACCATTCCCACCGTGAAACGTGGTGGTGGCAGCATCATGTTGTAGGAATGCTTTTCTTCAGCAGGGTCAGGGAAGCTGATAAGAGTTGAAGAGAAGATGGATGGAGCCAAATACAGGGCAATCTTAGTAGAAAATCCCTTAGAGTCTGCAAAAGACTTGAGACTGGGGTGGAGATTCACCTTCCAGGCAACGACCCTAAACATACAGCCAGAGCTATAATGGAATGGTTTAGATCAAAGCATATTCATGTGCTATTTGCAAAGAAGAATGGGCAAAAATGTCACTCTCTAGTGTGCAAAGCTGGTAGAGACATCCCCATAAAGACTCACAGCTGTAAATGCAGCGAAAGGTGGTTGTACAAAGTATTGACTCTGGAGGGCTGAATACAAATGCACGCCACACTTTTCACATATTTATTTGTAAAAAATTCTGAAAACCATTTATAATTTTCTTTCCACTTCACAATTATGTGCCACTTTGTGTTGGTCTATCACATAAATAAAATACATTTACGTTTTTGGTTGTAACATGAAAAAATGTCAAGGGTTATAAATACTTTTTCAAGGCACTGTACTTCCAGCAGGATAATGCACCATCACAAAGCTCAAATTATCTCAAACTGGTTTCTTGAACATGAAAATGAGATCACTGTACTCCAATGGCCTCCACAGCCACCAGATCTCAATCCAAGATTGGCATTGTGTGCAGCCGACAAATCTGCAGAAATGTAACCAACATCTTGTTGAATCTATGCCAATGAAGAATTAAGGCAGTTCTGAAGGCAAAAGTGTGTTCAACCCACTAGCAAGGTGTACCTAATAAAGTGGCCAGTGGGTGTATATTGGCTGGGCAGTTCCAACCTTTCACATAAGCTGGACTCCACTTAACTGCGGTATGCTCAGCAAGGGATCTGTCTGCTGATTCCCTGCTGAGCAAAGCAGAGCAGGCAGATGACAGGTCAATGTCCGCTCAGTTTACGCAGAGTGGACACAGACACAGTCCACTCTCCTCTGGGATGTAAATGGACCGGTGTCTGTTTACACCAAACTGCCCTCTGATCCAATTCAGCCAGATGGAGGGGAATGGATCCCCTTGCATTTGTTATTGCCGGATCGGATTGGTGGTAGGTGGGTGTGAATGGACACAAGTATGAGGAGAATGGAGGGTCCGATGGGGTCCATCTGAAAAATTAAGAGGCAGACCCTATTGGACCTCTTGTGTGAAAGGGGCCTAAAAGTACCATGCTTTGGTCCTTGGGAACCGAACAAGGTAAGGGAGGTGTTGCGATGTGGGCAGATTATTGTGATTTAGTCATGATAAGTATTGTAAATACAAGATTGATGCATTTCCAGTGTTCCAGTTACTTAAATAGGGTACTGTGTTTACCTTGATTTTATGTATCGTAATTCTAGTTTTTATTGTAATTGTATTATATGTAGGTAGATTTGATAAAAATAAAGAAATAAAATAAAAAATGTCAGTTTTTTTGCTTCATATGGGAGATTTCTCCTGACTTGTACTGTCGATATGAGTGGTGTCAGACAGTCAGAAATCTCCCAACTTCCCAGTTGTCAGATGAGGGTTCTGGTTGAAATTGGGCTTATAGGTCTATAGGCTGTGGATCTAATGCCCTAATTTCAGTGTACTCTGGTATTATTATTTTCTGCTCTTAAGCTATTGAAGACAGACACCGCCAGGCAATTAGCATTTTGAAAGGAAGAGCAGCAGCCTTTGTGTTTTTCTCAATACAGTTCTCCTTTAATGCATTTCACTGATCATCATTAAGTTATTTAGAATACTTTTTTGTATACTAAATGGTAAATCGAATCTATTTTTTTAAGCTTTTATTTAGCTTGTTATTGAAGACAGGAGGCAACAGAGGTGATTATGTTTGCATTATGTGTAATTTTATCATTAGCAATGTTTGGCTGACATATTCTCAAGTATTATGCACCCATTACCACATATGTTCATAATGGTAAAGATATTGAAGTATAGTGTAATCTCACATTATCAGGTCATCAGTCTGTAATTTGATTTCATTAGAGCTAAGCCCATATTCATATGATGAAAAGTAAGATGACACAAACTTGATTACGGTCATTTCCTCTTACCTTCAGCCAGAAGCTTGAGGGAATACGTGTTGAAAATACAATTTTTAAATGAACATAAAGATCTGAAAACTTAAACGTAAAACTGTTCCACAATTTTAAGAAATAATTTGTGTTTTCTTTTATAATTAGTGGTACCTAATTCCAGGAAACCATGCAGCAAGGCAGACAACAGTGGCACACATTGGTCATAAATGGCCACAAATTGGGATCTTTCAGGTAGGAAATTGGTTATATGCTGATCTGTTGGGTCTAGTTCAAGAAATCATCAAATTACATCAAGGAGAAATTACTTATACAGCACTCAACAGTAGTTTCAACAGATTGTTTGATAGATTAATTATGGCCCTGGATTATTTCACCTTTACAAAAAAAAAAAAAAAAACACACTATGCTGTTCCATTTTGGTGTAGCAGCGTAGTGTACTAAACCTACCTTCCAGGCAGGGCTCTATTTCAGTTAAAATAATGTAGGCCAAAATCGCATTACAAAGAAACCTTCTTAAAATCTTCTACAGCCTGCAATGACTCTGTTTCAAGTTACTGTAGTGATGGAGTAGCGCCCCCTAGTGTCACAGGAGAGAACACTGTCCCATTCCTTTGGGTCACATATGCGCAGTGTGTACTCTCTCCTGTAGAGTTTGATGAACTCAGTGGCTGTGTACAGACTACACATGTGCAGTTCAAAAGAACAGAACAGTGCACCTTCCTGTGGCACCAGGAGGCACTACAATGCGATACAAGTCATATTGTAATTGAATGTTATTAAAAATTACCTTTCTTTTTCAATCTGCAGCCACTGTAATTTTCTATAAATGCAATGCAATATGGCTACACAGAGTTGTTCTGTACACAGAATGTGTACTGACCACTACCCAGAAACATAATTTCCTGCTTGTGTGATTAACTCACCAATTTTCCCAGAAGTCTGCCTAAGATACAAGTCAGATTTCAGGCATCTCCGGCAACAAAAATTTTATTTTTGGTGATATTTTTCCAATAGGAACATGTCTAAAGGGATGCAGGCCCAGTAGCTTTCCTCATTAGTGCTCTGCAGCTGCCACAGCTGACGGATAATTATGAAACCACTCCCATTAGACCCACTCAGTACAGAGGCACAGACAAACACACATGGATTTCTTCAGAATAACAAAAGGTAAGAATCTGCAACAAAGGTTTTTATAATCCTTGCAATGTACTAAGATCATCCAGAGGGGAATGTTACGCTTTAACAAATTTAAAGTAGGCATTATCCCAATTTGGCTACAAGTGTTGAAATACACTTTAACCACTTCAGCCCCGGACCAATTTGCAGCTAAAGGACCAGGCCCCTTTTTGCAATTCGGCACTGCGTCGCTTTAACTAACAATTGCGCGGTCATGCGACGTGGCTCCAAAACAAAATTGGCGTCCTTTTTTTTTTTTTTTTGTTTTTTTTATTTTTTTTTTTTTTTTTTTTTTTTTTTTTTTTTTTTTTTTTTTTTTTTTTATTTTGTCTTCCTTTTTTTCCCACAAATAGAGCTTTCTTTTGGTGGTATTTGATCGCCCCTGCGGTTTTTATTTTTTGCGCTATAAACAAAAATAGAGTGACAATTTTGAAAAAAATGCAATATTTTTTACTTTTTGCTATAATAAATATCCCCAAAAAATATATAAAAAAACATTTTTTTTCCTCAGTTTAGGCCGATACGTATTCTTCTACATATTTTTGGTAAAAAAAATCGCAATTAGCGATTATTGATTAGTTTGCGCAAAAGTTATAGCGTTTACAAAATAGGGGATAGTTTTATAGCATTTTTATTAATATTTTTTTTTTTATTAGTAATGGCGGCGATCAGCGATTTTTATTGTGACTGCGACATTTTGGCGGACACATCGGACATTTTTGACACATTTTTGGGACATTTGTCATTTATACAGCAATCACTGCTATTTAAATAGCACTGATTCCTATGTAAATGACAGTTGTAGTTAGGGGGTTAACCACTAGGGGGCGGGGAGGAGTCAGTGTGACGTGTTGTGTTTTTTTTACAGTAGGGGGGCGTGGCTGTACGTGTGACGTCATTGATCGGCGTTCCCGATGACAGGGAACCGCCGATCACTGACAGTCAGTGTAGGAAGCGCGGGGAGAGGTTTGTTTACATAGACCTCTCCCCGTTCTTCAGCTCCGTAACCCGATCGCGGGATACCAGCGGCGATCGGGTCCGCTGGTCCCGCGGCCGGGGTCACGGAGCTCCCGACCGGGTCGCGAGCGCGCCGCTAGCGGCGCGCGCGCGACCCACGGGCAGGCACATGCACGATCACGTACAGGTACGTGATTCTGCCTGCCCGAGCCATTCTGCTGACGTATATATGCAGTGGCCGGTCGGGAAGCGGTTAAACTGGGGGCGATTCTCGAAGAATATCTCCGAAAAAAAATTGTTTTATGTTTCTTACACATCTCTACGCATCCAATTCATGCCTCACCCTTTCCTCTGTGTTTAACACAAATGTGGAAGTGCTGATGTGATAAAACACATCTCTTCCCTTCATTACTCTGTCTGCTTGTGTCTGTTTCTGACGTAATTACTATGCAGCCTTCACCTACAGAGCACCTGAGAGACCCAATGATTATGGGATATGTAGTTTCCTCATAGGAAGTGTCTGTTTTCACACCACAGAGTTCAGGTATTAACCTGTGTAGTGTCAAGTTGCATGCCTTATGTTTGAACACATATAGAAACTGCTGAACAAAGAACGGGAAGATTTACTTTACTATGGGCTCTGTGTACAGGCCAACAAATATCACCATGAAACTACAAAATCAATGCACTTGTTACACAGGTGAAAAACACAAGATGCAGGTAGGAATGTTCATAATGGCTTTAACAAGCTTTTTACAAGCACTAAATAAATATTAAAACCTGTAGCTGCAGATATAGTGGTGTAATTCATCCCCAAGGTTTGCATCTGAAGCTTTTATTCTTTGACTTTCTTTCCATTGCTAACGTACCCCCTGCCAGGAGTGAGCTGGCATCCTGCCAGCCTGTTAATCTCTATCACAACTTTGGGGCCCTTTTAAGGTTGTTAGTGGTTCCGTGAGCAATGGCAAATTGATTTCTTACCTGCTCTGACCACCAGTGCAAGTGGTTACTTCTAAAATGACCACTAATGTCACTAATACCACAATTTTTGGGAGAAGTAATTTGTCAATTTATCTCTTCCCAGCCACCTTTCAACCAACCTCTAAAAAAGGGTGGTCACCCTTGTGAATGACTTCTAACTGCATTTGCCAAAGTAAAGACAGACTTCTTCATAATGGCTGCTGCAGATAGGCAGGGCCGGACTTACCATTGGGCTTGACTGGGCTCCGTGGGCCCTGCCGAGATACATAGCCGAGTGCACTAGGCTCCGCTCCGCTCACAGTCACACCCAGTCCCGCCCTATGATGGACATAACACAGGGACTGGGCGTGACTGACTGTGAGTGGAGCCGAGTACACTCGGCTACTCTCGGCTTCGCTCGGGACTGCGAAAGACCCAAGAGCCGCCGAGAGGACCTGAGAGCCGCAGAGAGCCGCAGAGAGCCGCCAAGAGGACACGAGAGACGCCGAGATACAGAGGACTCTGTATCTCAGCGGCGCCATTTTTAAACTTCAAGACTGCAATGACAAGGCTGCAAATGACAAGGCTACACTGACAAGACTGCAAATGACACTGACAAGGCTGTAAATGACAAGGCTACACTGACAAGGCTGCAAATGACACTGACAAGGCTGTAAATTACAAGGCTACACTGACAAGGCTGCAAATGACACTGGACAAGGCTGCAGATGGATGGGCAAGGCTGCAGATGGACACTGATAAGGCTGCATTGATGGGCATTTAAATGTAAGTTTTTTCCTTAAACTTCCCTCCTAAATGTTTTTTTCCTTAAAATTCCCTCCTAAACTTGGGGTGCGTGTTATACGCCAGCGTGTGTTAAACGCCTATAAATACGGTAATGTATAGAAGGTAGGGCCCAAAAGTGACTCAAGCCCAGGGGCCCCCACCACCCTAAGTCCTTAGGGACAGGGTGACAGGGTGATTCTGTCTTCCAGCTTATACTAAGAGCTGAATGTTCCATCATTGGATGGACTGGCCATTTTATGACACCTGTCTGGTAAACATTTGCTGGCTTAGCAATGATTCCCATGAAATAAAACGATGAAAGCCTCTGCTGTCACAATTTGATCATGTGCTACATCCTGGCTGCTGACCTATTTTGTGAACTATCAATGAATGCTTTTCAAACAAAACGTTTAGTTCTCCATAATTACCTGTTTCCTTTCATTTTTCTCTGTAGCATTCGATTGTCTGCAAAATACAAGCCCAGCACATATCCTTTCAACGTGTGGGCAGAAAGGTCAATTTCTATTTGAAGTTTTCTTGCTTTTGAAAACTTGTAGTCCAAAATGTTTTACAATATGCTTATGCTTTGTTGTAGTCGGATCAGTTAGCTTTATGTATGATTTGAGCTGGGGGCACAATGTAAAGGCCATATATACAGGTGCCAAGGGGCAGTAGTTGACCTGTGTTCTGGATTCCTGCCAAGGGGTCACTACATGGCCAGGGAAACTTCAAAGCCTGATTGGCAAAGCCTGCCTGAAGAGCTTTAACCCCCTTTTACAAGCGAATACTTTCATGCTCCAGTACATTAACAGTGGTTCTTCTTCCTCCTAAAGGTAAAAGAGGTGCTGCTGACACAAATACGTTGATGAAGTTTTCAGAATTTTACTGAAAAACAAATTACACCCAAAACAATTTACTTTTGAATAGGATAGTTAGAACTTAGAATCCATGTTGGGTTTTATCACTGTCTGTACCCCTATATAGGAGATCAACCCTCATTTCCTGTCCCAGTGACAGAGTCAGGAAGTAATGACAAACCTCTCTGAAGGTGACAGAGACAGCAACAAATGCACATTTATTTAGTAAAGTAACAAAATGTCAGAACCTTGGTTGGGTTTTTATTGCTCTCTATGTGTTCCTATCCTGGCAACAACTGCACTCTTTAATTTCTTGTCCTGGTGTCACTGGAACAGGAAGTGAAGGGAAATCATTTTACAGACAATAAAAAGTTGACAGAGGTTCTGACTTAAGTTGAACGAAAAAAAAACAAATAGATTTACATAGTTAATCTGGTTGAAAAAAAAGACACAAGTCCATCCAGTTCAACCAACACAGAAATAAAAAAAAAAAAGAAAACCAACACACTCAAATAAAAAACGTCCATGTACACTATCCAATACTCACAGTTGCGCCAAAGGAAGGCAAAACAATCTCAATAAAGCATAATCCAATTTGCTCCAGTGAAGGGAATACATTCCTTCCTGATCTCTCAATAGGCCATCGGATATTCCCTGGATCAACTTTACCTATAAATATTAGTATCCAGTTATATTATGTGCTTTTAGGAAAGAATATAGACCTTTTTAAAAAAAAAAAAAACAATCTACTGAGCTGGACAGTGCTTCAGGGAGTCTATGTCACATTTTCACAGCTCTAATGCCCCGTACACACGGTCGGAAAATCCGACCACAAAATCCATCGGATTTTTTCAGACGGATTTTGTCCGACACTGGTGTTGCATACACACGGTCGGACAAAGTTGTCGGAAAATCCGATCATTCTGAACGTGGTGACGTTTGTTGCCTACGACGGGACTACATAGAGGCTAGTAGCCAATAGATTTGGTCTTGTAATGTGATTTGAGCATGCGTGGCACTTTGTCCGTCGGAATTCGCTACACACGATCGGAAAAAGTCCGATAGGACTTTGTTGTCGGAAAAATTGAGAGCAGGAGATAAAACTTTGTCCGTCGGAAAATCCGACGGAAAAAGTCCGATGGAGCCTACACACGGTCGGAATTTCCGACAACATTGTCCGATAGGACATTTTCTGTCGGAAAATCCGACCGTGTGTACGGGGCATTACTGTGAAGAAGCCTTTCCGTATTTGGAGATTAAAATCTCTTTTCCCCCAGACGTAAAGAGTGCCCCCTTGTCCTCTGTAATGACCTTAAAGTGAATAACTCACCACCAAGTTCACTATATGGACCCCTTATGTATTTGTACATGTTGATCATATCCCTCCTTAACCACTTGCTTACTGGGCACTTAAACACCCTTCCTGCCCAGACCAATTTTCAGCTTTCGGTGCTCTCACACTTTGAATGACAATTACTCAGTCATGCAACATTGTACCCAAATTAATTTTTTGTCCTTTTTTTCCCACAAATAGAGCTTTCTTTTGGTGGTATTTGATTACCTCTGGGTTTTTTATTTTTTGCCTTATAAATGAAAAAAGACCGAAAATTTTGAAAAAAAAACGCATTTTTCTTTGTTTCTGTGATAAAATTTAGCAAATTATTAATTTTTCTTCATAAATTTTGGCCACAATTTATACTGCTACATATCTTTGGTAAAAATAACCCAAATTAGTGGATATTATTTGGTCTTTGTGAAAGTTACAGACTCTACAAACTGTGGTGCGAATCATACAAAATTTATCACATCTGATGCACTGGTGGCCTATCTCATTTCTTGTGACCCGAACAAGCCAGGAAAGTACAAATACCCCCCAAATGACCCCTTTTTTGAAAGTAGACATCCCAAGGTATTTAGTAAGAGGCATGGTGAGCTTTTTGATGTTGTCATTTTTTTCCCACAATTCTTTGCAAAATGAATTATTTTTTTATTTTAAATTTTTTTCCACAAAATTGTCATTGTAATAGGTTATTTCTCTCACATGGAATGTGTATACCACAAATGACACCCCAAAATAAATTCTGCTACTCCTGAGTATTACGATACCACATATGTGGGACTTTTACACAGCCTGGCCACTTAGAGAGGCCCAACATGCAGGGAGCGCCATCACGTGTTCTAGGAGCATAAATTACACATCTAACTTGTTGACTACCTATTACACTTTTGAAGGCCCTGGAGCACCAGGACAATGACACGTGACACTGACGTGGCACTGATTACAGGTGGCACTGATACGTGGCACTGATTACAGGTGGCACTGATACGTGGCACTGATGACACGTGACACTGATGTGGCACTGGTGACAGATGGCACTAGTATGGAGCACTGATGACACGTGACACTGATGACAGACGGCACTAATACGGGGCACTGATGACACGTGACACTGACAGATGGCACTAATATGTGGCACTGGTGACAGATGGCACTGATGAGAGATGGCACTAATATGTGGCACTGATGAGAGATGGCACCGACACGTGGCACTGATGACACGTGGCACTGACGTGACACTGATGACAGATGGCACTGATACGTGGCATTGATGACACGTGACACTGATGACAGATGGCACTGATACGTGGCATTGATGACACGTGACACTGATAACAGATGGCACGTGACACTGACAGGTGGCACTGATGACAGATGGCACTGATACGTGGCACTGATGACAGATGGCACTAATATGTGGCACTGATGACACGTGACACTAATATGGCACTGATGACAGATGGCACTGACGTGGCACTGATGACACGTGGCACTGATGACAGATGGCACTTATACGTGGCACTGGGGACAGGTGGCACTGGCAGATGGCACTGGGGACAGGTGCACTGGGGACAGATGGATGGGGACACAGATGGATGGGGACACAGGTGGGGACACAGATGGGGACAGATGGATGGGGACAGATGGATGAGGACAGATGGATGGGGACACAGATGGATGGGGACACATGGATGGGGACACAGGTGGGGACACATATGAGGACAGATGGATGGGGACACATGGATGGGGACACATGGATGGGGACACATGGATGGGGACACAGGTGGGGACACATGGATGGGGACACAGATGGGGACACATGGATGGGGACACATGGATGGGGACAGATGGATGGGGACAGATGGATGGGGACACAGGTGGGGACACAGATGGGGACAGATGGATGGGGACAGATGACAGATGGATGGGGACACAGATCGCACATTTCGTTTTTTTTTTTTTTTTTTACTTACGGCTGCTGCAGCCCGTTGATCTCTCTCTCCCCACGCGCTGTCTGTGTGAGGAGAGAGAGCGGCGCTGACAGATGATCTCATATGTTTCCATATGAGATCATCTCTCATTGGACACGCCGATCTCGCTGTAAACGGCCGCTGTGATTGGCCGTTTACAGCGATCTGTGACCGGCTGTGTCCGACGGACACGGCCAGCACAGAACTTCCCCGATGCGCGCTCTCAGGAGCACGCTTTAGTGAAGTAAACAACAGGATGTCCAGGGACGTCCTCCCTGCAGGGAGCGTCCGCGCTGCAGCCGTCTTTCGGCTATAGCGCGGGCACGAAGAGGTTAATATCCTTTTCTCAAGAGAGAATAAATTCAGTTTATCTAATCTTGTGTGAACTGGTGCCCAAAACTGAACTGCATATAGATTTCTCCATCCAGTAAACGAGATAGGTGGAGGAATCCACCCAGCTGGGACATTGTCAGAATACACTTATCAGTAGGTGCAGCTGATTGGCTGCAGCCGCTGATTGATGGAAACTTTTCCAACATATTCTTTCAAGAGAGGTTGAATAAACAATCAATTTCTTTCTAGCAGGGAAACCCACACACTGATCAAAATGCAATCAGTGTATGGCCAGCTGTACACACTTACTGAAAAATAAAAATAAAAAAGGCAAGAGATACATTTATATCAAAAACTTTTACTGTATAACAAAACTGTCTACACTGCCCCTACTAGCTCATCAGATTTGAATTTGGTTATTTTGGGTCACAGAAATTTTTTGTATATGAGGTGCCATATTTACCTTGTTACCAACTTTCACTGGCTTTTGTGTCTGTCCTCTCTGCAGTTATAAATATTATACAGAATTTATATAGCGCCAACAGTTTGCGCAGCACTTTACAATATAAAGGGAGACAATACAGCAACAATACAATTCAATGCAAGACGGTTAGAAGGGCCCTGCTCCTGCAAACTTACATTATCTAATGCACTGTACACACGGTCGGAAATTCCAAAGGAAAATGTCCGATCGGATCATGTTGTCGGAAAATCCACCCGTGTGTGGGCTCCATCTGACTTTTTCAGTCGGAATTTCCAACGGAAAAAATTTGAGTTCCTGCTCTCAAATTTTCCGACAACAAAATCCGATCGGACTTTTTCCGATCGCGTGTAGAGAATTCCGACGGACAAAGTGCCACGCATGCTCAGATCAAATTACGAGACCAAAGCTATTGGCTAATAGCCTCTACGTAGTTCCGTCGCACTCAATGAACGTCACCACGTTCAGAATGATCGGATTTTCCGACAACTTTGTCCGACCGTGTGTATGCAACACCAGTGTCGGACAAAATCAGTCGGAAAAAATCCAACGGATTTTGTGGTCGGAATTTCCGACCGTGTGTACGGGGCATAAGAGGGAGGGCCTGTTGAAACAAAAGGTAGTAACTGTGAGGGATGAACCTGATGGGAGAAGTAGAAGATTTGGTTGGTAGCTGAAGGCAGGATAGGCCTCCCTGAAGACATGGGTTTTTAGGGATCTCCTAAAAGTGGAAATAACCGGACAGATTGGGGTAGTGAGTTCCAGAGGATGGGAGAGGCTCCCATACAATAAATATAATATTATAATAATTGTAAGTGGATGGGCAGGAAATTGCAACAACTGGCAAGTCCACTGGCTAGGTCAGTGGTCCTCAACCGCTGGGCCGTGGCCCCCCTGCCAGGCCACGGGCTCCTTCCCTCCTCCCAGGCCTTTAGCTAGCTGCATGTCAGTGTTAAAACGGTTGTAACTCTAAAAAAAAAAAAAAAAAAAAAGATCCTTTTCCTTTAAAGCATGATATACAGCACAGTGCTTCTGTGGTGTAATTTGTCCCATCCTATGCTGTGAAATACCTGGTAATCCTGCTTGTTCCTGTGTCCCTCTAGGTGTGTTGACCACAGTAATCATGGCTGCTGATCCCTGATACCGTTGTCAGTTTACGTGCCTCCGTCATCGCGCTGTGTGGTCACTCTCTCTCTCTCCCCCTCCCTCCCTGCCTGTCAGCTCAGTAGTCTGTGCTGTGAGAGACCATCTTTTTCCCACCCCTTACCTCACACCGCTATTCCCTGTGGCTGTAAGGTCACTGAGAATAAATACTGGTTTCCCCTCTGTTATAGCAAGCTATATTGTAGTGTCTGTGTTTCTTTTAAATTAAATACCTTATTTCACAGTGCTGCTGTGTGGTCATGTGACCTCCCGGCTGAGGTCAGAGGGGAATTTCAGCTCCTCCCACTGTAGTCCTCAGATTGGGGAAGGAGAGTGGCGGGAGGTCACCTGACGGCACAGCCACGCAGTGAAATTAGGTATTTAGCTTCAATAAAAAAAACATACACTGTACAGTATAGCTCGTTATAACAGAGGAGATTCCAGTAATTGCCCTCAGGGACTTTACAACGCTTTCATTTTGATGTCAAATTACTATTTAGTTTTAGTCAGTCTTTTGACTAAAATGCCATTTTAGTTTTAGTCGTATTTTAGTCATCTGAATTGTTTTAGTTTTAGTCGTATTTTAGTCGACTAAAATGTACTGGAGTTTTTAGTTGGACTAAAATACAGCAAAAACAATCTAAAATCTAATGGGTTTAGTTAAACTGTAATGCATGATTTAAGCACTTTTTTACAATATCCAAACTCATTATATACTCATGGAGTAAAAATCTAACATGTAGTGGGGATGGGGAAGTAAATGGGAGTGAGGGAGAACTGGTCTGGGGAGGCTGTTATTTTGGCAAGTGCATAAGCACTGCTACCTTGCTGGAAAGGGGAAACAAATAAAGCGTGCTTTGCAGAGCATTGTTCCCAAACTACCAGGCAGCAGCGTGTCAGACAGAGGGAGCCTGCGTCCCTCAGCCAATACAGCTTGTCAGGGGGCTGAGGCTTTAACGGACAGGCGGAGCTCCAAGGAAAGAGGAAGTTCAGGTGAGTAAAGGTTCCTCCCTCACACTGTTTTTGTTCATCAATGAAAATTGGAATTGATTTTTGGCAATTGATTTAATTAAAATTATATTTTAATTTAGTTTTCGTCACTGAAAACATGCAGCTGATGAAAATTATGCCGAAAATATTTTCGTCAACAAAATGATCACTACTGCATATCCTCTAATGTCTAGGGATAGGCCGAATGGACCCCTGTTTGCACCAGAACTTTCGAACAACGCAAAAGTTCGGACCCGAACGTCAAAAATCAAAAGTGCCCATTTTGAAGGTTTACATACAAGTATTTGGACATACAATAGTTATAGGGGTCCGGGTCCTGCCCTGGGATATTAATAAAAAAAAAAGTTTGTGAAAAACTTGAAAGCAAAAAAAAGAAAAATTTCTTCAAATATAGTGCCTGGGGGGACCCTTAGTCTACCTGTAAAGTGGCAGATCTGTACCATGTCTAGAATCTGCTGAAGCAATAATTGCATTTATAAAGCCAACAAAAATGACATTTTCCCTTCAAGCTGTCTTTATTTTACTCAGCAACAGCTGGAGAGCCAGTGTGTATGATGAGGCCACAATGTAGTACACTGGGAACAAGATTAGAGAGTTTTTGGATACATTTTGGTGTCACTTAGACTTTGGAAAGAAGTAACGGGTGTGTAAAAATTGGTCTTTGGGTGTCGGTGGCGCCTTCCCACCGTAACCCTATAGAGGTACTCTTGATGAAAAAAATTGCAATGATATGCATCTGTCAAACAGGTGCTGAAAAATTGGTCTTTGGGTGTTAATTGTGCCCATGAAACATATACCAAAAACATTCGTCCAGATGAAATGATGAACACCCTCAAAGCTAGGCAGCCACGAAGTCCTGTAGAGATTCCACATCCCAAAAAGACTTAATCAGTGACATCGGCATCAGGGGCTTCATAGCTGGTAATCCGGGACTGATTTTTTTTTTTTGGCGTTAAACTGGCAGTAACGTACGCAAAACTATATGGCGTTAAACTGGCAGTAACGAACACAAAACGATATGGCGTTAAACTGGCAGCAACACGGACTGAAGTAAATGGCGTTAAACTGGCAGTAATGCACACAGAAATAAATGGAGATAAACTGGCAGTAATGCAATCAAATAGATGGCATTCAACCATCACTACACTGACGCTATCTGAACTGAACTAGCGATACACTAATGTCAAGATTACTGACACGGTCTCACTACACTACACTGAAACTATCTGAGCTGTCCCTACTCTAGCTGCACATTATGCAAAGCTGAATTATGGCCCTCCTCACTACACTCACACTATCACTAGACTGACACTAAAGTAATATTCTACACTGACAATTGAAGCAAAATAGTATAGAATAGCACACTAACTAACTAATAGCACTGAACAGAGCCCTGTTCTATCTCTCTCCATGCCGAAATCACACTAAAAATGGCTGGAATTGAAAGAATACTTTTATACTGTCGGGCGGGAATGAGCCATGATTGGATAAAGTCATGATGACAGTGTCCAATCATGACTCTGACAGTGCTCTGTGCCCTGATTGGCTGAAGCTTTCACTGCTTCAGCCAAACAGGGCTTGCAATGCACTGTTCATCGCCGCAATGCATTGTGGTCGGTTCAGGGGGGGGACAAACGTTCGAACGACCCGTTTGTTTGGCTGTTCACCGAACGTCCGAACAACGAAAGTTCGGCCCGAACCGTTCGCCCATCCCTACTAACATCCTACAGTGCCTCCAAGCTCTCATAGTTCCATCCAATCTCCTATAGTGGCCTGCAGTGCCCCTCAACCTCTTAGAGTCCCCCCAATAGCCTTCAGTCCTCACAGTGTTTGACAATCTTCCAAAGTCCCTTGCAGTTACTTGAGCTTGCTGCAGAGCCTCCATCCACCCATTGCTTTCCCAATAGTGTCCCACAGCCCCCATAGTACCCTCCAGTCCCCCACACTGCCCTGCAAATCCCTCAGCCTTCTGGAAAGGCCCCCAGCAGCCTCTAAAGACCCCATCCCCCGCAGTGGCTCTCAGCTCCCTCCAGAAGCCTCATCCCCTACAGGGCCACTAAGTCTACTGCAAAGACCCTAACCCCCTACAGAACTTTCATCCCTCCACAGTGACACCCAGCCCCATCCAGAGATTCAATGGTATTTTGTATCCCCATACTTTTATTGTGTGGCCTCAGTAAGGTTGAGAAACACTAGGCTAGTTCAAACGTGAAATTAAATGGGGCAATTTAGTGGAGATGGTTGTGAAGAAAATTTCCAGCATCATGCATGTTGCAAACATTTTATAACTTACATCGCCAGACTGTAGATTATAATGGTCAGAACATAAGCTAATACAGAAATGAGCTACAGGATAAAGAAAACATCCAAACTGTGAAGACAATCTGATCTATGTGAAAGGACATGGTGACATCAGTTGCTCTATAGACTACATCTGGTTTGTGTGTACACTCAGTCAGTGTACCATTGCCAACAGATGTGCTCTCACAGGACTGCCATCATCTGCCTGACTCTTCTGGGCATTCTATCAAGTAATGGCATCTGTCACCATGCAAATTCTGAAGCATCAATTGGCTGCTTCACGTACTGGGGACTATTTTGTATTCAGCCGGGGGATATCAGAAAATACTGTTTATCATTAGATGTGTTCTGTCTACTACAGATCTCAGTGAAAAGGAGTTTAGTAGGGATCTAGTCGATGTAACTAGACTGTTAATCAAAAAACAATAATTAGGTTTGACCATTCAAGGTAGTAACCTTCTTTTACGTTTATTGAATGTCTTACATGTGTTTAAAAGTTTGATCGAATATGATTTTACAGATTCCATGTGGTTCAATATCCGGCATGGCACCAAGGCCATGTTCTTGCTGGTGAATCCATTGTCCATGCTTTCCACCCACAAGCAGAATAATGAAAGTTAATAGCCAGCAGCAGGCCCATACAAAATGGTCTGTTGTGCTTCAGCCTGTGACCCCCTACTATATGTGTATTGTGCTGTTCAGCTCAGTATAATGATCAGACTTGACATCTACCGAGACTGTGGTGTTGGTCAAAACTTCCCTCTATCGAATGCATATCTGAACATAGATAAATGCCTTTAGGCTGGTCATAGATGGATTGAAATTCTGAAATTTTCAACCTATCTATAGCCGTTCCTGTTTGACAGGAGTCAATCTAATGATTTAAGTCTGACAGGTGGACCTGATCAGAAGGTCCATGCAGCCCTATGAACAGGTGGGTGTAAATAGACTTGTGTCCATTTACACCTGCCTACCTCTGGGTCTAATCAGGTGGACATGTACGGTTTGTTTTGTTCTGGTTATTCGGAAATTCAGATGTATCTAAATTTCTGAATACAACAGTAACGAATCTGAAATAAACAATAACGAAACAACAAAATTCAATAATTTAATTTGGATTTTAGAAGCATCGAAACGAAACGAATGATTCAAATTCATTTGATAATAGCTGCTTGTTAAGGAGTGGAGCGGCCTGCTGGCCTTAACAACCGATGACTCCTCAGCTGTCAGAGCAATTCACCACTGACAGTAGAATATAAACAAACCAGTTCTAGTATTAAACCAATTTATACCAGGCCCTTTGGGTCTGGTATGGATTTAAAGAGGAACCCTACCCCAAAGTTAAAAAAAAACGGCACAGAGATCCCCCCCACAATCCATACCAGGCCCTTAGGTCTGGTATGGATTTTAAGGGCAACCCCACCCCATTAAAAAAAAATGGCATGGAGTTCCCCCCAAAATATGCACCAGACCCTTATTTGAGCATGCAGCCCAGCAGGCCAGGAAAAGTGTGTGGGGGGAGAGCGAGAACCATACCAGGCCATATGCCCTTAACATGGGGGGGGCCCTGCCCCAAAGCACCTTGTCCCCATATTGTCCCCAAGAGCCTCTTTCCCACAACTCTGGGCGGTAGTTGTGGAGGTCTGTGGGGGGGGGGGGGGGGCTTACCAGAATCTAGAAGCCCTCTTTAGCAAGGGAGCTCCCAGAAACCACCCCCCTCCCCCATGTGAATGAGTATCCCTACTCCTACTCCAAAATAAGTGTCAAAAAATAAATAAAAACACAGACATTTTTTGATAAGTCCTATCTTAAAAAAGCAAGTAAATCCAGCGTCAATCAAGATGAATGCGGCTGCTGCCCCCCAATAAAAAGAAAGCCGCACTTGGCTTGCCTCCTGAAGTCTGACATGTTCGGTTCTCAACGACATTGAATAAACAAAGGAGCAGGGTCACCTGTGGCAGTGGATGACTCTACCCCTTTGTTTATTTAGCGTCGCTGGGCACTCGTTGACTGATAGCTCTGGTTCCCAGGGCCGACGGGGGACATTGTTTTTTTTTTAATAAAGGACTTGTCAAAAACTGTCTCTGTGTTTTTATTTTTGACAATTTTTTGGTGCATGAATAGTGTTGTTGGGATAGGTTTCCCCATACTCATTCACATAGGGGGGTGTGGGCAGGTTGGGGGGCTGCTTGTTAAAGGGGGCTTCCAGATTCCAAAAAGCCCCCCACCCACAGACCCCCACAACCACTGCCCAGGTTTGTGGAGAAGAGGCCCTTTGTCCCCATCAACATGGAGACAAGGTGCTTTACGGGGGGGGGGGGGGGCTGGATGTGGATTGAGGAGACCCCCACGCTGTTTTATATTCTGGAATCCCGCTGACAGCTGATGAGTCATTGGTCGTTAAGGACACAGAGGCTGGCAGGCCACCCTGCTCCTGAACAACCAGCTCTTCTTCACAATGAATTAAAATGGATTAGATATTTTCAATTCAAATTTGATTTGAATACTTCAAATCCATTGAAAAAAATTTACCGTATATACTCGAATATAAACCGAGATTTTCAGACCCTTTTTTAGGTCTGAAAGTCCACCCCTCGGCTTATATTCGAGTCACCGCCGTCTGCCTACATGAACAGCTTGTCATGCAGACAGACGCAGTGTTCAAAAGCCGCGCCGCCTCCTCCCGCCCGTCCGTGATAGGCGGACACAAATTTTCCCAGCAGTACAGTGTTCCGCCTATCACGGATGGACTGTCATTCTCATCTCATGGACGAGGATGAGAGAATGTCCGTGATAGGCGGAACACTGCACACTGACTGCTGGGAAAAAAGTGTTCCTCCTATCACGGACGAGGAGGAGGCGCGGCTTTTAAATTTGTAATGGCGCCGTACGCCGTACACGCTGTGGGGGGGGACAGAGCGGGACCTCATCGGCTGCACGGACCCCGGACCCAGGACACAGGACCCCGGACCCACGGACTCACAGACCCACAGATCGGCGGATCGGCACAGGTAGGCTGCAATGGGGACACGGGCTGCAATGGGGACATGCAGATGGGCATTGCTGACCCTTTTTCCACTTACAGTAGCTGCTGCATTGTTGCCCCTCGGCTTATACACGGGTCAATACGTTTCCCCATTTTTTTGTGGTGATTTAGGGGCCTCGGCTTATACTCGGGACGGCCTATACTCGAGTATATACGGTAATCTGGTCGAAAATGAATAAACAAATGTGAAATAAACAAATTTTGTTATGAATGCAACAAAACTAAATGAGTAACTTAATGAATCAATCCAAAACAACTTTTATTTTGTTCTGCACATGTCTACAATCAGATCCACCAAAAAAATGGCATCCTTTTCCATTTTGGCAGACCGAATCAGAGGTAGCCTGATATAAACCGCCAGCGGAGTTCGTGGCACACCTGGCTGCCCATAGAGCTCAGTGGGGTCTGTCTGTGTCTGCTCTGCAGAAACTCAGCAAGCATCTGTCCGACTCTGCTCTGATCAGCAGGGCATCACCAGATCCCCTTCTGATCGCAACAGGGTCCGCTCTGTGAGATAGGGGTCTTATACATCTACATGGATGCTGGGGATGCAGATTTTCTCATATTACAACACTGGGACAGATCAAATTATTATAACAGGGAAACCCTACAACTAACAGAGGTTAGTGGAGAGACCTGTCATAGAATCTACAGAACATAAACAGGTAAGATTCTGCAAGTTTGTTAGATTCTTTGCAGTGTACAAATCAGGTGTATGAGGCTGGGATAAAAATTTCTCTGACAGGTAAGTATCGTTGGGAAAAGTTCCCTTAAACATTGAAAAGCATACATACAGTACACTTGGCTTTGTATGAATGTGACATTTACTCTGGCTATATCCTGTGAGAAAATAAACAGACACTGGCATCAGCAAATGTACAACGTGTACCCGTGTGCCATAAATATATCCAGCTCTTGGAGGAAACGTGGCAGTTCTTTGCTCCAGCAGAGCCATATTAGTATTCTGAACATGGTAGCCTTCATTACAATGGACTCTAATGAAATATCCCGGATAATTTGTCTGTATGAATTCTTTATCCTCAGCAGAGAATGATTGTTATTGGTCCTGCTTTTGAAATCCCATTAAACAGTTTTCACCATTTAGAAAGGCATACAATAATACTTTAATGCTGTATTTTTAGCAGCATCATAAAAAGGCAGCAGAAGAGACTTTATAATCTCTGCAGTTCCATTTATTTTTAATGTTAGCTTTTCAGAGACTACAATCTGCAAAAATACTTAAATTGCAATTTATGACGTGGAACTTTGTCTCAAGATAAAAATTAAACAATTTTTTTACAAACAAAGTGTTACATGTGTGCTGGATAATTCTCATAAACTGAGATTACTAAATGCATGATGAACCGCTAGTAGTGTTTATACCTAATAAACTGAGTTTTATTCGGATCGTAGCAGGCTGAATACCTGCATTTTATCGGACATGGAGAGTTAGTTTACTGCCTGCAGGTAGGAGAATTTATCATACAATATATAATATATATATATATTTTTTTTTAAATCATATAATAGATTCTATGTTGTATTGTAAATAAATGAGAAACTAAAGGCCCGTACACACGATCGGACTTTTTGACAACCAACATGCAAATTAGCTGTTTTGGACCAACATCCGACCGTGTGTACGCTCCATCGGACCAACTTTTTCCAGGTTTCATCGGACTTTTGTTGGCTGTGCGAACGGACCAACTTTCTGCCAACAAAAGTCCGATGGACCAAAGTCCGACCGTGTGTACACAAAACCAACGGACTTTTGTACAAACCAATGCAGAACCAATGCAAAAGATCAGACAACAATACAGAAGTTGACCAAAGGTGGCGGTAAAGAGCAGAAAAACCAAGTGATTTGGTGAAAGTTGGCTGAAAAAAGTCCTGCCGTGTGTATGAAATACCAACTTGGGGCCAACGCCCTTTGGACAAAAATCCACAGGAAAGTTGGTCCACGGTCCGATCGTGTGTATGAGGCTTTAGAATAACAGGCTGCATGTAACATTAGTTTACAGCAGTTACATTAGTGTAACGCTAGTTTACTGCCGCCCCAAAATTTGTATGGCTAAATTAAAGTGGTTGTAAATGAAAATAAAAACTTGTTACTTCCTCTTAAAAAAAGTTGTTTGGTGTATGGGCCCTCTTATATCAAACAACTCTCTGCGCTTATGGGATGATAAACCTTGCTGATTTAGATATGTACACGATGTAAAGATATAAAAATCTAAATAAATAAATCAATATATCCGTATTAGTGTGATTAATTGGAAGGCCGGGTACCGGCCTGAAGTTATGGGAGGAGCCCGGAGGGTATTTAAGCAGCCCAAAGGCCGCCGGTCTTTGTCGGTTTCCTGTGCGTGATATCTGATACGTCAGACATCTAGGACCGACTCGTTCGAGACAAGCGCTGTTGGTGCCGGTTCGTGAGCTCCGTTTTCGTCTGTCCGTCTCCTCTTGTTGCAGTCCCGCGTCCCGCGTTCGTAAGTTGTGTTGTCCCTTCGTGTCGCACTCGTGTCGCCGAGTCGCAGTTTCGTACAGAGAGTCTGGTTCGGCTGTCGCAGGTAGGGCTTCGGCTCCCATGTTTTACGTTCTCATGCACTGCTTATCATGTCACTAAACTGTGGTCTGCGTAGCTCACGAACCACGCGCTGCTTGTCTCGAAACCTAAACACTTACTCGCACGTTTGTGGTTGTACACGATCGGGAGCCATCTAGCGGCACGCACATTCAGGGCCGCCCGCCACAACACTCCGACCGATGCCGCATCCGGCACTCAAGGGTTCCCCTTTCGCGGTCGTGCTACGCAGTCTTTGAATCGTTCAAACATGATTCACGCACGGGTGCCGTTCGCACTCACACGTATCGTTCATGTCCTGCCATTATTCGAATCGGTTGCGCCAGCGAGCGTGCCGAATCGCTATTTACATTCCGAATCGCTGTTGGCATATTAATTGTACGAATCACTTCGACCGTGTCGAAACATTTCACGTGTTAGCATGACAATCATTTCATCATTTCAAACATGGCTAACGTATCAGGCCATTCGGTCATGCTAAATCATTTTGCATCAGTTAAACAGGGCGTTCATGCCATCGATTCGATCCTGGTCCGGTCGCATCCATACATGCTCCGATCGGGGCGATCCAGATGCACGACTACCCGGCCTCATTTCGATACATGCGCCAAGGGCGGAATCGCATCACTGGTTGCGTACATTCCTGATTCTTGCCCCTGTCATGGTATATCATTTCTGTCACCTTACCACGCCCGGCATGTATGCAGTCACTTCCCTGCACTGATTCGGGTCAGCGTGCCCCAGGCCGGCCTCATTTCAATACATGCGCCAAGGGCGGAATCGCATCACTGGTTGCGTACATTCTTGATTCTTGCCCCTGTCATGGTATCTCATTTCGGTCACCTTACCACGCCCGGCATGAATGCAGTCACTTCCCCGCACTAATTCGTGTCGGCGTGCCCTAGGCCCGGCCTCATTTCAATACATGCGCCAAGGGCGGAATCGCATCACTGGTTTGCGTACATTCCTGATTCTTGCCCCTGTCATGGTATCTCATTTCTGTCACCTTACCACGCCCGGCATGAATGCAGTCACTTCCCCGCACTAATTCGTGTCGGCGTGCCCTAGGCCCGGCCTCATTTCAATACATGCGCCAAGGGCGGAATCGCATCACTGGTTTGCGTACATTCCTGATTCTTGCCCCTGTCATGGTATCTCATTTCTGTCACCTTACCACGCCCGGCATGAATGCAGTCACTTCCTCGCACTAATTCGTGTCGGCGTGCCCTAGGCCCGGCCTCATTTCAATACATGCGCCAAGGGCGGAATCGCATCACTGGTTTGCGTACATCCCTGATTCTTGCCCCTGTCATGGTATCTCATTTATGTCACCTTACCACGCCCGGCATGAATGCAGTCACTTCCCCGCACTAATTCGTGTCGGCGTGCCCTAGGCCCGGCCTCATTTCAATACATGCGCCAGGGGCGGAGTCGCAGAAAAAAAAAAAAAAAAAAAATGAGACTTTGATTCTTGTCCTTGTCATGTTATATAATTTCTGTGTCACCTTACCACGCCCCGGCGTTAATTGGTCACCTGCCTGTACGAATTCGCGCCGGCGTGCCCTAGGCCGGCCGCATTTCTACAAAAAAAAAAGGAGCTTGGAGTCGGACCCGGTGGCAGCTGGATGTCACAGTTCGGCCTCAGCGTACCCAGGCAGTTGGCCTCATTTCACGGTTGCCTCATTTCTGTACGTGCTCCAGAGTCCGGCTTACAGTCACCCCCATACGGTACGAACGGGCCGGGCCCTGTCACGGGAAGTTCATTCAGTTAAGGCAACATGTCAAGTCAGTCATACGCGTTGTTATCTGTCATTTGATCCCACAGCGGTCTCGGCAGTCGACTTAAGTCACTATCGCCTGTTGTTATCATCTACGTTGGGTTCCGTCGCTCTGGACGGCAGCAGTTTTAGGCTCTTAAATAGGTACTTTCTCTCACACTCTCTCAGGTCAGTCGGATTCAGTAGGTCCACCTGCACCAGCTTGATCAGGGTTCCAGCAGGTAAAAAAAAAAAAAAAAAAAAACGCAGGGGCACGGGGGGCTCCTGCTTTCTCATGGCAGGTACGTATACCATAGGTGACACGTCCAAACTCATTTCTTGTCACCTCTTTATAGGCCCAGCCTGCAGACACGTGACCAGTCTACTAAGTAACGGGTCTTGGCAGCCGCCATGTCATCAGTCGGCAGCGATGACCTCACCACCCCGCTATCTCCGGCGTCAGCCTCCGAGGCTGGCAGTGTCTAGTCTCTTAGGGCATGGACAATTCCCAGGCTGTCCGCCGAGCTGAGACGCAGAGGGATACCCTTCTCGTCCGCGGCCAGGAAAACGGAGCTATTCAGGCTCCTCTTCCCACCACCGGCCGCAGCAAGCCCCAGCAGCCAGCAGGCGTCTCTGGAATCGATTTCAGCGGCCGTCGCTCAGCTACACACCCTCGTGTCTTCCCTGTCTTCCTCAATCATTGAGGTCCAGGACAGGGTGTCTCGTCTAGAGACCAGCCCGGCTGCCACGATTCCGGACCCTGCGGTGGTCCCAGCCATCAGTGCACCGGCCGCAGGTAGTGAGCTTGCCACGACTACCGTTCACCCTTCCCACCTGGTGCCACCCAGCGTAAGGAAGGACATTCTAGAGGGCAGAGACGTTAACCTGGCCTCACTCTTGATCTCGGTCCATGACTTGGCCGAGAACAAGGCCTACACCTGGGGGGACGTCTCGGTGGTTTTGAAAGCGAAGGATCCGAGGCTCAACAGAAAGCTCACGGTGCCCGAGTTCACGCTCGCTTTCGGCATGTTTAGGGACGTGCTGTGCTCAGCCTCCCCGGGCAGACGGGAGGAACTGGACCTCTACCTCCATTTGATCGTAGACCTGGGCCACAAATACGGTGGCTCAGCGTTCTACGACTATCATTGGTCCTTCTCGGCCAAGGCCGCAGCCAGATTCTCACAGTTTCATTTGACAACGGACTGGAGCGTAGTGGACACGGAGTTGTTCTGCCGCCACTTCGCGGGTCTTCGCTCCCCGCTATGTGCTGTCTGTCAGTCAGCGTCCCACACCACGGTCTGGTGTGCCAACATAGCCTCTGTCCATCCGATAGCTAGCACGGCCTCTACCAGCACGAGCCAGGCTCAGCAGGCCCCGGCGCAAGGGCAAAAGGTGGACAAGTTGGGACGTCCGGTGCGGATGGTTGGGGGAGCCGCCATTTGCAACAATTTCAATTACGGCTCCTGCAATTTCAGCCAGTGCCGGCTCTTGCACGTTTGCACCCTATGCCAGAGGGCGCACCCCAGGATCCTATGTGAGGTCAAACAGAAGAAACCATGACTAAGCCGGGTCAATGTCCTTTGGCTCGGTGTTTACTTGACCTCACACCCCACTCCGTCACTCGCCAGCTACCTCATCCGAGGTTTCACTGATGGGTTTCATACCGGGCTCATCACCCTGCCCCACTCCACCCACGAATGTCCGAACCTACGCTCAGCAGCAACAGATGAGCCAGCGATTGACGTCCTTTTGCAGACGGAGTTAGATCGGGACTTCATGATAGGCCCGTTCTGTCAATCTCCCTTTAGCATCTGGAGGGTTAGCCCTATTGGGCTTGTACAGGGAAAATTTTCAAATAAAAAACGTCTGGTGTATGATCTGTCAGCGCCTCATTCTTCCGTCGTTCCCAGTCTCAACTCGCTCATCCCCTCCGAGGAGTTCTCACTGAAGTACGCTTCGGTAGACATGGCTATCCAGGCCATTCTCAGGGCAGGGGTGGGTGCTTGGCTCTCGAAGGCGGACATATCCGACGCCTTCAAGCTGCTGCCCATTCATCCTTCCCTGTGGTGCTGGCACGGCATCAAGTGGAGGGAGCGATATTATTTCGCGACCAAATTGACCTTCGGGTCTAAGAGTAGTCCTTGGGCAGCCAGGGCAGATCTGGCCATGTGGGAACACTTT
Organism: Lithobates sylvaticus; assembly: GCA_028564925.1. Lineage (NCBI taxonomy): Eukaryota > Metazoa > Chordata > Amphibia > Anura > Ranidae > Lithobates > Lithobates sylvaticus. Next base: position 452,265,691 of record CM053030.1, read on the forward strand.
CTTAGTAATTGGAACGGTGTGTCCCTGTTCATCCCAGTCGTGTCCACGCAGTCACCTCAGGTGGTGACCGATGCGGCGGCATCCACAAGATGCGCCGCCATTTTTGGCCATTTGTGGTTCGCCGCCCCTTGGCCTCCTCAAGCACTAGCCACACCAGGCTTCACTACCACGTCAGCCCTCTTTGAGCTCTTCCCCATCGTAGCAGCCGCTCACCTATGGGGTCACCATTGGTCTGGACAGACTGTGGCTTTCACGACAGACAATCAAGCCACAGCCAAGATCATCAGCAAGGGCAGGTCTAAATCCAGGCCCGTCATGTCCTTCCTCCGCAGACTGGTCCAGCTATCCCTACAGCATCAGTTCAATGTTTACTGCTCATTCATTCCAGGGAAGTTTAACTCAGCAGCGGACGCACTCTCCCGTTTTAACTTTATTTCTTTCTTTGAACAGATGCCAGGAGCCTACCATCTTTCAGCCACTATCCCGGATTGGTCACAACTGACCTTGGACTAGCCCCACATCTACGCTCAGCTTCCAACATCATTAACGCCTCGCTTGCCCGCAACACCCGTCGGGCCTACCGGACGGCCTGGAGGGCGTTTAACAAATTCCTGCCCCATCGCCCTCGGGAGTCTTCCAGCCTCAAGCAGGTTCTAGCGTTTATCGCTTATTGTCATTCTCACCTAGCACTGTCACACAGCACGATACGCCAGTACGTGGCCGGGGTGCCGCACTACTTGTCACTTCAAGACCCCGCGAGGCCTTCGGTGTTCTCCTGCCACACAGTGAGGGCTCTACTACGTGGAGTTCAGAAACACCAGCCGCCAGTCAGCCCGAAGCGGCTGCCTATCACGGGGGAGATCTTCAAGGGGATGTCTGACGTCCTGGATAGGTCCCCTTTCGGTCTCCTCCTCAGCACCGTCCTGCAGGCTGCGATACACATGGCGTTTTTATGGGTTTCTACGGCCCAGCGAGTTCACTCGCAGCCACCCAGCCGGTCCAGTCTTGCATAGAAGTAGTCTCTGCCGCCACCAGGATCACTACGTCCTTCACTTGGCGACATCCAAAACTCAGCAGCGAGGTTTCGGAGTAGATGTTCACCTGTACAGGAAACTGGGTCGGTGGAAATCGGCCTGCTTCTCTCGCTACATTCCTAACCCACAGTTAGAGATGGCTCAGGCCTTTGCTCGTCTTACTCAGTGACATTACCTTTAATAAATAATTATCCCCTACCTGAAGGTTTTTGCCCCCTTATTTTGGTGTACCATACGGTAGACCAAGGCACACTTTCAGGTCTATTTCATGTTGGTGAGTTTTGTGTTGTTCCTATGTGTCATTGTTACTCATGTCGTCCGTAGGGCTCTAGACCATAAATTGGAAGGCCGGGTACCGGCCTGAAGTTATGGGAGGAGCCCGGAGGGTATTTAAGCAGCCCAAAGGCCGCCGGTCTTTGCCGGTTTCCTGTGCGTGATACCCACCCACCCTCCCCTTTTAAAAGCCTCTTCCAAGTATTCTTACCCCAGACTGAATATTCATTCCACATTATTCCATAACTACTTCTTATCATTCTTTATCTAGGGTATGCCCCCTTATTTTGGTGTACCATACGGTAGACCAAGGCACACTTTCAGGTCTATTTCATGTTGGTGAGTTTTGTGTTGTTCCTATGTGTCATCGTTACTCATGTCGTCCGTAGGGCTCTAGACCATAACTATGAAAGATGGCACACTGATAGCAGCTGCTTAAAATCAAGAGACATGTATAAATACAATAAAAAATGAGAAATTCAAAAAAAGCCCATCAAATATTGTAGCAGCGCTTGGTTACTGGATAATAAAACCCAATAGACCCCAATGAAAATGATAAGTATTGGTATAAATAAATAAATAAATAAATAATTTACACCATAAGTAAATAAATATAGATATTTGATAAAACAAAGTGCGAATAAATAAATAAATAAATAAATAAATATATAGATGTCCGCAATCAATATCTATAACAGTATCAATAGTTCGTATATGAATAAAGCATAGTCCAGTGGTATCCAGATAAAATATTGGGATTTGTGGATAAGCACGCTTATATAATCCTGCAGTGTGGTCTAATCTCTTAGGTTCTTCCACCAATGCACTTCACCTCGTGAAAGAAAACAGGATCCCCTATGGGGCTGCACTCACCAGAGCCAAAATCAAATAAGGCATGTAATCTCCAAATCAGAATCTGCTACCTCCTTTCTCCTCCAATCTCCTCCACAGCCTCTGGTCAACAGCTCATCAATATCAGCCCAGCCATATATAGAAAAAATTGGGTCCACATAGTGTAATATTGCTTTAGACAAATTTATTCACCCCAAGAAAATATCCCTTTAAATTTCAAACGTACCAAAAATGATAATAAAAACAGCATGTAAGACAAATGTAGGTGCTCTACTATGCCTGGTGTCACTTTCTGGTGTAGCAACGCTGGTTTCCGCTCGGCCGAGCGGTGAAAACAGTGTGTAGAAGGCTTCCCGGTCCGTGGAACGCAGGGTTGGAGCGCAAAACGTCACTTCCTTGGTTGCCTGGTCTACGTCCCTGATGCGCGTTTCGTCATATCCGACTTCGTCAACTTTGTAGCAAAGTTTCATTTCTTTAGTGTTGTCACATGAAAAGATATTTACAAAAATGTGAGGGGTGCCCTCACTTTTGTGAGTGTGTGTGTGTAAAATTAAAAAATAATAAAATTAATTACTTTAATAAAGCTAAACATACAGTAGCTCACAAAAGTTAATACACCCCTAAATTTGCCACTGGAGTCCTCTTCCACTCCTCCATGAGGACATTACGGAAGAATGAAGAATGGAAAAAGATAGATGTTGCAATATGTCGCCAACTTGTTCATTCCATGCCTAGAAGACTTGGTGCTGTCCTTACAAATCATGGAGGTCATACAAAAGACTAGATGTAATAGTTTTTGTTGGGCAGTGTATTCATTTTTGCATTAACTAATTTGAGTAAAACTGAAGATTTTGAAATCTAAGTTATATTACCCTTACTTTCATGTAATGAGCTAAACGAATGTTTTATAAAACTCAGTTTTGTCAAAATTTTGGAAATTGTTCTTGTGTTCATATTGACTGAAATCTTACTTTTCAAAAGGAGTGTACTCATTTATGCTGAGCACTGTATATATTATATATAAAAACCATGTTTTATATATATATATATATATATATATATTTTATATATATATATATTTATTTTTGTTTGTTTTCTATAACAAAATGAATAATTTATGCCTAATGTTACTACACACATGAATTGCGTATATGAATGGGCCTCCCTACACATGATAAACATGCCAAAGAAGCTGCCAAACATTTTCAGGTGTGTAGTGTCACACATTTTTTTTATGTGCGTTTTGGTGCTTTTGCCTTGCGGCAAAATGCACGTCTGCTGAATGAATGAATGAATGAATGATTTGTATAGCGCTGCAACTGCGAACTGAATCGCCTCGAGGCGCTTGATCCGACCTGCGTTGATTCCTTCTTAGAAGAGGTAGGTCTTGAGTTTTTTCCTGAAGGCCCGATGGTCTTTTTCCAAGCGGATGTTCGTAGGTAGAGCGTTCCATAGCCGAGGTCCTTGGACTGCAAATCTTCGTTCTCCCCTTGACTTGTACCGGGATTTGGGGACGAGGAGGAGGTTTTGGTTGTTAGATCGGAGGTTGCGATTGGGGGTGTAGTGTTGTATTTTTTCGCATAAGTATTGAGGAGCATCTCCTTGAGCGCATTTGTGGGTCAAGCAGAGGGTCTTGAATGTGATCCGATTCTTTACGTTTAGCCAATGGAGGGTCCTCAGGGATGGGGAGATGGATTCCCATGGTTTTTTTCCTGTGACTAGTCTTGCTGCCGTGTTTTGAACGACTTGAAGTCGTGCAATCTGGAATTTAGGTAGTCCTATGTAGACATGCTAACCATGTTTGGGGTGCCATTACCAAATGGCACACGTTTGCAGTGTGCTTGCGAAACACCACGTTTCCTGTGAGTTTTGCTGCACGTTCAGGAAACGTGATGTGTGGATGGAACCTTAGAGGCTGTTCACTTTGTATGTCTGTCCTTACAGAATTGTAACCTCACTAGGTGAGGCAGCAAGATATTTCTTACATTACCATTGAGAATAATTCAGCATCACTTCTCCATGCAACACAGACCCATCTTTCTGCCTCAGCTAGGTAATGAGATTCCGTACACAAAGGAATCCTGACACTGGTGACTTTCAATACTTGAATTATCACCTCCATCATAACACTACACTAATATTGGTAAAACACAGTAATGGCTATGGATCGAAAAATGGCTGATTCATCAGGGACCGCCTGAATTTCCATCAATGTATGTAAGGCTGGGTGTACAGAAGTTGATTGTATCTCTTTATATGGTGTGTGTGTGTGTGTGTGTGTGTGTGTGTGTGTGTGTGTGTGTGTGTGTGTGTGTGTGTGTGTGTGTGTGTGTGTGTGTGTGTGTGTGTGTGTGTGTGTGTGTGTGTGTGTGTGTGTGTGTGTGTGTATATATATATATATATATATATATATATAAAAATAACACATTTTAGCTATCACGATCTCTATGTCAATTTAATATTTAAGTTAACTAGATTTGTTGATAACATTTTTTGGTTTTTATTATACTAGTATCTCTATTTCTACCTCAATTAATTATTTATGTTATGATTAAAAAAAACTAATTATATATATATATATATATATATATATATATATATATATATATATATATATATATATATATATATATATATATATATATATACATATATACATACACACACACTTCATTTTTTCAAATTAAATAAAAAAAAAAAAAATATTGCATTATAATATAATTATATGAGAATGTATACATTTTTTTATATAAAATGTTATTAATATTATAATAAATCATCTTTAATTAAAATTATTATATATATATATATATTTTTTTTTTTTTAATGTAGAAAATATTCAGAGGCGAGGCATCAGTACATGCGGTATTTACTTACCTCTGTAAGTACCTGTCTATTGTTTTAAATACTATTGGGGGTTTTACTGTGTGTGACCTCTGTTTCCCTTCGTCAGTGGCGAGTCAGCCTGATCTGACATGCTGATCCTTGGAATCACTGAAACCAGAAGTTGGTGTCCTGCTATTGCCATTGATGAAGGTCTGGAAGTCTAGTAATTACATGCCTGGCTGATCTCTGTGGTAGGGATCTTTCATATTTGGTAAGAAGCCAACCCTATTTGTAGTGAAGGGCATGAGGGTCTTGGTCATCTCTGCACGATACATATGTAGTCGGTGGATAGTTGAATGTTTTCACTTGTTCGTGGACTTTACTGTTTTTCTCTTTAACCACTTGCTTACCAGGCACTTAAACCCCCCTCCTATCCAGACCAATTTTCAGCTTTCGGTGCTCTCACGATTTGACTGACAATTACTCAGTCATGCAACACTGTACCCAAATGAATTTTTTGTCCTTTTTTTCCCACAAATAGAGCTTTCTTTTGGTGGTATTTGATCACCTCTGGGTTTTTTATTTTCTGCACTATAAATGAAAAAAGACAGAAAATTTTGAAAAAAAACGCATTTTTCTTTGTTTCTGTGATAAAATTTAGGAAATTATTAATTTTTCTTCATAAATTTTGGCCACAATTTATACTGCCACATATCTTTGGTAAACATAACCCAAATTAGTGGATATTATTTGGTCTTTGTGAAAGTTACAGACTCTACAATCTGTGGTGCGAATTATACAAAGTTGATCACACCTGATGTACTGGTGGCCTATCTCATTTCTTGAGACCCGAACAAGCCAGGAATGCGCAAATACCCCCCAAATGACCCCTTTTTTGAAAGTAGACATTCCAAGGTATTTAGTAAGAGGCATTGGGAGCTTTTTGATGTTGTCATTTTTTTCCCACAATTCTTTGCAAAATTAATTATTTTTTTATTTTTTATTTTTTTCTACAAAATTGTCATTGTAATAGGTTATTTCTCTCACATGGAATGTGTATACCACAAATGACACCCCAAAATAAATTCTGCTACTCTTCCTGAGTATTACGATACCACATTAGAGGGTAATATTAGGGGCATTAGTGGTAGGGTAACTAAAGCACATAAACCCAAGGTAAGTATAGTAGCAAGTCCTAGTTGCAATCTCGGAGCACTCAAGAGGATAGTATGTGACTGGTCAAAATATAGTAATGCATTAAAGTGTTTGTTCACCAATGCCAGAAGTCTGCCAAGCAAAATAGGTGAGTTGGAAGCTCTGGTGCATCAGGAGAGCTATGATGTAATCGGTATTGCTGAAACTTGGCTGCAGTCCTCACATGACTGGGCTATAAATATTCCTGGCTTTGCACTCTTTCGGAAAGACAGAGTTAAAAGGAAAGGTGGAGGGGTCTGTCTGTATGTGAGAAGTGATCTCAAAGCAAGTGTGAAAGAGGACCTGGGGGATGGAGAGTGTGATGAGTCTGAAGCATTATAGGTGGAACTGCATACAGATGTGCGTAGTTCAAAGTTAATCATTTGAGTTTGTTATAGACCACCCAATGTTAATGAGGAGGTGGATACTCAGCTCCTTGCACAGATAGAAAGGGCTGCAAGGGCTGGGACAGTGATAATAATGGGGGATTTTAACTACCCAGAAATTGACTGGAATAATGGCACTGCTGGGACAGTTAAAGGACGAAAATGTATAAACCTATTACAGGACAATTTTATGGTCCAGTTTATTGAGGCCCCAACCAGGAATGATGCTCTGCTGGATCTGGTAATCTCAAACCATGCAGAGCATATTACTAATGTTCAGATAAAGGAGCATCTGGGTAGCAGTGACCATAACATGATTTCATTTGATGTTAGCTGTAAGCAAAAATCACATACAGGAAAGATAAAAACACGTAATTTCAAGAGGGCAAATTTTCCAAGGATGAGGGCTGCTCTCCAGAACTTAGACTGGGAGAGAATATTGGCAACAATGGGCACAGAATAGAAATGGGGATTCTTCAAAAAGACTGTTTGTGAACTCACTGCAAAGTATATTCCCATGGGCAATAAATTTAAAAGGCTAAAAATAAAACCTATGTGGCTCACGGCCAGAGTTAAAAAAGCTATAAACTATAAGAAAAGAGCTTTTAAAAAATATAAAAATGAAGGATCACTAGTGTCATTTAAATGTTACAAAGAATATAACAGAATATGTAAAAAGGAAATCAAGGATGCAAAAATTCAAAACGAAAGACAGATTGCAAAAGATAGTAGGACAAACCCCAAAAAATTCTTCAAAAATATTAATAGTAAAAAGGTCAAGTCTGAGCATGTAGGCCCTTTACAAAATAATCTAGAGTGGGTAACTGGGGACAAAGAGAAGGCTAATTTATTAAATACTTTCTTCAGCTCTGTGTATACAAAGGAGCATGGGGGAGCTCATGTCCACAATGGGGGTGGTAGTGACACAGCCCCAAATCCACAATGGCTCAAAAGTGATATGGTCCAGAAATATTTAGACAGAATAAAGGTGGATAAAGCACCTGGACCTGATGGCATCCACCCACTGATCCTAAAAGAATTGAGCTCTGTAATTTCAAAGCCATTGTATCTAATTTTTAGGGACTCATTAATGACAGGAATAGTACCACTGGATTGGCGCAGGGCGAACGTGGTGCCTATATTTAAAAAGGTAACAAAGTCTTTACCAAGTAACTATAGACCTGTTAGTTTAACTTCTATAGTTGGGAAGACACTGGAGAGATTAATAAAAGACCACATAGACGAGTTCTTGCAGGAAAAAAATATTTTAAGCAACAGACAGCATGGATTCATGAAAGACAGAAGTTGTCAGACAAACCTGATTTCTTTTTATGAAGAGATAAGTAAAACCTTGGACAGAGGCGTGGCTGTGGACGTGGTATACTTGGATTTTGCAAAAGCGTTCGATACAGTTCCCCACACACGGCTCATGTGTAAGGTAAGGTCTACAGGCTTGGAAATATCGGTTTGTAAATGGATAGAAAACTGGCTAAAAGACAGAATTCAGAGAGTCGTGGTTAATGATTCTTACTCTGAATGGTCTAAGGTTATCAGTGGTGTACCCCAAGGTTCAGTGCTGGGACCCTTACTTTTTAATATCTTTATAAATGATATTGGGTCTGGGATCAAAAGTAACATTTCTGTCTTTGCAGATGACACCAAGCTATGCAGTGGAATAACGTCCTTACAGGAGGTCTCCAATTTACAAGCCGACCTCAATGCTCTGTCTAATTGGGCGACTATGTGGCAGATGAGGTTTAATGTTGATAAATGTAAAGTTATGCACTTGGGGGCTAAGAATATGCATCATACATGCTGGGGGGGGGGGGGGTACAACTGGGGGAATCCGTAGTGGAGAAGGATCTGGGGGTTTTGGTAGATCATAAGCTCAATAATAGCATGCAATGCCAAGCTGCGGTTTCCAAAGCGAGCAAAGTCCTTTCTTGTATTAAGAGAGGTATGGACTCCAGAGAGAGAGATATAATTTTGCCCCTGTTCAAATCATTAGTAAGACCTCATCTGGAATATGCAGTTCAGTTTTGGGCACCAGTTCTCAAAAAGGATATTGGGGAACTGGAGAAAGTGCAGAGAAGGGCAACCAAACTGATAAGAGGCATGGAGGAGCTCAGCTATGAGGAAAGATTAGAGGAACTGAATTTATTCACCCTTGATAAGAGGAGATTAAGGGGGGATATGATCAACATGTATAAATATATAAGGGGTCCATATAGTGAACTTGGTGTTGAGTTATTCACTTTACGGTCAACACAGAGGACAAGGGGGCACTCTTTACGTCTAGAGGAAAAGAGATTTCATCTCCAAATAAGGAAAGGTTTCTTCACAGTAAGAGCTGTGAAAATGTGGAATAGACTCCCTGCAGAGGTGGTTCTGGCCAGCTCAGTAGATTGCTTTAACCTCCCTGGCGGTATGATTCTGTCCTGAATTTAGTGCTGAAAGCGGTACAATTATTTTGCATGGAAATTTGGCGTTTTTATATTGTAGGCATGCAATTCTTATGAATAACTCACTTAAATCTGTCCGAACCAGAGTCTAGTAGACATCCCGGGTATGATAAAGTTTGAAACACAAAATCATAAATTATAATATAATAAAAATATATATAAAAAAATGATTCAATAATGTAATCAAATCAAAAACACTGAAATTTGCTCAGTTGCAGAATAGTCGCTGTCATTAAATTTATTGTTTGATGATAAATTGTGATTCTAATTTTTATCGGTGTTTTCTAGCTGGTCTAAAACCACTTTTGACATAAAGGGACACTTTTTGGTTGCTATGGACAATCTCCAGTTTCCAGGCAGAAAAAAAAAAATGTTTTTATTACATAAAATGACATGCAGAGCACTGGGCAGACCACTGGGGACAAAGGGGATGTGTAATTTTTGTATACAGTACTGTAATCTGTAAGATTACAGTACTGTATGTGTGTTGTGTTTTGAAACTTTTTTAAATTTGGCGCCGATCTCCGCTCCCGTGCGTTGGAACGTCGCAGGGAACGGAGATCGGCGGCACTCGGCACTGTGTGAATCGAGCGAGCGGACGGCTCGCTCACACAGCGGGGAGACATCGCAGGATCCAGGGGAAAAGGTAAGTAACTTCCCCCCTGCACGCAAGCCCGAGTCTGGCTCAGGGTTACCGCTCTCAGCAGAAAAAACTGAACCCGAGCCAGACTCGGGAATACCGCTAGGAAGGTTAAGAAAGGCCTGGATACTTTCCTAAATGTACATAATATAACTTGGGTACTGACATTTATAGGTAAAGTTGATCCAGGGAAAATCCGATTGCCTCTCGGGGATCAGGAAGGAATTTTTTCCCCTGCTTTAGCAAATTGGATCATGCTCTGCTGGGTTTTTTTTGCCTTCCTCTGGATCAACTGTGGGTATAGAATGGGGTATATGGGATTGTATGATATATATATATATATATATATATGTGTATATATATATATATATATATATATATATATATATATATATATATATATATATATATATATATATATATATTTTTTTTTTTGTGGTTGAACTGGATGGACTTGTGTCTTTTTTCAACCTAACTAACTATGTAACTATGTAACTATGTGTGGGACCTTTTCACAGCCTGGCCACTTAGAGAGGCCCAACATGCACGGAGCGCCATCACATGTTCTAGGAGCATAAATTACACATCTAACTTGTTGACTACATATTACACTTTTGAAGGCCCTGGAGCACCAGAACAATGACATGTGACACTGACGTGGCACTGATGACACGTGACACTGATGACAGATGGTACTAATACGGGGCACTGATGACACGTGACACTGATGTGGCACTGATGACAGATGGTACTAATACGGGGCACTGATGACACGTGACACTGATGACAGATGGCACTAATATGTGGCACTGATGGCACTTATACGTGGCACTGATATCACGTGGCACTAATATGTGGCACTGATGACAGACGGCACTAATACGTGGCACTGATGACAGATGGCACTGATACGTGGCATTGATGACAGGTGACACTGATAACAGATGGCACGTGATACTGACAGGTGGCACTGATGACAGATGGCACTAATACGTGTCACTGATATGGCACTGATGTGGCACTGATGACATGTGGCACTGACTACAGATGGCATTGGGGACATATTGCAGTGGTGGCAGTGGGCACAGATGGCACATTTCGTTTTATTTTATTTTTTTCACACTTACGGCGCTGCAGCTGTTCATCTCCCCCTCCTCACACGCTGTCTCTGTGTGAGGAGGGGGAGCGGCGCTGAGAGATAATCTCTTATGTTTACATATGAGATCATCTCCCATTGAACACGCCGATCGCGCTGTAAACGGCCGCTGTGATTGGCCGTTTACAGCGATCTGTGATTGGCTGTGTCCGAGGGACAAGGCCAACACAGAATTTCCCTGCTGCGCGCTCGTGAGCACGCACAGGGAACGAGGAAAGGGGAGGCCGTCATATGACGGCCTCCCGGGAATTCACATCCGTGCCGAGGCCATCATTCGGCTACGGCCGGATGTGAAGAGGTTAAGAAGATTTGCACATCACTGATGTTTTCACTTGATGTTTGTGTGTGTGGACTTATATTTGTGTGGATGCACACTCACTGTATGGGTATATGCAGCATGTTATACTTATCTGCTTTGTGTAATGTTTTTTTTTCTTTTTTCTCTCTTTTGCACAGAGCGGCCATGATCCTCTTCTTATGGGTCCCGCCAAGTGGGCCCATAGCAAGCTGCTTGCTGTGGGGGCACTCATGCATGCTTACTTCTGAGCCCCGCTCTGTATATTTATAAGACATGCAGAGCATGGCTTGGCCCTGCCCCCTCATCACTAGCTGTAATTGACAGCAGTGGGAGCCAATGGCTCTTGCTATTGTATCTGAGCCAATGAGGAGGAAGAGAGCTTTGGCTCTTGTGCAGATCACAGGATCAAGTTGAACAATTTGGCTGCTGTATATGTCCTACAAGGCACAGGTAAATAGGGGACGCCTGTGTGTCACGAGCCTAAAGCATTAAAGTTGTTTAATTTACAAATGCAACTTTCCTTATTTATTTAAAAGCAGCTGTATTTGCCGTATAAGCAAACAAGCTTCAGCCTTGGGCAACAATCTTAAAGTGTGAGTAGCAAAAACATTTTTACAATAATTTAATTCAACAAGTGATACCAATTCATCTCACTGCAAAAGTCAGTCAATCCACTCAATAAATTACTTTATCTGAACCCAAGGTTGTAAACCTTATTTTTTTTTTTTTTTTTTAAATAACAAACATATCATACTTACCTCCACTGTGCAGTTCCTTTTGCACAGTGTGGCCCCAATCATCTGGGGTCTCCCGGCGGTGCTCACGGCTCCTCCCCGCATCGGTAAACCCCTTGGGAAAAGCGCACTCCCAGGGGATTACCTTGTGCGCATAGACACAGAATGCCAGACTCGCCCCACCCTCGCGTCATTGGAGTTGATTGACAGCAGCGGGAGCCAATGGCTGCGCAGCTATAAATCTATCCAATCAAGAGCCGAGAACCCTGGGCAGAGAGGTCCAGCGTGTCTCTGCCGAGGGAACGAAGGGCTCAGGTAAGTAAAACGGGGGGGGGGGGGGGGGGGGGGGCTGGTCACTGTCAGAAGTTTTTTCACCTTAATGCATAGGGAGGGTTTACAAACCCTTTAAGGAACCTCACACTCATTGAAAGGGTGCTACAGGGAAGGAAAAAAAAGTATTTGATCCCTTGCTGATTTTGTACCCTTGCTCACTGATAAAGAAATGATGAGTGTATAATTTAAATGGTGGGTTTATTTTAACAGTGAGAGACAGAATAATAACAAAAATATCCAGTAAAATTCATTTTAAAAAAAGTTATAAATTGATTTGCATTTTAATAAGTGAAATAAGTATTTGACCCCTTCGCAAAACATGACTTAGTACTTGGTGGCAAAACCCTTGTTGGCAATCACAGAGGTCAGACATTTCTTGCAGTTGGCCACCAGGTTTGCACACATCTCAGGAGGGATTTTGTTCCACTCCTCTTTGCAGATCTTCTCCAAGTCATTAAGGTTTTAAGGCTGACGTTTGGTAACTTGAACCCTCAGCTCCCTCCACATATTTTGGATTAGGGTCTGCAGACTGGCTAGGCCACTCCACGACCTTAATGTGCTTCTTCTTGAGCCACTCCTTGTTGCCTTGGCCGTGTGTTTGGGGTCATTGTCATGCTTGAATACCCACCCACGACCCATTTTCAATAACCTGGCTGAAGGAAGGAGGTTCTCACTGAAGATTTGGTGGTAAATGCCCATCGTCCCTTTGATGCAGTGAAGTTATGCTGTCTCCTTAGCAGTAAAACACCCCCAAAGCATAATGTTTCAACCTCCATGTTTGGCGGTGGGGATGGTGTTCTTGGGGTCATAGGCAGCATTCTTCCTCCTTCAAACACGGTGAGTCGAGTTGATGCCAAAGAGCTTGATTTTGGTCTCATCTGACCACAACACTTTCACCCAGCTCTCCTCTGAATCATTCAGATGTTAATTAGCAAACTTCAGATGAGCCTCTACATGTGCGTTCTTGAGCAGGGGGACCTCATGGGCGCTGCAGGATTTCAGTCCTTCACTGCATAGTGTGTTACCAATTGTTTTCTTGGTGACTATGGTCCCAGCTGCCTTGAGATCATTGACAAGATTCTCCTGTGTAGTTCAGGGCTGATTTCTCACCATTCTGATGATTATTGAAACTCCACGAGGTGAGATTTTGCATGAAGCCCCAGACTGAGGGAGATTAACAGTTATTTTGTGTTTCTTCCATTTGCGAATAATTGCACCAACTGTTGTCACCCTCTCACCAAGCTGCTTGGCGATGGTCTTGTAGCCCATTCCAGCCTTGTGTAGGTCTACAATCTTGTCCCTGACATCCTTGGACAGCTCTTTAGTCTTGGCCATGGTGGAGAGACTGGAATCTGATTGATTGCTTCTGTGGACAGGTGTATTTTATACTGGTAACAAGCTGCCTAAAAACCCCACCAATCCAGGGGGAACAATTTTTTCCAGAAAATCGCTCGATTCCCCCAGCGCTATTGTATTCTGTCGGCACAGGGAGCCTTCCTGGCAGATAGAATACAATGATTACTGCTAGCAGCTACAGCCACTAGCAATAATCAAATGTAGAAAAATCCAACAGACTGGTTAGTGTTAAAAGTTTACTATATCAGCTTTTCTGCATGTGAGAAACAAGGATCCTGCAAAGGGGGTGTTTAGGAATAGCTTTTCTGCATTATAAATAAATAGGATAAAAGTGGGTTCACACGCCCCAGGAAGGCTACGTTTCCTGTATGCTTTTCAAGAATTACTTCTTAGTTTTGACCAGAGCATAAAACATGCCTGTATTTGTGGTACCTGGGAGCCCCAGCAGCTGTGTAATCATAACTATATCATAGCTCCTAACTGTCCCTGATTTGGAGCAATGTCCCTCTGTCCCCCTTTCCTCCTCATTTGTCCCTCATTTTGGTCTGATCTCTATAGATGTATATAAATTGCACTTTTTATCTATCAAAAAGGGTTTTCCAGCGCTAAACCTTTCATCTGGTTTCTAAATTGCTGCATTTGTAAATTCCAAAAGCCAATATAAAGGAATAGTAGTGTTAAAAAAAAAAAGCACTTGTGGGTTTAACCAATCTTGTTTTTTGTACCATTCCCCTTTAAGGGGGCGTGGCAAGGGTGAGTATCATATGTCTGCATACTTTTGCTGATGGGTGTCCCTCATTCCCATCTCAAAAAGTTGGGAGGTATGCCATGTGAATGAATTTGAAAATATGTTGTACGTGGTATACACTGGTATTTGCGTTTATAGGCACCTGTATATGGGGTATTTCCTGATTGTGCAAGTTTCGTATTCGGGGGGGGGGGGGGGAGATAGGTGTGCGTCTGTAAACACAAGTACCAGCATTTACGCCTGCATATAGTGTATTGTGTAGTTCATATTTATGGGAAGAATTATGCAGCAGCTGGGGCTTCGTTAAAGTATACATATTTTATACTGTATTCCCAACGGAAAAATATTTCCTGTGCAAAAAAGAGGAGATGTCAAATGATTTTCCAGGCTGCAATATTTTTTTTTTTAACATGCCAACATATTTATAGGTTTCATCTGTTCCCAGCTCTCCTAGAACAGTTTAAGCTAGAGCTGAATAAAGTTAATGAAGCCTTACCATCCCTTTCTCTTGTGTTTCCAGATGAACATGTGTTTAGGGGGAAGCAGAAATACTTGATCAGTATGTGAATTCCATCATACGGTCTATTTTTTTTCAGTTCTATCTGTGATTGCTGATAATTACTTCTGTCTATTTTGCATTTTGTCAGCATGCCATATGCATCGCTGATGTGAGCTACATTTCAAAAATCAAACACTTCCACACCGTATCCTTCCCAAGTGACAAACGCCTTCAACAGTTCAGCAGTGTAGTGACAATGCCTAAACCTGCAACTCCAATTTCACAAAAAATAATAATAATAAAAATAAAAAATTATAGTTTCAGATCATCCATGTATACATAGTGAGGATTTTAGCAAACTTTATTCAGATACATACCTGCTTCCATTCCATACATAGCTTCCATTCTGGAGACACAGATGTAGGTCTTGCTATACTAATTTTCCTTGTCAAAAATATTTTATTAAGTACAATATAAATATACACTGTACATTATACAATACAGATCTATTAAATAACTTCTGAATACGATGTTGTTCAGGGTATAAGAAAATTGTGAAAAGAATAAACAATTAATAAACAAATGTATATTTGATCAGATGTATTGTTGACAACCTGTAAAAATGTGATCATTATAAATGTGAAAAATTTCCTGAACAAACTAGAGTTGATGGATTATTTATCAGTTCTGAAGCTATAATATGTATTTTGAGGAGCTTCAAAATCATAAGATTGAATGAGACAGAATATAAAGGAGGAGAGTGAAGAGTAAAGAGGGGTCCACCGGGGTGATCCAAAGTCACAGTCAGGCACAATAAGATCTGCGTGGTTTTAAATCATCTACCATGACATTAAGACAGAGTCATTAAAAGATGGTGGTAAGAAATGTTTAATCCAAGGCTGCCACAATTTATGAAATTGAGGAACTTGGTTATGTTCTATAGCCACCATTTTAGCATGTATCATAACAGTGTTCATTCTTTGTTTTGTCTCAGCCAATGTCAAAGAAGGAGTTTCCCAAGCAATTGCCACAGTTTGTTTGGCTGCTGTGAGAAGAAATAGTTTGAATTGGGCATGAGTCAGACAATCCGGTTTGAGGTTAAGTAATGTCGTGTTGGGGTTGGGTTGTAGGGTTACTTCAAACATTTTTGAGGCATTTCTTTCCAAAATGTCTGTACTATTGGACAGGACCACCAAATGTGCATATGTAGTAGGAGATCGACATGTTCAGGGGTTTTAAGTTCAGGATCAATCTGTAATTTCCTGAGGGCTTTTTTACTACAAAAACGTGTGCATAAAAGTACTCCCCTTTTGGAACTCTGCGAACCACGTTCTGTTCCTCTAGATCAGGGGTCTCAAACTGCGGCCCTCCAGCTGTTGAGAAACTACAATTCCCATGAGGCATTGCAAGGCTGACAGTTACAAGCAGGACTCCCACAGGCAGAGGCATGATGAGGAGTCTTCGTGGGGGTGGTCTTGTAAATTCTAGGCGGTACCCCCTCCTTATGATCCCCAGGATAAATTGACTGGGGGAATCCCGCTTCCCACTGTGGGAGGAAGGCCTCCAGTCTAGAAATTGGGAGGCAACCTTGGGAAGATACAGTGGGTCTTGCCTCAGAACCACTCTGTCCTCCAGTACCAACAAAAAAAGGTTCCTTAACTGACAGGGCCTGCAGGTCACTTACCCTTCTGGCTGTAGTGATGGCCAGTAAAAAGGCTAAATTATGTAACAAAAATGTAACTGAAATTTCTCGTGCTCGTTCAAAAGGCGCCTTTATCAGCACCTCCAGGACCAGCATCAGATTCCACAGTGAGAATCTTAATTTTTTTTTTTTTTTTTGGTGGGTCACCCTCTCCCTCGTTAACCAATATACGTTTTAAACGGAGGTTCCAGCTCCTGATCCAAAAACAGAGACAGGGCTGCTATTTGTACTTTTAGGGTGTTCAGGGCAATCCCCTGGTCCACCTTAGCCTACAAAAATTCACTAGATACCGAAGGCCTAGATATTTTTCTATCCTGGCACCACTATGAAAAAAAACTTCCAGATTTTTTGAGTAGATCTTTCAATGGGCCAGCTTCCTAGTAGGGTCTCAACCACTCTTTCAGATCATCTCCCTCTCAAGGGCCAGGCAGTCAAGTTGAAGAACCCCAGGTTGGGGTAAAGGATTGACCCCTGCAGGAGATCCTGTCTGGGCGGGAGATGTGGAGAGGAAACAGACCATTTCCTCAGAGTAGGAACCATGTCCTTTTTGGCCACCAGGATCAGTGCACTCCGAGTGGGCCAACTTCTGTGGGACCCAAGGAAGGAAGGAAAAAAATTAATAAAAAAATAAAATAAAAAAAAAAGAAAAGAAATCGCTCCACCTTCCTGTTCCCTCTGTGGGCAAAAAAGTCCATCTCGGGCACTCCAAACTGCTGACTTATCGGAAGGAACACATCCTTCATTCCCCCTGGTGGATGGGCTGTCGGCTTAGAAGTCTTCCACCACATTGGTGGCTCCCTTTATGTGGGCCGCCGATATGGTCTAAACGGTTATTTCAGCCAAACCTAGAACTTCAAAAGACAAATTTTTGGCGTCTCCTGGACCTTGTCCCACCTTATGGTTCGGGTAAGAGACGGTTGTTAGGTTGTTTGATAGGATTTGGACTTCTAGTCCTTGAACCCTGCCTCTGACCCACTGCCAGGAGCTCCTATGGTTGGAGGAGGCCCTGGCTTGGCTCGGGGTCCAGGACCCCTGGGCTCAGAAGTCCTCCAAGTGAGAACCCCAGGCGCTCGCATTGGTAATAATCTTCACTGGGCCCAGGGATGACGCAACGTGAGCCTGTCTTGGCCAAGCCACCACTCAAGGTAGGCCTTTACTTTTGCTAAGACGGAAACCTTCCCATCCAGCGACTCAGTCTTTCTGTCCTAAGAGGATAGCAGAAAGAACTGCAGTTACCTGGCATGGAGCTGTGCCCAGGGAACTGCTGGAATGCAGGTGGTCATTAGTCCTAGAACTCTCATAACCTGTCTGCGAGAGCAGTCCCTGGGTTCTATCAGTGAGGAAACAGCCGTTGCCACTTTTGCCCTTTTTTTCCTCTGGGAGAAAACGCTTTTGGAGCCCTTGTAGTCACAAAGTAGCCCAGGAAAGTTTTTAACTGGGATGGTTCAAGGGATGACTTCTCCCGGTTCACTAGCCATCCTAGGGTCTCCAAGGTGAGAATCACTTTGTCTACATCTGTTCTCGCCTGCTGTAGGGAAGGACTGTAAATTAGGAGATCGTCTAGAGACGAGATAAGGGTGATCCCCTGAAGATCTAGGCAAGCCACTGCCAGGACCTTTGTGAACACCCTTGGCCTTGTTAAACTGAAGGGGAGAGCTTGGAACTGCCAATGTTGTATCCCTTTGCCCGTAAGGACTGCAAACCTTAACAGGGACTGACGCTCTAGGGCTATCAGGACGATGAGGCAAGCGTCCCTTAAATCTATTGTAGCCATGAAGGCATCCTTCAACAGATGTTTGCGTATGCTGTATATGCTCTCCATCCAGAAGCTCTTTTGTTGTAGAAACTTGTTTAGTTTCCTGAGGTTTGTCAGATCCTGCAAGTCATCCAACAATCCTGCCAACCGAGCTGTAAGATATAGGGGCTCTCGGAGATCTTCTCCCACTGCAGGACAAAGCGAGACTGATTCAGCCCCTACTCTGACATCACTTGGACTGCTTGTTGGGGTCTTTGGGTCCAGAAAAGAGCAGACCACCCTTCTGTCTATTCTTTCCATTTCCCCACCTACTCTTCGAGTCCTTTTTGGACTTGAATTGGCCCTGGTTAGGGGGGGCATGAAAAAAAAAAAAAAAAAAAAAATGTTCTCTTCCCCTTTCTTGGCTCTTACCTGTAACTTCCCCTTTTCCATGGACCATGAAAGAACCTGATCCAGACCAGGGCCGAAAAGCAGGAAACCCCTCAAAGGGCAACCCACAAAGCCGTTACCTGGACATATGGTCCCCTTCCCATGACTTGACCCAGACGGCCCTCCTTACGGAATGGAGGAGGGCCGCTGACTAAGCTGTGGTGACAGTTTCTACTGCCGCATCTGCTAAGTATGCCACAGCTTTAAAAACAAACTATGAGGATCTTTGCCAGCTACCTATTATAAAAGCATAAATAAAAATATTTGGTGCGTAGTGATGATCGACAGCTGCTAGAACTAATCACGTCTCATAAAGCTGTGTGAAAACAATATAAATTAAAAATTACTATGCTGTGCTATCTCCCAATATTCTTCCCAACAATGAATTTAAAGTGGCAATATTGCAATAATGAAGCTAATAAAAAAAATATATAGAATGCGATAAAATGGCAAAGAATTAATATATTGCAAAAAAAATGCATATAAAGTCCTTCGTTGCTGTGATAATATAATCTGTGTTATGCATCACATTCCACAGACAAAATAAAAAATGAGATATATAAAAGCCAAACGTGAATCATAAAGCGCTATAGTGCATATAACAGTGACGTCCTAATCAAACGAAGGTAAATCCAACATAATTGATATATAGTCCTTATTAAATATATAATGGCGACTTCAAAAAGACGTGAAAGCAACGTGTTGCGTGTCCACACTCGGGTGCTCCCAACCCTCAGACAATGGCCGCTCAGCTCAGAGCGTGTGACCTCGCAATTAAGTTCGGTCAACCAGGCATATGAATCACCTCAGGGATTCCAAGTTAGCTGTATGGTCCCAAATGGCTCACTGGTGCTGTCTCCTAATATACAAACAGTAAAAAAACTCCATATCGCAATACTGTTTTAACACAATTTATTGTACAAACAAAAATCCCCAGTACAGGGTACTCACATGGGTTAGGTGAATTTAGTGCACCACTCTGTAATGTACCTAAAACGCTGGGTTTTGGTTGATGTCGTATGTCCGTTCTCTGTACGGCAGATCAGCTGCCTCCTACACTGTCCTGTCCCCTCCCCTTGTCAACACTTCCTCTGTGCCCAAGAAGCTCCTCGCTGGGGAGGACCCCCAGATGTAGGGACCCCCTGGAGTGGGAATAAATCCTAGCTGGGCCCGCAGCCCTCCCTGGCTTTGGCGTCCAGCACCCAGGGGGGGACCATCTACTACCGACTTCAGGTCCAAACAAAAAATAACAAACGTCAATCAAGAACTGAGGTGCAGGGGAAGGGAGGGGCCTTTTAACCTCATGTGTTGATTGTGTTTCCTGTCAGGAGGACCAGTCATCACTCAGGTGTGCCATTCTGGAAGAGGACTAGAGAAAACTTCTTTGTCAAAGAAATCTTCAGACAGACAATGTAAGTGGTTTTCATTCAGAAATAACATTCATTTTAAAACTAAATGTTAAAAGCAAGATAAACTTTCAAACTACATTCTTTTTCAGCGAATGTACAAAGATTTTTCATATGAATATTCTCATCTGAAAATCGATACATGTATGGCCAGCATAAGGTTCACACCTATGCAGTTTGCGTTTAAACCATTTCAGTGCTTTTTGCTGTGCGTTGTGTTTTTGCACGTTTTAGTTTTTTTTGGCCAGTTTGTGGTTAGGCAGATTGAAAAAGAAATAACAAGACAAAAACAAAAAACACTACATGTTTTCTGAAGCTTCTCTATTAAAGTCGATTGAAGCAAAAACGCAGTGGCTTAAAAGCATAGATGTGGTTGTGTCTCATAGGAAACCATTTTAAATAAACTGTAGTGCATTTCCGCATAGGTGTGAACCAGGCCTAAGACATTTAGTAGCAGCAGCAACAGCATGCTTTTTTTATGTATCACCTGTCATAATGGGGTTAACAAAAAAAAAAAAAAAAACTAAAAATTGGCCCTTTATACTGCAAAAAGAGCAGATAAATCGCTACTATAAAGGGTTAATTTATACTATGAAAAAGTGAAATATATATTGTATATATAATAATAAATACACCCAGAAGTAGGATATATGGGCATTTAACTAGGAGTCAGACATGAAGCTATATGAAGGGTGGAAGGGAGATTTAAATCTTTTATATTAAAAAGTAGTACTAAAAGCTGGAGACTGTCTTCTTTTATGGGTATGATCATTTTAAATATAATGCACAATACTGGTAAAAGTTTACTTTAAAATGTAATTGTAATGTTTTATACAAGCCTATCAAGCCTTCACCTTCTCTGGGTTCAGATGCTGATCTTCCCTGCACAGAGTCTTTAAAGTGATTTTTTTTAAACAAAACATGTTATACTTACCTGCTCTGTGTAATGGTTTTGCACAGAGCAGCGGGGACTCCTCTTCCGGAGTCCCCCGACGCTTTCTGGCTCCCCTTGCCTTCAGTGTGCCCTAATAGCAAGCTGCAAAGTATAATATAGTGCCCCTATAGCAAGGTAAAAAATAAATAAATAATTCTGCTTTTAGAACCATTTACTTCCTGCCCAGGACTTATGTCTCAGGCACTTACTGACATGTGCAGATGGTGTACTGAGCTGTATGTGTGCTTCACTGTATTTCCTGATGTGTAAACAATGCAGTCTGTATGCAGGCCAACTAATCTAGCCAATACAAGCTCTATTTAGGAAGACATAGGTGGACTAGTATTACAAAATTAAATTAGTGCTCTTTATTAATGTTAAAAAAAATAAAATAAAAATAAAAAACACATAAAAGACACACACACACACACACACACACACACACACACACTAAAAAAGTCATTCCAATGGGACTCTGGCCAGAATTATAAAAATACTCCAGGTCACAAAGCTATTACATTCAGATTATGTCACAAAGCAAAAATTATAACCAATTACAAACTGAGCCAGACAGCATTGCAATTTATGAATATATTTTTATATTTACAAAGACGCTTACTAAACAGTTTTTTATTGTACATTACATTTTACGAGACTCGCAGGAGTTTGTGTTCTGCAATATTAAATATATAAAAAATGCTGGTTAGAGATATTCAAAACTTTGTACAAAATAAAATGTTGGTGATTTATGGCTTCAGAAGCTGATCCAAGGTTCTCATAGATGATTCATATATAGCTCTGTAAAGATAAAAATATGCTTACATTAATATATTGTGTTTGTCAATGAGGTTCAAGGTATGTTACTAAAAACATGAATTGCAGTTTAAAAGGCATACAATACTGTGAAGGAAAAGGGTAATTTAGCACCACAGAATTTCACGATGATGTAAAAAAACTCTCCTACAACCTAGACATACAGAAATCACATACAGTATCTCACAAAAAAAAACCCTCACATATTTGTAAATATTTTATTATATCTTTTCATGTGACAACACTGAAGAAATGACACTTTGCTACAATGTAAAGTAGTGAGTGTACAGCTTGTATAACAGTGTAAATTTGCTGTCCCCTCAAAACAACAACCCACAGCCATTACTCTCTAAACCGCTGGCAACAAAAGTGAGTACACCCCTAAGTGAAAATGTCCGAATTGGGCCCAAATAGCCATTTTCCCTCCCCGGTGTCATGTGACACGTTAGTGTTAAAAAGGTCTCAGGTGCGAATGGGGAGCAGGTGTGTAAAAGTTGGTGTTATAGCTCTCTCTCTCTCATAATGGTCTCTCTCTCAGAACTCTGAGGATCTGAAAAAAAAAATTATTGTTGCTCTACATAAAGATGGCCTAGGCTATAAGAAGATTGCCAGGACCATTAAACTGAGCTGCAGCACGGTGGCCAAGATCATACATTGGTTTAACAGGACAGGTTCCACTTAGAACAGGCCTCGCCATGGTCGACCAAAGAAGTTGAGTGCACATGCTCAGCATCATATCCAGAGATTTTCTTTGGGAAATAGACGTACGAGTGCTGCCAGCATTGCTGCAGAGGTTGAAGGGGAGGGGGGGGTGTCAGCCTGTCAGTGCTCAGACCAAACGTTGCACACTCAAATTGGTCTACATGGCTGTTGTCCCAGAAGGAAGCCTCTTCTTAAGATGATGCACAAGAAAGCCTGCAAACAGTTTGCTGAAGACAAACAGACTAAGGACATGGATTACTGGAACCATGTCCTGTGGTCTGATGAGACCAATATAAACTTATTTGGTTCAGATGGTGTCAAGCGTGTGTGGCGGCAACCAGGTGAGGAGTACAAAGACAAGTGCGTCTTGCCTACAGTCAAGCATGGTGGTGGGAGTGTCATGTCTGGGATGCATGAGTGCTACCGGCACTGGGGAGCTACAGTTAAAATAGAGAACCATGAATGCCAACATGTACTGCGACATACTAAAGCACAGCATGATATTCCAACATAACGACTCCAAAACACACCTCCAGGATGACCACTGTCTTGCTAAAGAAGCTGAGGGTGAAGGTGATGGACTGGCCAAGCAAGTCTCCAGACCTAAACCCTATTGAGCATCTGTGGGGCATGCGCAAACAGAAGGTGGAGGAACTCAAGGTCTCCAACATCCACCAGCTCCGTGATGTCATCATGGAGGAGTGGAAGAGGACACCAGTGGCAACCTGTGAAGTTCTGGTCAACTCCATGCCCAAGAGGGTTAAGGCAGTGCTGGAAAATAATAGTGGTCACACAAAATATTGACTCAACTTCTGAGCACTGACAGGCTGACCCCACCACCCCTTCAAACTCTGCAGCAATGCTGGCAGCACTCGTACGTCTATTTCCCAAAGACACCCTCTGGATATGAGGCTGAGCATGTGCACACAGCTTCTTTGGTTGACGAGGCCTGTTCTGAATGGAACCGGTCCTTTAGTAAACCGCTGTATGGTCTTGGCCACTGTGCTGCAGTTCAGTTTCAGGGTCTTGGCAATCTATGTAAAGCAACAATTCTTTTTTTCAGATCCTCAGAGTTCTTTGCCATGAGGTGCCATGTTGAACTTCCAGTGACCAGTATGAGAGAGAGTAATGACACCAAAATTTAACACACCTGCTCCCCATTCACACCTGAGACATTGTGACTCATTACTGTTACATGACACCGGGAAAGAAAGAAAGAAAGATATTTTTTCCTGCATTGTAGGCATTTGGGAGGGTGTACTGGTCTGAAAAGATCTGTTATCTGTACAAAACGACCTCTCAACGCCCATAAGCGTGGCAAAACTGACATTTTTAAACTTCGGTTACTAGCTGTCAAGTTCCAGTGTTCAGAAGAGGTTTTCAAACATCCTATGTTCATAAAGCCTTAATGTCTGATGTAGACAGGTGCTTCAGCTTTCATTTCATTCACAGCTGGTGATCAGCTTTTCAAGTATGAAAGAATTTATTTGCCGACTGTACAATATATGTAGGACAATATTGCCATTTGACAGTTGGGACTTTATTTACATTGGAGTAGACCTTTCTGCCTCTTTTATAAATGGACACTCACAGAAGAGACTGCACTGTCAGTAAGTTATGATGTAGCAATGTTATCTTTACTTTATTGCAACTTCTCTTGTTCATTCACAGCAGATTAAAAGCTCTTTGCAACCTTAAGGCCCCTTTTACACTTGTGCGACTTCAAAGTCGCACGATTCACGACCACGTTTTTTGCTGCGATTTCAAGGAATGCCTGTGTAAGTGGCATCAAAATTGGACCAAAGTAGTGCAGGGACTACTTTGAAGTCGGAGCGACTTGAAGTCATACTAATATGAATGGCCGTCATTGGAAATCATGGGGAACGACTTGTCATGCTACTTTGCAGTCCCAAATCGTGGGACAAGTCGTATAAGTGTGAAAGGGGCCTAAAGCTTTTTTGTTTTTTTGGGTTAACAAATATATGGATCCTGCTCCTTTAGAGCATTTTATACAGCACAGTTATTGTGCTTTGTAATTTGGCACCCTGTAACTTCTGTAATACCTGGCGGATCCTGCCTGGCTATCCCCTCACCTCTGCAAACAGACCATGATAATCATGGCTGCTGAGCCCCTGACACTGTGGTCTGTTTGCCTGCCTCCATCTGCAGCCTGCTCTGTGTCTGTCTCCTCTGTCCCCCCTACTCCCCTCTGTGTGCCACCTAGGGACAGTGCTGCCCCAATCCCCTCCTGCTGCAGGAATAACACACACACACACACACACACACACACACACACTATCACGGTGGCTCCCGTCTGTCATGTGACCGGCTGTGTTGCCTCTCTCCTCGCGTCCCGATGTCATTGGGGAAACCTCGGCCCCGCCCACTGCTTCTGTCAGACGGGCAGAGAGGAGACACGGCTGATTACATGAGCGCCGGGAGCCACCGTGAAATACGGTAAAAGTGGATTTATGCTGCTAAAACGAGTGGCGCTTTGCTGCTAGCGGCAGGCGCTTTCAGTGTGAAAGTAGCCTTAGTGTATTGACAATTTTGCATAGTTATGTTGGTCCAGCTTGGACTAAGGTAGGTATGCATGTCAGCACTGCTACTACAGCAATTGCCGCTAGCTTCTGGGTCCCTTGCCTGCTTTGTAAAACACAAGAGGTCACTCACTCAGCACAGGCACCACTCAGAGAACACTTTGGATTTGTTGAGAAAATGCTAAGTGTTCTGTGAATTTCACTCATGTCGAGTGAGCAACCTTCTGTGCGCACTAAACAGCAGGACGGATGCTTGGAATGGGACTTGGAATCTAGTGGCGATCACTGTAGTAGTGGTGCATACTACAGTGATTTCCAGCTACAACAAGGATCAGTCAGGCATGACACATACATACTGGTGGAAGGAGGACAATGTAACTATGCATAATAGTCCATATCGATTTAAACATATGTACATATGTATGTATGTATGTATGTATGTGGAAAAAAGAAAACTCAGTGAGTTGCAAACAAAAAAAAAAATTATTGGCTTTCACCAATTACATTTCTGTTTTCTGCAACACGGTAAACTATATTCTTACTGCAACACAAAATATATTATTATGGTTGGAAAAAATGCTGTTAAAGTCAATTTAAGTGCTGCACACCTTCAAGTGGGAAGCCAACATGAGGATACTTTGCTGCATGCACCAAAACTTTTTTTTTTTTTACCTTTCTATGTTTTCATCATCTTCCATTGTGACTTCTCTGTGATTTTTCAGCTTCCTATATATTATTGAAGCAATGTCTTTAGCTGCAGCAGACAAGCGTTTCCCTTAATAAAAAGCAAAAAACATGTATTAATTGAAATATCCATCAGGAACAAAACAATTCGGTAACATGATCTGTTATGGTTAGGCAGTGCAAATTTTATACTTTGTAAATTTCTTCATGCTGAACATGCGATTACTGTGAAGTTTACCATTAAATGCCTATTTAGCATTAAGCCTAGATTCACACTGATGCAGGTTCAACCCAGCAATGCAGTCCGACTTTGGGGGCGATTTGAGACATCTGTGTGGGTTCTTGCCCAGATGTCTATTCAAATCGCCCCCCGAACTCGCCAAAAAGTAGTACAGGAACTACTTTTGGGAATAGGGGCAGCAAAGTCGGTTCCATTGCCAATGTAAACATGAGCTAAGAGATGCTGCAAGTTTAGAAAAGAAAAACAAACAAACACACACACACACACACACACACACACACACACACCATAGTCCAGGCTCCAAATCACATGATTTAGGACTGCAAGGTATCACACTCCTACCTACCCTCCTGCTAATATCATCATGACAGATTAATGTTGACTTAAATTTAGAGGATTGTCCACTTGAAGGACAATTAAAAAAAAAAAAAAAAAATTTAAAGAATCTTTAGTTGAAAAGTTAGTTAGAATGCTTGGTATCCCAATAACCTGTTGGTGGTTTTTCCTTTATATGGCTACAAGAAAGTATCAGAGGAACACAGAAGGGGCTTTCTTTCAAACAGGTAATCCTAGTTTGAATTGTTTTGCTAAAACAATTATACAGTAGATGTGTTCTTTAGGCTGACAAACCACAGTGAAAAGGGTCTCACATCGCCAGCATGGGACTACATATTCCAGCATGGGACTACACATGGTTTGAACCCAAGATATGATGCAGACCTGCTTGTATGCCAGAACGCGTGAGCCCCTGTATAATTTTAATTCAATTTTTATGCACCAATAAAGAAGCAACAAGGATGTTTGGAGTTGCAGGCTCTATTCTTTGTATTTATGAAAGTGTCTCATACCTTTACTGCTGACCATAATGATATGTAGGGATGCAGTCAAGCTCAGTATTCCCTCAATTTCTTCTGCTGAAACACTTGTAGCGAGTTCACCTAAAAATGAACTTTAAAAGAGAATATGGTTAACCACTTCAGCCCTAGAAAGGTTTACTCCCCTTCATGACCAGGTCATTTTTTGTGATACAGCACTGTGGTACTTTAACTGACAATTGTGCAGTCATGCACAATGTACACAAAATAAAAATTTTATTTTTTTTCCCACAAATAGAGCTTTCTTTTGGTGATATTCAATCACCTATGCAGTGTCTATTTTTTGCGCTATAAAACAAAAAATGACCAACAATTAAAAAAAAAAAAAAAAAAAAAAAAAACACACACACAATATATATTTTACTTTCTGCTATAAAACACATCCTATAACAATAAAAAATAAAAATTTCTTCTTCAATTTAGGCCATTATATATTCGGCTACATATTTTTGTTAAAAAAAAAACCCACAATAAGCGTATATTGATTGGCCTGCGCAAAAGTTATAGCGTCTGCAAACATGCATGGTATTTTTTATGGAATATTTACTAGCAATGTCGGCGATCAGCGTCTTGTAGCGGGACTGCGAAATTGTGGCGGACAAATTAGAGACTTTTTTTGGGGACCAGTGATGGTAATACAGTGATCAGTGCTAAATAATAGGCACTGCAACTGTACTGACACTGGCAGGGAAGGGGTTAACATTGAGGGCAATCAAAAGGTTAAATGTGATCCCTAGGGAGTGCTTGCCGTGTGTGTACTGCAAGAAGACAGAGCCATGTTCCTGCTTAGCAGAAACAAGATCTGTCTTCTCCTGTCACAGAACAGCGATCTGCCTGGTTTACATAGGCAGACTTCAGTTCTGTCTGCCTCGGGAACAAACAGCAGGTCCCGGGGGACAATGCATCTAATCACAGCGAGTGCTGATCACTGGAGGCACGTGTGTGCGCCCCAGACCAGGATGAGCAAAATCATATAGGAGGTTTGCGATTTCGCACAGAGAGGCCGCCTCGCTGCAGTAAATGTACGTTGGGCGGTCAACTTCAGCTGGAACTTGGGTGGAACTTCAGCTTTAACCACTCCTCACCCCCTTACATGCCACATTTGGCATGTAATTTTTTTGGGGGGGGAGTGGGGGCTTCATTAGGAGGGGGACTTCCTGTCCCACTTCCTCCTTCCGCCCAGTAACCGCCTAGGCGACTCCTCCCTCTAGGCAATCTCCTGGGACACGTGACAGGTCCCAGGAGATCGCCTATCCACTCCGGGAGCGCAGCGCGGCTCGCGCATGCGCCGTGCGTGCCCGGCCGTGAAGAGGAAAGCTGTCACGGCCGGGTGCCCTTAGTGGAAATGGCGGCGCCGGCGAAGAGGAGGGGGAGAGGAGCGACACCCCGTTCGGCCGCATCACTGGACCGTGGAACAGGTAAGTGTCATTTTTTTTAAAAGTCAGCAACTACACTTTTTGTAGCTGCTGACTTTTAAAATGCCTGGAACTCCCCTTTAAATTCAACTATAAATGCAGGGAAAAACCTGCAGGTCTCCAAGAAGTGTGTTAGAAATTCAAATCAAAACTACAGGCATAGATAAATGTGAAATCCGTGTGTTTTTTTTTTTCCCTCTGCAGTGCAGATTACTATTCCAACCCATTCCTTACAGTTCATACACAGGAAACTGTCTAAAGTCCCAAAAACACAATGAACTTTAATGACATACCAATATGAAGCGTTTACACTTATCATACACAAGCCAACTTACTTCAGCACACTGGACGTCTTTATAACAACAGATATTAAGCACCTAGACAACGGTGGTAACTCAGACACAGATGCTGGAATGGCAAGCTCCTCTGGATCTGAAATCTAACCAAATGGAGATTTACTTTTTATATTTTTACAAATATTAAGGAAATAAAGCAATCCATAATATGCATTATTGCTCTTATGCTTTGTAGGTCATTAAACAAAATAAATATTCATCAAAAACAGTTTTATTTATTTATTTAATCCCTTACAGCCAAACCCTGCACTGCAAGGGTTAAAGGCTAGTTAAATCTAGGCATTACATGAAGAAGTAATACTTGCCCAATTCCTAATTCCACTGGGCTTCTTCCATCCATGCGACCAGTTCAGCGTTGCTGCCTCTCCCCAAGGCCCTCTCAACTGTGGTTGTAGGCTTGCCACCTCCATAAACAATACAGGGATAACAGCCATTGTTCATGGCAATGTCGCAGGATGGCTTTTAGTCTGAAGCGCCAGGAAGAAGAGGACATCGCTAAAGCTGGCTGCAGTGAGGACAGCAAGTAATATAGCCTCTTGCTCCAACCCCTAGAAATAACTAGCATTATTGAGGAATCCCACAGCAAGGGTGCGTTTTATTTTTTATTTTATTTATTTTTTTGCATTTCCAGAGTTTAGTTACAAGGGCAAAGTTGAAAGGATTTGCAAGGAAAATGGATAAACAATTGCACTAACTAGAACCTAACCATCATTTAATAGGGCACATAAGATGGCCAGAAGAGTGGTAGGGAACACCAGGTGAAGTGGATGCAGCTCCTCTCAGATTAGGTCTCAAGAGTCTATCTATATATCCCCCACAAAAAAGGAGGGCACCTCCATCTAGGTGTAGCGATTTATTAAAAAGAATAAAAGACAAAAAAAAAAAAAGAAGGAACTCTCTAGGTAAAAGTGGATCAAGTTTAGTTATGAACCAATATAGTCCTCCAAAGGATCACTGGATCACTGTGAAGCTGCAGAGCTCTGCAGGCAGGTGGCTGGTTGAAGCAGAGTTCTTAGCGGAAGTACAGCGGTCAGGCTTTAGGCTGGAACATAAGCAACAGTGATTTCTGGATGTAGCAAAATGGCTGCAGCTCCAAACAGCACCTCTCACAGGTGGGTGATGGTGACAGGAAGTGTAGGTGGTGTGGCTACATGTTTCAGGGCAGACAGAGCACCCCTTTATCAAACCATCTTTTTTGATAAAGGGGCACTCTGCCCTGAAACATGTAGCCACACCCCTCCACTTCCTGTCACCATCACCCAGCCGAGAGGGGTACAGCTTGGAACCGCAGACATCTTGCTACTTCTGGAAGCAGATGTTGCTCATGTTCTAGCCTGAAGCCTGATAGCTAAACTTTCACCAGGAACTCGGCCACATGCCTGCAGAGCTCTACAGCCTCACAGAGATCCTTTGGGGGTCTACTGTATATGGATTTAGGACAAGCCTTGATCCACTTTTAACAAGTGCATTTTTATTGTCTTTTATGCTTTTTAATAAATCACTACACCTAGATGGAGGCGCCCTCTTGGGTTTGTTTTTTTTTTCAATTCTGTGTGCTTAGTTTTGTAATCCATTAAGGAACAGTCATATACAGATAAAAAGGTATCCCTTCCGCTCTCCCCTGCCAGCACATGTGCACTGTAGCTTATTTGGTTCCCAGAAAAGGAATTCCAAATATAGTACTTTCAAAGTACTATTCAACAGACCAAATTATTTATTTATTTTTTTTAAAATACTATTTTCTCGATTATAGAGGAACACGAAGAAGGTCTTCCAAAAAGCAGTCCAACTGAAGGAACTGAAATTGATGATGATGGTCTGCCTGAGCCACTTAGAGATGGTAGAATCAGATGGATCAGAAGGCGACTCACCATTGCAGGGTGAATCCAAGATTACAAAAGGGGAATCTGTTTTCCTGAAAGAAGTAGTGGCTGAGAGATAGTTGGACGGCCCTGCCTCCAATGGCACTAGAGGGGACAGGTCCTCTATCCATACAATAGCTTGGGATGGAGCCATTGCAAGCCACAGAGGATTTCAAGAAGCTTATTTTAAATGCAATTCTGGACTTTCAGAAGGCGCACTGCAAGCAGCCCCAGAAATAATGCCAGATTTTGATCTGGGGACACCCAGTACACCAGGACTGCCCCTTCCCTATGTCTAAGACCCCTTGCACACTGGGGCGCTTTAGCGGTGCGCTTGCAGGATGGGGGAAGTCCTGCAAGCAGCATCTTTGGGGTGGTGCGGGAGCGGTGTATAGACCGCTCCTAAACCACCCCTGCCATTGAAATGAGAAGCGCTGAAGTGCCTGCAAAGCGATTCAGCAGCGGCGCTTTTTTTAACTCCTTCTTTGGGGTTAAAAGCGCCTCACTACTGCCTGCACAGCGCCAGTAAGACTAGCGGCGCTTTACCACCAACGCTCTGTGGTCCAAGTGAGCCTTAAACTGGACATGTTGCAACTGCGGGATGGTAGGCAGCACACATGCTCAGGGTAAGGCAGGCCTCAAAATCTTACAAAACCTGGACAGCTGGTAGCAGGTGAGGGTTGGATGGCCGAAGGATACTAAAAAGGTTATGCTAGGCAGGCAGCAGAACAAGATTGAAGATCCAAGTTTTATGTGGTCCTTTACAGGCAGGGATAGCATCAGGGAGAGGCTTCCTTGATACTGTATGGTGGGAAAGAGCTTTTGTACAACAAAACTGAAAAAAAAAAAAATGTCCCTGCTCCTAGCAAACACACACACACACAAAACACACACACACACACACACACACACACACACACACACACACACTGCTCGTACCAAGAGAGGTTATCCTGGGGTGGCCTACAGTTTTTTGTTTGCCAGTGGCCAATTCTCATGTATGTGAAGATTAAAGAATAGAAAAAGGCCTCAAACAATAAAGCATACATGTGTTAACACATTAAAATGCGGTGGGACTCCACTCTCAAAATTAAAGTTTAAGATTTATATATTCAAAAAAGTTATGAGCTCAACTTTGGTTTTATGTTGCGGAGTAGAAAAACATCTACTTAAAGATAGTTTTGAAGAGATGCAAGAAATGCAGAAGAGTAAAAGGTTAAAAAAGGAACCCAAATAAATGTTTACAATACTGGGAACCAGTGTTAATTTCGTAGACAAAAATATTTTCGTTGTCTAAATTAACACTATTTTAGGAGACTAAAATAAGTCTAAATTCTAAAACTAAAATCGTAATTTGATGTCAAAATTACCACTGTTGAGAACAAGCCACTGCATGACTAAAGACCATCAATACCTACCTTACGCAATACATGGCTTATTTCCACTACCACAGCTGCAATGATTGTGGAGAGCATCCCGTGGTGGACTTCTGAAGAGGCCATCTTCCAGCACTGAACTGTGTTCACAAACTGTGCAATAGGTATCTGAATAGAGTGCAGAAGCTACAAACCAAAAAGAGCAAAAACATGATCAGATGAAGAAAACTTTGTTCATTAAAGAGATAGAAAATGTTCCATGAATGAACATTTTCAAGAGGTTTCCATTTAAAAAAAAAAATGTGTGTATCTATATATATATGTGTATAATATATATATATATATATATATGTGTATAATATATATATATATATATATATATATATTATATATATATATATATGTGTATAATATATATATATATATATATATATATATATGTGTATAATATATATATATATATATATATATATGTGTATATATATATATATATATATATATGTGTATAATATATATATATGTGTATAATATATATATATATGTGTATAATATATATGTGTATATATATATATATATATATATATACACATATATACACACACACACACACACACACACACACACACACACACACAGTGGGTAAAATAAGTATTGAACACGTCACCATTTTTCTAGGTAAATATATTTCTAAAAGATGCTATTGACATGAAAATTTTCACCACATGTCGGTAACAACCCATGCATTCCATACATACAAAGAAATCAAAACAAATAAATTCAGAAAAGTATTGTGTAATAAAATGGAAGGACACAGGGAAAAAGCATTGAAAGCGCTAACTGAAATGTATTTAATACTTGGCACAAAATCCTTTGTTGGTAATGACAGCTTCAAGATGCCTCCCGTATGGAGAAACTAGTCGCATGCATTGCTCAGGTGTGATTTTGGTCCAGTCTTCAAATCTTAAAAGGTTCTGTGGGCCTCTTCTATGAACTCTGATCTTTAGTCCTTTCCATAGATTTTCTATTGGATTAAAGTCAGGCGATTGGCTGGGCCATTCTAGCAGCTTTATTTTCTCTCTTTGAAATCAATTGAGAGCTTCCTTGGCTTAGTGTTTGGGATCATTGTCTTGCCAAAATGTCCACCCTCATTTCAGCTTCATCATCCTGGTAGATGGCATCAGGTTTTTATCAAGAATGACTTGGTACATTTTTCAATTCATCCTTTCATGGATAGACAGTTTGCTTGGCAGATCAATATATGGTTTTCCAGTACCGTATATTGAAAAACAGCCCCACACCATGATGTTCCCACCTTCAAACTTCACTGTTGGTATGGGGGTGTTTTTGGGGTGATGAGCAGTGCCATTTCACCTCCAAACATGGTGTGTATTATGGCATCCGGAGAATTAAATTATAATCTCATCTGACCAGACTATATTCTTTTAGTATTTCACAGGCTTATCTAAATGTTGTGCAGCAAAAACTCTAAACGAGCTTCAATATGCTTTTTCTTCAACAATGGAGTCTTGTGTGGTGAGCGTGCATACAGGCCATGGCGGTTAAGTGCATTACTTATTGGATTCTGGGAAACAATTGTACCTGCCGATTCCAGGTCTTTCTAAAGCTCTCCACAAGTGGTCCTTAGCGCTTTAAAAACTCTTGACAGGAGTGAAATTTATTATCAAATCTTGGGAGGAGCACCTAGTCGTGGCCAGTTTAGGGTGAAATTATGTTTTCCACTTCCTGGTCATGGCCCCAACAGTGCTCACTGGAAGTGTTAGAAGTTTAGAAATCCTTCTGTAGCCAATGCCATCAGTATGTTTTGCAACAATAAGGTCACAAAAGGTCTTGAGAGAGTGCTTTGCTTTTACCCATCATAAGAGGTTTCTTATGAGGCACATTTTTATAGACCATTGGTTAAGACTGAACCAGCCGACATTAATTTGCACTGACAAGAGGCAGGACTGCACTCTAAGGCTGGCCATAAACGGGTCGAATTTCCAAAGAACTTTCTTCCAAAAATCTTATCTAAGAATTTTCGTACGAATTTCGCACCATTAGTGGGCTGCAGCAACGGCTGATTTTCGTGCGGCCATCGAAATTTAATAATCGGACATTTTGGAATTTTTTTTTTTTTTTTTTAAAAAAGAACGATTTTCTAATCAATGATGGGAGAATCGTGTGAGAAATGTAATCGAAAAATAAATGTGCATGTGCAAGAAAAGAAGATTCCCGGACACGAAAATTATTTTCTGTAGGAACAGGAGGTTTGGTTGATCGAGTTTTCTAAATAAATGGTGGCACCATCGAATCACAAAACAGACACATTTTCTGATTTTCAAAAGAAAGTTCTTTCGAAATTCGACCCGTGTATGTCCAGCATAACTACTGATATTTTCAGCTGGTGTCTTGGCTTTCCAGGTATTTTTGCACCTCCCTTTCTTCATGCGTTCAATACTTTTTGTCATTCTATTTTATTACACAGAACTTAATTTATGAACTTATTTGTTTTGGTTTCTTTGCATGTATGGATTGCATGGGTTGTTACCGACCTGTGGTGAAAAGTTAGAACCTGTAGAAATATAATTTACCTAGAAAAATGGTGACGTGTTCAATAATTATTTTACGCACTGTATATATTATTAATAAATAATATATACAAACACAAAATGGTGCACAAGTTTCATGCAGGTGTGAAAAAAATTGTGTAAATATAGAATGCTTTCAGAAATAGTTTATTGGTTTCTTTGCATGTATGGATAGCATGGGTTGGCACAGACATGTGATAACAATTTCATGCCACTAGCACCTTTTAAAAAGAAAAAAAGAAGATGTATGTATATATAAAATGTATGCACAGTATCGCACAAAAGTGAGTACATCCCTCACATTTTTGTAAATATTTTATTATACCTTTTCATGCGACAACACTGAAGAAATTACACTTTGCTACAATGTAAAGTAGTGAGTGCACAGCTTGTATAACATAAATTTGCTGCCCCATCAAAATAACACAGCCATTAATGCCTAAACCTCTGGCAACAAAAGTGAGTACACCCCTAAGTGAAAACTGTCCAAATTGGGCCCAAAAGTGTCAATATTTTGTGTGGCCATCATTTTCCAGCACTGCCTTAGTCCTCTTGGGCACGGAATTCACCAGAGCTTCACAGGTTGTCACTGGAGTCCTCTTCCACTCCATGCTGACATCACGAAGCTGGTGGAGCTTAGAGATCTTGAGCTCCTCCACCCTCCATTTGAGGATGCCCCACAGATGCTGAATAGGGTTTAGGTCTGGAGACATGCTTGGCCAGTCCATCACCTTTACCCTCAGCTTCTTTAGCAAGGCAGTGGTAGTCTTGGAGGTGTGTTTGGGGTCATTAAGTTGGAATACTGCCCTGTGGCCCAGTCTCTGAAGGTAGGGGATCAAGCTCTGCTTTAGTATGTCACAGTACATGTTGCATTCATGGCTCCCTAAATGAACTGTAGCTCCCCAGTGCCGGCAGTACTCATGCAGCCCCAGACCATGACACTCCCACCACCATGCTCGACTGTAGGCAAGACACTTGTCTTTGTACTCCTCACCTGGTTGCCACCTCACACGCTTGAGACCATTTGAACCAAATAAGTTTATCTTGGCCTCAGAACACAGGACATGCCAGTAATCCATGTCCTTAGTCGGTTTGTCTTCAGCAAACTGTTTGCGGACTTTGTGCATCATCTGTAGAAGAGGCTTCCTTCTGGAACGACAGCCATGTAGACCAATTTGATGCAGTGTGCAGCATCTGGTCTGAGCACTGACAGGCTGACCCCCCCCCCCCCCCCCCTTCAACCTCTGCAGCAATGCTGGGGGCACTCATAAGTATATTTCCCAAAGACAACCTCTGGATACGACGCTGAACACATGCACTCAACTTCTTTGGTAGACCATGGAGAGGCCTGTTCTGAATGGAACCGGTCCTTTATTAAAAACTGCTGTATGGTCTTGGCCACCATGCTGCAGCTCAGTTACAGGGTCTGGTCAATCTTATAGCCTAGGCCATCTTTATGTAGAGCAACAATTCTTTTTTTCAGATCCTCAGAGTGTTCTTTGCCATGAGGTGCCATGTTGAACTTCCAGTGACCAGTATGAGAGATTGAGAGCGATACCACATTTAACACACCTGCTGCTCCCCATTCACACCTGAGACCTTGAGACTCGAGACTCGTTAGTGTTACATGACACCGGGGAGGGAAAATGGCTAATTGGGCCCAATTTGGACATTTTCACTTTAGGGGTGTCCTCACTTTTGTTGCCAGAGTTTTAAACTTTAATGGCTGTGTGTTGAGTTTTTATGAGGGGACAGCAAATTTACACTGTTATACAAGCTGTAAACTCACTACTTTACATTCTAGAAAAAGTGTACTTTCTTCAGTGTTGTCACATGAAAAGATATAATAAAATATTTACAAAATGTAAAGGGGTGTACTCACTTTTGTGAGAAAAATTTGAAAAACAATGCACTTAAAGCGGTAGTAAAGCCGCTGAACTTTTTTTTTTTTTTAACACCTGTAAAGGAAAAGGCATAATGCGCTAGTATGCACCGCATACTAGCTCATTATGAAATACTTGCCTTAGAACGAAGCGTCGGTAACTCACCTGGTCCACGCCGAGGTCGCTGACATGTCTTCCGGGTATCGCGACTCCAGCGCTGTGAGTGGCTGGAGCCGCGATGTCGTCACTCCCGCGCATGCGCACGGGAGACTTCTTCCCGGCAAGGTTCGGATTCTGCCGGCCCTTCAGCCGAGAATCCCCCGTGCGCATGCGCCGCTGCAGTCAGCGGCGCATTGCACGGGGAATATCTCCTAAACCGTACAGGTTTAGGAGATATTTTTTTTTTTACCTACAGGTAAGCCTTATTATAGGCTTACCTGTAGGTAAAAGTTATATTTTTGACTTTACTTCCACTTTAATGTAATAAAAAAAAAAAAAAAAAAAAAAAGAGCATACAATGTTATAAACAATGCATGATGTGATCCATTTTATAAAATGGAGCACATTATGCATGGTTTGCTCTTTCTATTACATTTTAAATGCAGCAAGCATTTGTCTCTCTCATCTGTAGATGGGAAGGCTCGATTGCTTTGTGAGCAATTAATTATTTTTTCACTACAGCAAAGCATTCCACAGTGGAAAGACTGCAGTTACCTCCCAGAAATTATACCCAGTAGTGGTGGATGTAAAACCTCTCATTTCCATTTGTGAACACAAGACATTCATAAGTTGTACTAGAATGTTTTATGCAATTTTTGGCAACACCAATCTTATTATTGATACCTGGAGAGCTTCATTTTGCTGTTTCCTCAGTTTGCGAGCTGAAATCTCTATAGCTTTGTGGAAGCATGTCTGTATAGCATCAAGGTGTTTATCCAAGTCAGCACTGTCATCATTCATCTTGTGAAGCAAACAAACTTCTGTTATCTCTTTCAGCACAGAGAGAAAAGTTGGCAGGAAATCCCAGCACTTTTCTGAAAGGTACAAGCAAAATATAGTTCAGTTACTACCTGCCCGGGAAGTTGGCATTGCTTAAAAAAAAAAAAAAAAAAAAAACATCAAATGCAAGTAAATTTATAAAGTCAGTGAATGGTAAATATTCTATCAGAGTGTGTTATTGCTGTCTGCATGCCTGTTGAGTTTTTACCCTCTCTGTCCCAGTGACACAAACAGGACTTTGCTGTGAACTGAACTTTCTGCTTTCCCTCTTTGGAATGCATTTCCCCAAGTATTCTTATAGAGAATCAGACACAGGAAATCTAAAACAGCATGGACAAATGATGCCCCTAGTGGACATTACAGCATACTTTCTGGAGGACGGGCAGAAGAATAATACCTCCTGGTGATTAGGAAGCACTGCCTCTTATGGATTTTTTCATTGGTATATATGCTGGCAGTGGGTGTTGTGTGGGTGGTGTCTGAGTGAGCCCCATTGAGCCCAGCTGAAAGCTACAGAATACAGAGGACGACCTTACGTAAAGTATAATTTATGTTCTTTTGTTTTATATGCTCTGTAATATTCTTTAGTGTTACTTGGTTGTTAAATAAATGAGACCCTTGCTTATTTAAGCAGTGTGTTTATTTTATAGCCAACATTGTTGTAGTGCCATCACCGTTAACTTTATCAGAGCTTTGATAGACTAGCTAACTGTAGGAATAGACAAGTTAAAGTGGTTGTAAACGCTTACAGACCACTTTTTGCTACAGGTAAGCCTATAATAAGGCTTATCTGTAGCTACCCAGGATATCTCATAAACCAGCACGGTTTAGGAGATATCCCCGGTATTTACATGTGCCAGCGTCATCAGCACATGCGCACTGACACAAACTGAAGCAATGGCACGTATGTGCTGTTGCTTCAGTGAGTGTACCGTTACCATGATACCCGGAAGTAACCCCCGGGAGTGATGTCGCTGACTGGTGCTGTGTACGGGCACTGCAGCGAAGGCTTCGATCTCAGGTGAGTATTACATAATGAGCTAGTATGCTATGCATACTAGCTCATGATGCCTTTGTCTTACCGGTGTTAGTTTGCCCTCCCCCAAATAAAAACCACCAGCTGCCACTGGACACTTTGAGCACTTTTGCTTTAACGTGATTATAAAGTGTTTTTTTTAGTTGAAAACAAAAATGTTATGTTATACTTACCTGCCCTGTGTAGTGGTTTTGCACAGAGCAGCCCAGATCCTCATTATCGGGTCCCTCTCTGGTGCTCCTGGCCCCTCCCTCCCGTTGAGTGCCCCCACAGCAAGCAGCTTGCTATGGGATCACCCGAGCTCAGCCACAGCTTCATGTGTCCAGTCATAGAGTTGTGGCCCGGCCGCCTTTTTCTCATTGGCTGACATTTTGATTGACAGCAGCGGGAGCCAATGAGGAGGGGAGTTCGGGCAGCCAAGACAATCCTACAACATCACTGGGTCAGAGGGGGCTCAGGTAAGAATTAGGGGGGTTGAGGGGCAGCTGCTGCACACAGAAGGCTTTTATCTTAATGCATAAAGATAAAAAATCTTCTGCCTTTACAATAATTAAGCCAACATTTGTATGTGCGAGTCTCAATTACTTGTAAAAAAAACCCTTGTGACGGATCAGCAGTCCCTAAATGTGGGAATCCAGTAACAACTTCCCTGCTCCAAGACCCTCAGATGCAAAGCAAGGCCCGCTATCCTGATCTACCCACAAACTGAACAGGAAAAAAAAAAAAAAAAAAAAAAAAACTTACCAATCTGTATTACTGAAATCAGAGTTTGAAGAAGATGAGCTTGAAAATCTGTGTCACCAAGGCCAATCATTATCACATCTTTACATACTGTCAGATAAGTCTATTTAGTGACAAGAAAAGAATAACACCAAATGTGATTTCCGCATTATGGAATATTGAGATGCAGATTGAAACACAATAGAGCTCATTATGCATTAGAAGGATGAATCACTAAGTGGCATTAAAATTCCAGCAATTCAAAATGAAAATGGAGAAAAATCGCTCATCACTTTGGTGCACTTTTAGAATAGAGATTAAATTAATGACTTTTTGACCACCGTGTGTTGAACAAGGAAGCATTCAATTTTACCTGAAGATTTATCCCATTCCCCTTTCATCTTCATACAGTGGTGTGAAAAAGTGTTTGCCCCCTTCCTCATTTCCTGTTCCTTTGCATGTTTGTCACACTTAAGTGTTTCGGAACATCAAACCAATTTAAACAATAGTCAAGGACAACACAAGTAAACACAAAATGCAATTTGTAAATGAAGGTGTTTATTATTAAAGGTGAAAAAAAAATCCAAACCATCATGGCCCTGTGTGAAAAAGTGATTGCCCCCTAAACCTAATAACTGGTTGGGCCACCCTTAGCAGCAACAACTGCAACCAAGCGTTTGCGATAACGTGCAATGAGGCTTTTACAGCGTCCTGGAGGAATTTTGGCCCACTCATCTTTGCAGAATTGTCCTAATTCAGTTACATTAGAGGGTTTTCGAGCATGAACGGCCTTTTTAAAGGTCATACCACAACATCTCAATAGGATTCAGGTCAGGACTTTGGCTAGGCCACTCCAAAGTCTTCATTTTGTTTTTCTTCAGCCATTCGGTGGTGGACTTGCTGGTGTGTTTAGGATCATTGTCCTGCTGCAGAACCCAAGTTCGTTTCAGCTTGAGTACACGAACAGATGGTCGGACATTCTCCTTCAGGATCTCTTGGTAGACAGCAGAATTCATAGTTCCTTTTATCACGGCAAGTCTTCCAGGTCCTGAAGCAGCAAAACAGCCCCAGACCATCACACTACCACCACCATATTTTACTGTTGGTATAATGTTCTTTTTCTGAAATGCAGTGTTCCTTCTACGCCAGATATACTTGGACACACACCTTCCAAAGAGTTCCACTTTTGTCTCATCGTCCACAGAATGTTGTCCCAAAAGTCTTGGGGATCATCAAGATGTGTTGTGGAGAAATTGAGACGAGCTTTGATGTTCTTTTTGCTCAGCAGTGGTTTTCTCTTTGGAACTCTGCCATGCAGGCCATTTTTGCCCAGTCTTTTCCTGATGGTGGAGGCATGAACGCTGACCTTAACTGAGGCAAGTGAGGCCTGCAGTTCGTTGGACGTTGTTGTGGGGTCTTTTGTGACCTCTTGGATGAGTCGTCGCTGCGCTCTTGGGGTAATTTTGGGCGGCCGGCCACTCCTGGGAAGGTTCACCACTGTTCCATGTCTTCGCCATTTGTGGATAATGGCTCTCACTGTGGTTCGCTGGATTCCCAAAGCTTTGGAAATGGCTTTATAACCCTTTCCAGACTGATAGATCTCAATTACTTTCTTTCTCAATTGTTCCTGAATTTCTTTGGGTCTCGGCATGATGTGTAGCTTTTAAGGATCTTCTGGTGGACCTTACTGTGTCAAGCAGCTCCTATTTAAGTGATGCCTTGATTGTGAACAGGTGTGGCAATAATCAGGCCTGGGTGTGGCTAGAGAAATTGAACTCAGGTGTGGACAACCACAGTTATAGTATGTTTTAACAAGGGGGGCAATCACTTTTTCACACAGGGCCATGATGGTTTGGATTTTTTTTCACCTTTAATAATACACACCTTCATTTACAAATTGCATTTTGTGTTTACTTGTGTTGTCCTTGACTATTGTTTAAATTGGTTTGATGTTCCGAAACACTTAAGTGTGACAAACATGCAAAGGAACAGGAAATGAGGAAGGGGGGCAAACACTTTTTCACACCACTGTATATTCTTATAGCATATACTTCTATTTAAAAGATACCTACATGATACATATGTTATATCACCCACTATAAGTAAGCCGCCCCAATATTTTTCTATGTCGGTGGGAGGGCTGGACAGAGGGTAGCCTTCCTCCTCTGTTGTAAAACCAGGACTAAATACTTGAAAGACCCTAAAGTGGTTGTAAACCCTTTACAGATATCCAGTAAAGGGACTATCCTCAGGTGATACACAGAGATTAAACAAATACACCTACATAAGTTGCACCTGTATCTGCAGGCTTCTCTTCTCTACACCCATTCAAAAGCCTGTCTGAGAGTTCAGAAAAAAATGGGATGGAGAGCTGAAGTTACACTCTGTAGAGCTCAGTGAGGAGAGTACTGAAAGCTGATTAAAGGGAAGAGACCCCCCCTCCACACAGGAGCAGAGCTAAGAAAGTCAATCAGCTGGAGGTCCCTCCCCTGTCACCATTTTTCTCTTGGTGTCAGGGAAAAAAAAAAAAAAAAAAACTTTTCAGAAGTGAATCATTCTTACAGTAGAGGAACGAAGCAGACAAATTAAATGTAGCGGTCTTATAATTGAGACAAGTACACACTTTAAAGGGATATGCTTTGTTCATATTTC
Organism: Lithobates sylvaticus; assembly: GCA_028564925.1. Taxonomy (NCBI): domain Eukaryota; kingdom Metazoa; phylum Chordata; class Amphibia; order Anura; family Ranidae; genus Lithobates; species Lithobates sylvaticus. The sequence goes on from CM053030.1 coordinate 452,307,451, forward strand.
ATTCTGGAGGTTTACAACCACTTTAATGATCAATGTGCTCTCTCAGACAACAGAAAAAATAAAAATAATATCAGTATTGCTGTCCAAAAGTTGATGGCAAAAAGCTGCTGTTTACAACAAATTAGTCTATAAATCTGATTTACAGAGAGAAAGATCTAGCAGTTTTGTATTTTATTATTAGAGAAGATAAATGATGTGATGACCCAATTATGCAAGTTGTGACTGTTGAAAAAATTTGAAAATCTTGTAGTCATCTCTAAGCTGCACCCATCTTTATGTGCCAGGGTATGGTCCCGCTTCCAAATAAGATTATATTTTATTGCATAAATGTACCCAATTAATCAACTATTCTTTAGGGGTGCTCTAGATGACATCCAGAGATGAAGCTCCCCTTGAAGAGTACCAGTATAAGGAAAAGGAGGAGGAGATAAACCCCCTTTCCCATGCTGGTCACCAGCTCTTTCACCCCCCAGTGGAGGCACATTACTCAAAACCAGGGTACATAGTTAGCTCTAGGCTTATTATTTAATGACCCAAACACCTGTTCACCAGCTGATGAGGACTGCTGTGCGAGAGCAGTGGTATGACATACGCGTAGTCACAATTACTAAGCTCCATTCAGACAGGAGTGTGGGCATTCCCAATTGGAGCACACCAATTGCGACAGTTCAGGTGTGTGAAATCATTAAAGATAGAACAAAGCACAGCAGTCTTTATCTTAAGCAGGCTGCTGGGGAGTTTTGGGTATTAAAGTATATAATAATATCCACACTCCCAGTAAAATCTTAAGCCACAATTGAGTGTCAACATCCAAGTGGAACAATGACCAATTCATAAAAAAACAAAAAAAAACAACAAACACACAAACCCAATCTGTGCCCCCTAACCAGCAATAAAAAAAAAATATATTTTTATGAAAACATTTCTCCTTTTCAACACCATTTGTATTTCAACTTTCTAATTGTAATAATTAAAAATATTTAATGGAGGGATGGTGTAGAAATACATAACAGATCTCACCTGAAGGATCTGTTGAGCCACTGTACTCTGCTGCTCTGTGAGTGGCTCATCGCTTCCAAGGATTCCAAGAACCTGACTTTCAACCCAACCACCGGTATCCTCCAGCAATGACAAGTACGTTCTTCCGTCCGACTGGAACTACACAATCAGAAGTAAAAATACAAAAACACAAATGTGTGATTTATATGCCTAGCCCATTTACAACACAAAAACTCTCTCCAGATCCAGTCCGGGTACATTTCTGTATGCGTGTTAACATGTTTTTGATTTTTAATGCATTGCCGAATGCATTTCAGATTCTTTTTTTCCCCACTGTACTGTGGTCAGGTGCATTTTTGATGCTTTTTACTGCACTCCAGTACAGTTCTGTGCACAAAAAAATGAAAAAGCACGTTGTACTTTTTTCTGGAACTGAATAGCACTGGAATGCACTGCGCTGGTGTGAACTATGCCATTGGAGCCCATATAACCTACTGTCCTAGAAATGGAAACCCACATAGGAGATAGAAAGATGCAGCAAAAGGACATATCAGACAAATGTCAATATAAAAATAAAATTACAAACCAAATGGGAGATTTCTCAGGACCATTTACCTTGTATTGGAGGTGAATACAGAGCCTGCAGTAAAGACTAAAGGCCCTCATGGATGTTTCTTGACTAAGAATAGAAGTTGCTCCTTCAGACGGCTTCAAAAAGGAACACAGAACCTCCTAAAAATGCAAAGTAAACCATCATTTTTACCAGGAGTATAATACTACATATACAACTGAAGCAAAAAAGCAAAGTAAATTTGAAGATTTTTTTAAAAGTTTATATTTCTCTTTTTATACTACTTTAAATCTTTTGCATTAAACACTTAATTCAGTGTGCCCCAATTAAAAATGTAAGCACAGGGAACTATGAATCTTCTTATGCAGGGGTTCTTTAAAGGATAAAGTTTACCTGCATGGTAAAAGCGATTTGCCAAACGCTGGTGCAATGCTTGCCAGGATCCAAAAAAAGGTTTTTTTTTTTTTTTAGGAGCCTGGAAAGCAGTGTGTCAGTGTGATCCGTCAGTCCCGTATATCGTATGAGCAGGCAGTCTCATGCTGAGAGGAAGACTCAAACTACCACAGCGCTCAGCAGCGCCGTGGTAATTCATTGAGAACAACAAGCCAACAGTCACAAAGGATGTCGGGACTTGTAGGTCATTCACAGAGCTGTGTGAATGAATGACTCGCCGTGTGGGCGGAGCACCACGTGTCTAGCAGTCTGACCCTAAAGTTCTTTGCTCACTACTTTTACTCCACAATTCAGCCCCCACATTCGCCTAAAATGGGCTGGTTTAAAAGTTATTGTGTCTTTTAGTCCCACAAACTCTGGTGACAAATGTATTGAACAAAATTTCAGCCCAACTCCCCCTCCCTTCACTGAGGAGCTACTGAAATACAATACAGGCTCTATACACAGCTAAGCTGGCATTCCATTAAAAACCCTGGGGATGGGCATGAACCATGTGTACAACCATATAACCTTACCCATCATCTATTTCTATCTAGAAAAGCCCTTTTCTTATCAATATCCCAATTAAGAAATTTCAGTATAAAAAACTAAATATTCCAAAAGCAGAGTACCGCCCACCCCTTTAAAAATTTAAAGTCAGCAGCTACACATACTGTAGCTGCTGACTTTTAACATTATGACACTTACCCATCCTGGAGTCCAGCGATGTCAGCGCCGCAGCCGATGTTTGCATCAGCTGTTGGGTGCTGCCGCCATTGCAGGTAAGGGAACCTGGCAGTGTAGCCTTGCGGCTTCACGGCCGGGTCCCTACTGCGCATGCATAAAGCATGCTGAGCTCTCGCACTGGCCTGGCAGAAGGGGAGGGAGGAGGACCGAGCTGCTGATGTACTTCGCCATGACCTCTCCCCCCTCCCTCCCTCCCTGCAATCTTCCGGGACACATCACAGGTCCCAGAAATTTGCCCGGCCAATCACAGCACGGCTAGCACATGGACAGTGCGTGCCCGGCTGTGAAGCCACAGTAGTGACACCGGTGCTGCAGAGAGGAGGGGGAGAGGAGCGGGGCTTTGTTCGCCCACATCACTGGGCAGGCGAGTGTTCGATTATTAAAAGTCAGCAGCTACACCTTTTTGTAGCTGCTGACTTTTAAATGGGTGGAACTCCGCTTTAATGCGATACCTTATCCCATTTTAAAGACTAATTACCAACACATGTAAGCTCTCCAAAGAGGCACAAAACTAATGAAACATTTATATATCTTTTCACACAGACTGTAAAATCTGTTACTTTTCTAAATCTAAAAGAGATAGATACAACTCAATTATACTATTAAGATCCAAAACATTCATACTTAGTATTGTTAATATGCAAATATTAGCCATTAGATAAAAGGAAAGCTTCTAAAAAAAGTGACACGGTTTTCAAAAAGTGACAGCTAGTACAGGGAACATTTCCCCGTACTGTTGTCACAGGGAAAAGAGGGAACAGCGAGCGGCTGCAGCAGTGGGAACATTATACATGTTCCACCCTAAAAATGGGTGGAACATGTAACAGATTCTCAAAGGTAAAATCATCCTTTAGAGTGGAACTTCAGTCATTTTTTTCAACTTTCCATCTATTAAATCATCTGCCCTTCTTGTTTTAACTTTGGATAGTAAAACCTTTTTTTTTTTTCTGCCAGTAAATACCCTATACAGCCCTCTACCTGTTTGTCTGGTAAAAAGCCTAGGCTTATGACATGCACAGCTCTCTCATTCTCCTGAGTTTGCCAGGAAGGGAGGGGGGATGAGTCATAAGAGGGCCAATGAGAGCTGCAGAGGTGTCTGTGTAAATCCAGTAAGTAAACAGGAGGCAGCTTTAGCTGCCCACAGTTAAAATGGATGCAGCCACTTAGTGGAGGGAAATTTCTGCAGCCTATTTGGCAGGTACAGAATCACAGTATATATAAAATATGCAAAGTGGTTGGGGGGAAGCTTCAGAATGGCAAAGATGTTTTGTTACAAATTATGTGAGCAGACTGCAGTTCCTCTTTAATGAGGGTATTCACCAAGTCTGAGAACCAAATGATGGGGGTATGGAACTAGACCTATGAATACGTTAGAACAGGGATTCAATATTAAACCTGAAATTGAAGTGGAGATGTCGATTTGAGTCAGATGACATGTTAATAAAAAATGTATTTCAATGCATATACTTAGATTTCATGTTCTTATGCACAAATACAACAGCAAATAACTCAATAGCTGTAGCTAGCATGAGCATTTGTAATATATAAATATGATAAAATCTTTATGAATTTCTGCGATTCTGTTGCTTGCTATCTGTATGTAAAAAGTAAAACCATAATCTGACTTTATATTACACAACACAAAATTTGAGTTAGAATTTTTGGTTTACCTGTAAAATACTTTTATGGGAGCACATCACAGGACACAAAGGAGTTCATATACATGACTACTTGGGTTTGCTACCACTTTCAGATGAATGGACACAGCCCAAAATTTTTTTTTAAAAAAATGCAGGAAACCCCACCCAGGCTCAACCCATCACAGCTATTCCAAGCCTCGGTTTTGTAGCAAGCAATGAGAAAGACAAAAAGGGGAGATGTCATCTCTCTGCTGCACCTCCAACATTGTAGCGCCCTGTGAGTGCGGAAAAGCGTTGATGCAGGGTGGAAATGTGGGGCGGGGGATGAGAGATGATGTCATCTCTCTGCTCGCCCTCCACCGGACCTCTGACAATGCAGCCTTTGTGGCCTGGCTGCAAACAGGCTGCGGACTGGCACAGAAAATTTTGTATAGCTGCGCAAAGCTTAGCATATGCAAAAGACAAACTTGAAACCAACAATGAATAAACTTGGTGCTTACTTTGACCAGACCCAGCTGTTTAAAAAGGTTATTTAGTTTGTTTGGTTGTGCAGCCAGAAGATAGTCTCGGTTATTGTTTTGGGTCATAAGATATTCAATATATTTAAGAGCCAAGTCTGGTTTGCACTCCATGTTATCCTGGATGCGCACTTTACGCGTCTTCTCTTTTTTTTTCTACAAGAAATAAAAAATAAATTTAGCAGATGTGTTTGCCATAGTGCATTATTAATGCAATCGTCAAGATACAGGATTAAAACATTAAAAGGAGGAGAGAAAGGGATTGGGAAAGAAAAGAAAAGAAAGAAAAGGAGCACAAAAAAAGGAAAGGGTCACTTATGCTCAATGTGTTTTTGTAGTGCAGGTAGCAGACTGAAAGCTCACATGTGATTTGGTATTGCTAACACTTTACCTTTTGTCTAGTTTGCAACAAACAGCCCTGTGTGTACTAAACCCCCCCACCATAGATTGTTTGATCTGTAGAACCAGCATCTAAGGCCGGCCATAGACAGAGTGAATTACTTTCCTGCAACCACGGGATGGGTTGATGGGGTAATCCCTCCCGCTGACCCATTGTGTTCTCCCGGTAAGGGGAAGCCAGTGCTTATTGCTAGCAGATAAAACAGGTCGCAATAAAATTGCGATAAAATTGCGTGTAAAATCCGGCAAGTTGATCAGATACATCCTTATCCGGTTCCCTCTGAGCTGGCCGAGATTCGGGCTGGCTCAAGTCATGAAGACTGTTTTGCTGAATTTTCACTAAAGACAATTATTCAGCATTATTCACCATTCTGATAAAAGTATTGATTCTTACAAAAACAGATTGAATGGGATTCAGTCAATAAATTTATATTGTCATAGATAAGGAATGATTGACCCTTGAAGAAAAGCTACATAAATTCAATATTGTCAAATAATGGTTTCTTGAGTGACTGATGGTGTGAAATGATCCATCATTTATTGCTCCATGTGCAGATAGCACAACATTACCTTCTTCTCTGGCAAAGCCTCTGTAAGCTGGTCTGTTATCAGCTCCAGTAGGTGACCCACTTGGCCCCAGCGACACAAGCAGTCGATTAGTGCAGAGTATTTTTTCTCTTCAGTCTCGTTACTTAAATGCCTCAGCTTGGACAATACAGAACAGCTAAGAGATATTGGATGAAGAAATGGACAAAGTGTAAATAAAGTGAAACAGCACACAAGTTGGAAAACAAATACAACTGTTCACCTACCAAATAGCTTGTGGTGCCAAGACTGATAGCAGTTTTCAGAGTCAGAAATTCTACAGACTCTTACTTTCACTGCTACTATGAATGTCAACACAAAGGTCACCTACTCTCCTTTGCCTCATCCTATTACACAGTACAGCACTTCTAAACCTTCAATCTTCATGCAGTTGCGGTGCATTTGTTGGCAAAAATGGGGTTAAAACTGGTGGCGAGGAGGCATCGCATTGCTTCCTCAACACCTGAGGGTAGCCTCTGGAGGACAGCCTCGGGCTTCAGAAGCAAGGGTCATTTATACACGTCTAAATTTACCCTTAGGGCCTTTCACACAGGCTGTCCAATCAGGTCCACCTGTCAGTTTTTCAGGCAGACCTGATCGGACCCTCCAGTCTCCCCTATGGAGCGGCGGATGTCAGCGGTGACATGTTCGCTGACATCCACCGCCATCTGACCCTGCCTGCAAAAAACAGACGGATGGTGGTTCCATTTTCCATTTGTCTGACAGAACGGATGAAAATGGACAGGCAGTCTGTATTACAAGGAGGCCAAATGTAAAAACAACAAACAAATTAAATGTACTCATCGTGCTGTTTTCTGCAAACAGTAAATGCCTAGATTTGTCTGTTTTGCAGCTGTTTCACTGGCATATTTCTGCCTCATCCAATTCTTTTGCAGGCAGTAAGCTTACAATTTCTCTGACATTTGCTACCCTGAATCAATTTAAAAACTTGCAAAGATTACAGAGTTCTTATGAAAGGCTCCCAAAGTGCATTAGTTGTCTTATGAATCAATAAAAGGCCAACTCTGGGAGAAGTAAAAATCCTCCCTTACTGCAGGGCTGCGCCTGCACTGCAAGTACTAAATGCTTATTTTAGTCTGGGGAACAGAATTTTTTTACTTACCCGAACCTTTGTTGCCCCAGCAGACAGCGATCCCCCATGTTTCAGCAGTGGACTGTTCCCCAAGTGTGCTCACGTCTAAAGTAGGGCTATGGGCCCTGCATCTGCATTGATGACAGAGGGCAGAGACAGCTTAGGCCCCTCACCTCAACTGGCTATGCGTTCCCTGCAACCATCTATAGAATGGAATGCTTTCCCGCTTGGAAGATTTTTTGCTACAGGGGAATCTCTCTCTCTCTCTCTCTCGCCTAAGACTATATGTTTGGGTTTTTCCCCCTCTAATGTGGTGTCATTTTTTTCAAAATAAGGAATTGAAAGAAAAAAAAAAAAAAAGTGGTCGTATTTTGTCGTTCTATAAAACTCACGTTCCTTTATGACAGGTTTGAGAAAGGCAACGTATCAAAATGTTCAATTTTACTTTTGCCATGGTGAATATACAAATACCCAGCATACTGCGATTATGTGAGAATTCAGTACAGAACATTACATAGCCATACCAACTGCAAACAAAAATCGGATTATACAAAATTATTATATAAAAAAAATGATTTTAAAAGATTTTGCAGACAAACAAAAAATGTAATTCTATACAAAATAAATTTAAGATTTCCTGCACCAGATTGGTTAGAATGATGGCGACCGAGAATGAAAGAAAGAAGCCTACCTGAATGTCGGGATGGCTGATGGGTGCATGAAGGAAGCCAAGATTACTAATGGTACGGTACAGCGATCCTCCTGCAGGTGAGATTATATAGATACACAGCTGACTATATGAATGTTCCACAAGAAACTGTTATGTTTTAAGAACAAATCGCACAAAAAAAAAAAAAAAAATATGGAAGCTGATCTAAGAACATTGGATCATGAGCATAAATGTGGTTTCCTGCATTCGGTAAGGTTTTAAAAAACAAAAAAAGCAGAGATTTCTATCTGTACTTGGCTGCTCTTTCAGTGTCCTATCATATTCTAGTGTGTGTATTGGACTGTGGTAGGGTAGGGTAATAATTACACTATTTTAACAGAACTACAGACCATTCCAACACAGACCCCACCCACCTTCACTACACTGTTCTAAAAACTAGTAACTATAATAAGCTATTTGCAGGACACATTGGACTTATGGTCCTGCAGTGGACTACGGCAGCAGATCCGCCTGCTCAGCGAGGAATCTGTCAGCTGATCCCCACTGAGCAGGTGGACGACAGGTCTGTTTATGCTCCGCTTATGCAGAGTGGACATGGACACAGCCCATTGTTCTCTATGGGCCAGTCAGATGGAAATGGACTACCTGTTCGCTTCCATCCAACTGACATCCAAATCGGATCTGCCAGACGTATGTTTTTAGCGGACAGGATCTGATCAGGTGTCGGTGGGTGACAAGGACTAGGGGTGCAACGGATCAAAAAACTCACGGATCGGATCGATCCTCGGATCAGGAGTCACGGATCGGATCATTTTCGGATCAGCAAATAATAATTGAAGTTGCAAAAAACTGTGAAAATTCCGCCACCATATAGTCCCCACTAATATCCACGTCATCTCCCCCACTGTAATATCCACGTCATCTCCCCCACTGTAATATTGGCTGGGTATCGCAGAGTATTTTTGGCTGGGTATCGCAGAGTATTGGCTGGGTATCGCAGAGTATTGGCTGGGTATCGCAGAGTATTGGCTGGTTAATGCAGAGTATTGGCTGGTTAATGCAGAGTATTGGCAGGTTAATGCAGAGTATTGGCAGGTTAATGCAGAGTATTGGCAGGTTAATGCAGAGTATTGGCAGGTTAATGCAGAGTATTGGCAGGTTAATGCAGAGTATTGGCAGGTTAATGCAGAGTATTGGCAGGTTAATGCAGAGTATTGGCAGGTTAATGCAGAGTATTGGCAGGTTAATGCAGAGTATTGGCAGGTTAATGCAGAGTATATGCAGGGCTTACAAGTGATCGCTCCGTCATTTGACGGAGCGATCACATTAAAAACAGTGGCCTGGTGTACCAAGATGGCCGCCGCTCCGGAGCTAGGCCGAAGCCGCGGCCTTTCCTAAGGCCGCCGGGTGTACAAAGATGGCCGCCGTCGCTCCGGAGCTAGGCCGAAGCCGCGGCCTTTCCTAAAGGCCGAGGCCGCGGAGCGCTCCGCGGATCGCGGGGTGTGCCGATCCGAACGGGGTGGCCCGTTCGGATCACGGATCGGCGACGATCCGTTGCACCCCTAACAAGGACACATGTCTGTTGACATCAGCCACTCTATTGAGGGTCTGAACGGGTTTGCCTAAAAACTGAAAGGCGGACTCAAATCGGTCCACTCGTGTGAAAGGGGCCTTATCGTTAAAGAATCCAGCATGTGATTCAACATGCAACCTACAGCACTAAACCAAAAGATCTGTTTTGGGTGGAAGAAGGTGTGATGGAAGTCACTTTGGGCGGGGGGGCTTGTGGAACCCAGCTTCTCTTGGAGAGCTCTGGAAACTCCTTGTCCAGCTCCCCCGGCCCCTCCTATGTGTAAGTAACCCTGTGTCTATTAGGGGCACAGGTTGATGGAGAATCCCAGTGTGATCTAAAGACTATATGAAGATAATGTCCCCACTTTTGTCAGAGACCATTGCTAGATGGTTTGAGGTGGGGTGGGGGTTGCTATGTATTTGTTAAGTTCATGTATCCCATTGTTCTATTGTTTGTGTCTGCCTTGGGAGCAACCCATTATGGGATGTATATGTCTCTGTGGATTAGCTGTGAGAGGCGAAGGGTGGGGGGGGGGGGGGGAGAAGGGAAGGGGGCAAGGGGATTTCTCCAGCAGCCCCTCAAAAAGACAGTCTACTGATGAGAAGTTTGAATAAACCTGTGTCATACTACTGGTCGAGGTAAAAAGTCTACCCAGTACCGTTTCATCATGCAAAGAAGGGGGGGGGGGGGGGGATTGTCCTCTGAGTGTATATCTGTGTGCCTTTGTTGAAATAAAGTTCGTATTCCAGCTTTGCAGCCAAACGAGTCCTGCCTAGTTCTTGGTTGTAATAGGTGGCAAGAACATCAAATATCTATATTCAGACTGGAGGAAGTGGTACATGATGGAAGCACTCAAGCGGAGTGTGGGAAGCAATTCCATTACAGAAGCATTTATGGAATTCCATGTATATGCATCTATGGTACACAAAAAATAATTAGCAGCTAGTGCATAGCAAACATTACTAAAAACACTGACACCCAGCCAAACACTAATAGACATAAGAAAAAGTAATACTGAACTAGGTTTTGTGCTTTAAGTTCAAATCAAGAGTAATCTTCACATTTTTTACATCCTTACCTTAAATACTCTGAAATACTCTGGCAGAACAGAGGCAAATTTGCTGATGGTGTAGTTTTTAGCCTCCTCATTTTGATCCAGAGCTTTTCTGATACTTCTCCACAAAATTACAATAATCTCCAGTAAACTAGCCATAGATGTTGCATCTTCTTTGGACAGCACATTTTCCAGGACCTAGAATCAAGCAGTACAAGCTCCCATTATTCCAGCTATGGACGCCTAGAAATTTCATATTCCTTTTGGTACTACGATACCAAAAAAAGGAAGCTAATGCAATCCCTACATCTTTTCCCCTTTATTTTTTACCTGGAGATCCTGCAAACACCACACGTTTTCCATTTTATCTATAGAGGGAATTTCTTTTCTGGTGTCAAAAATTTCCTTTAGGGCCCTTTTACATGGGCTTTCCAATGAGGTCCCCCTGTCAAATTTTCAGGTGGACCCAGACACTCCATTCACCTTTATGGGGCAGTGGATGTCAGTGGCGATATGTCTACTGACACCCGCTGCTATCCGATCTGATAAATCCAGACGGATGGTGACCCCATTTTTCCATCCGTCTGGTGGATCAGATGAAAACAGACAGGTGGCCCGTTTTCATCCGATCGCCCCATAAAAAGGACCACAGTGAGCAGAGATGGACCTCCCATCCACCGGCTCAGCGGGTATCAGTGGATCGATCCCCGCTGAGGCAGCGGAGTCCTTCAAACGGACAAACACTTGTGAAAGGAGCCTTAGGCCATGAGAATAAAAAGACGATTACTGTAAGCACACAGGTAGTGTAGGGTTATAATGGGTTATCTCCCATTGCAGGGATTTCCCTTCACATCCTGCCCCATAGCCAACCAGGAAGTGAGAGGAAATTTCTGCAAATGGCATCTTTGGTAGCCCCTAAGTCACCAGAACTAGTATACCTATAGGAAGATTTCCCCTCTATTACTTTTATGGGGAAAACCTAAAGTGTGAGATTTACTTTTACTTCCAATAATAGTAAACAGGGCAAATAAAGTGGATGAATCTCCCCTAAAGGGGACACAGACCGCAATAAAACCGACAATTGTTCGAATACATCTTTTTTTTTTTTTAAGTTTTGGATAGAATGAAGGGGTTTTGCCTTTAGTTACCTTTATTTTCTTCACATTTAAAGTATAGCTAAAGGCAAAATCCCGCCCCCCCCCCACTTATACTTTAAATGTGGAGAAGAAAATACAAGGGAAGTAAAAAAATAAATAACAAATGCTGCATACAGCCATTAGCATAGGAATATACAATCTTATTTGAGAAGGTAGTCCATTAAAGGGTGAAACAGTTGTTCAACATGCTCAGTGTACAAAGCAGAGCTCCGGATTTAGGTGCATGGCTGCCATGTAGGAGACTTTGCTCATTCTAATTTCAGTCACCAGGTGGGTGGCAGGCAGTGATAGGAGCATGGCTTTTAAGAAGCAGAGAAAAGGGCAGTATACTTACAGGACACTGGCACTCTCTAAATTGTGGGTTCAAGGATGGAAGAAAAAAAAAAATATGCAACTGAAAAACCTCTCATAGAATAGTGAAAAGTGTAACATTCTGAATGAATTCTGGCCAGTGACCTCCAGTACAGCTCAAGCAATGTTAAAGCAGTATAGATTGATGATACTGTATACATGGCAACACTAACCTTCAGGTTGTGCTTACAACTGCTCTACACAGATTCTGAAAGTGGTACATATCTGATACGTTTGGAAAGCAGTGTGATAAAATAATCCAGTCTAAAACTGCCATTTGTTCCATTAAGCATTGTTTGAGTTGGTTGGAATGGCAATAAATGTATAAAATTAGACAAATATCAAGTGGAAGAAAGTTTTGAAAAAAATATTTGCCCTGTGATGGTATCTGTTTAGAGGAATCCTACTTACACTTTTATTCTTCTTCTCATTCTCCTCATTTTCAATGTCGTCTTCATTCTCCTCATTTTCACTGCGAACTGTCCTCTGAAGACAGGCATTCAGACAGCGCCGTAGAGTGAGCATCAGTTTAGCTGTTGGTGTAACATGTTCAATGTTAAAAAAAAATAAGCACAACACCGTGGCTTACCCCCCTACCAAGGAGTCTCCTAGTAAACTCAAAAATTAGATTTTACAAAAAGTATAAAAATAAAAAAATAAAAAACACATTTTCTCTCTTCTATTGAGAAACACAGGGATTTAATGACTGCAAGGACATCCAGAAGTAGAGCATCCAAGAGGTGGGCAACAGCAACAAAACTTAACAGGCCCACAAAAGAACGACAGAAGTAGGGACTTCCTGCAGCTCAGCAATCTGACAGAGCCACAGAGAAATGGAAGAATGAGAAGCTGGTTTTCCTTTACAGGGACCATCTTGGATGACAGAGTCTAATGGAAGCAGTGACTGCTAGGTAAAACACACATAGCATGAATTACATCCTGGCAAAAAATAAAAATAAAAAAAGAAGAAGAGCTCATTCTGATCAACAGGAGACGGTTAAAAAAGGACAGAACATATATTACTGATTAAAATAGTAGGGCAGAAACTACCTTAGGAAGGAGTCTCTAATGCCTCAACACCACAATGTTTCTTAGACAGGTTGGAGAAAAGAAAAGAAAATAAAAAAAATAAAAAAAAAGAAGGACACACACACACACACACACACACTTTTAACAGAAGGAAGCCACGAGCAGCTCATACACCTGTCATGCAGAAGCAATGGCAACAAGAAATGCAAACTTGTTAGTGAGAGTGCAAAAAGAGTATATATTTAAAATAGGTTCAAAAGGGAGTTTTTGAAGTGTTAAAAGAACTAAAAATGTAGTTCCCAGAGTCACTGGGGAGTGCGCAGCAAAAACATCGCAAGACACTCTGTACAAAAGCCTTAAATCAAAGAGTGTGAAGTCAAATGCTGATCATGCCCGCAGAGAATTTTTTGGGATAAAAGCCTCACTCTTCAAATATTTTTAATTTATTTTGCAATGTAAAACCCACAAAACACTAATACAGTCACCACATCTAAAGATTGTTAAACTGCAAAATTACATTTTTGTTTGAGATTAATCCGGCTTTGACAAAAAGTGTTAATTGTTGACTTTGATGTTCTTTTGTAATATACAGTACATCTTTTATTATGTTACAGGTGCGCTATTAAAGATTAGGATTTTCTATTCCTCATTTGTTTTATTAATGGGATATACATCAATGAGAACAATATTACCATATGCTCCAGAGACGTGCATGCATTGTGTATCTTTAAAGGTGTGTTTGACATTGTAACACCCAGAGATTAAAGTCTAGGGGCAGCCAAACACAAAAATCATAACAAGGGACATAATATACAGTCAGTAGGATGTGTCCTTTTATGCGGATTCCTCTTCCGTCAGTGAATATCTTCATGTCCTGCCTCTCCACCCTAATCTGCCATTGCAGTGCGGATAATACAACTAATGGGCTGTCAGAGGCTCCCCTCAAGAAAGCCTAACTATACCCACCCTTTCAGCTTCTATGAATAGAACAAAATCCAAGGATGGAGGATGAGAGCATGATTGATAAGGTCCCCCCCCTCCCCCATTCATAAAAAGCTGTACTACGGACATAAAAGCCAGGCATAGTTGAGGTTGCTTGGAGAGCCTGCGACAGTCCCTTAGTTGCATTTACCAGGAGATTACAGCAATAGGGGAGGGGTGGGGGGCAGGATGGAGGAAGACTCTAGAAGAGAGCTGCGCTGACTTTGGACATGATAAAACACAGTGGACCAACACCAGCAGATGACGTGGCTCCCTAAGGCTGCATTCACACCTGAGCGTTTTGTCGCCCTAAGCCTGAAGCTACAAAACGCTCGAGGGGAAAAAATACATTATTCTCTATGGAGATGGTTCACATCTCCACTCCATGTCGCCTGAAGCCGAACGCCTGAAGCTCAAACAAGTTCCGGACCCTTTTTTGTTGCGCGAATCGGGCAGATTTGGGCGTTTGTATCCCCATAGAAACTAATGGAAACGCTCAATTCAAGCGACTAGCGCGACAACGAGCGTTTCTACGGGCGTTTTGTCACTACATCTGCTCACAGGAAGCAGTTGAACAAAATCTAAAAACATAGCAACAAATGATGACAGTGATGATCATTTTTCCTATTGGCTATCAAGAAAAACGCCTGACAACGCCGTATGCAAATGTGCAAAAACAACCGTATTCGCGCGAAAAACACCGGTAAAAACCGCTCTTTCCGCTACGCTCAGGTGTGAATGCAGCCTAAATCTTTACTGACTGTGTAAACTTCCCACGGGACCTCATGCAACTTGAATTCTGTGCCTCTCCACTCTTTCTCCAGACTCTGGGACTTTGATTTCCAAATTAAATGCTAAATTTTCCACAGTCCGTGATAATTTGGGAAGCCATGTCATCTTCTGGTATCTCACAGTGTTTAATCTAGTCCAAAGCCAGCGCAGCCCTCTGTCAGGAAATTCTAGAGCACTTTATGCATCCCTCTGCTTACCAGCTTTATGGAGGAGATGCGGATTTATTTTACAGCAGGACTTGGCACCTGCCCACACTGCCAAAAGTACCAATACCTGGTTTAATGATCATGGTATTACTGCGCTCGATTGGCCAGCAAACTCGCCTGACCTAAACCCCATAGAGAATCTGTGGGGTATTGTCAAGAGGTAGATGAGAGACACCAGACCCAACAATGCAGACGAGCTAAAGGCCACTTATCAAAAGCAACCTGGGCTTCCATAACACCTCAGCAGGGCCACAGGCTGATGGCCTCCATGCCACGCCGCATTGATGCAATAATTCATGCAAAAGGAGCCCCAACCAAGTATTGAGTGCAAACTTCACTGTCAAATTCTCTGAAGCGCATTTGGGAGACTGCTTATGGTAGAGAAATGAACATTCAATCCAAGGGCAACAGCTCTGATGGATTTCTACAGTCAGCATGCCAATTGCATGCTCCCTCAAAACTTGCAACATCTGTGGCATTGTGCTGTGTGATAAACTACACATTTTACTGTAGAGTGGCCTTCTGAGGCCAGCCTAAGGCACACCTGTGCAATAATCATGTTGTCTAATCAGCATCGACACCTGTGAGGTGGATGGATTATCTCGGCAAAGGAGAGGCGCTCACTAAGGCTGGTTTCACACTGGAGCGGTGGGGGCGCTGGCGGTAAAGCGGCGCTATATTTAGCGCCGCTTTACCGGCGTTTTAGCGGCGCATTGCGGCCGCTCGCGGGGTGTTTTTACCCCCCGCGAGCGGCCGAAAAAGGATCAATACCGCCCGCAAACCGCCGCTATAGCGGCGTTTTGCGGGCGGGTTCGGCGCGCTCCCCCATTGTTTTCAATGGGACGGGCGCTATAGGAGCGGTAAATATACCGCTCCTATAGCGAGCCAAAGATGCGGCTTGCAGGACATTTTTGAGCGTCCTGCAAGCGCACCGCTTCAGTGTGAAAGCCCTCGGGCTTTCACACTGAAGGAACAGCAACAGCTGTTTCGGGTCGGTTTGCAGGCGCTATTCTTAGCGCAATAGCGCTTGCAAACCGCCCCAGTGTGAAAGGGGCCTAACACAGATTTGTGAACAATATTTGAGTGAAAGCGCCCTTTTGTGTACCTAGAAAAAGTCGTAGATCACAAAAGTGTCGTGTTTATAAAATATAATATATAAAAAATAAAATCTCACAGGAGTACAGCCCTCACATTTTTGTAAATATTTTATTATCTTTTTAGGTGACAACACTGAAGAAATTACACTTTGCACAATGTAAAGTAGTGAGTGTACAGCTTGTATAACAGTGTAAATTTTGCTGTCCCCTCAAAATAACTCAACACAGCCATTAATGTCTAAACCGATGGCAACAAAAGTCAGTACACCCTTAAGTGAAAATGTCCAAATTGGGCCAAATTAGCAATTTGCCCTCCCCGGTGTCATGTGACTCGTTAGGGTTACAAGGTCTCAAGTGTGAATGGGGAGCAAGTGTGTTAAATTTGAAGGAAGGTGGAGGAGCACAAGATCTAACATCCACCAGCTCAGTGATGTCGTCATGGAGGAGTAAATGAGGACTCCCAGTGGCAACCTGTGAAGCTCTGGTGAAGTCCATGCATAAGTGGGTTAAGGCAGTGCTTGACAAAAATGGTGGCCACTGAAAATATTGACACTTTAGGCCCAACTTGGACATTTTCACTTAGGGGTGTACTCACTTTTGCTGCCAACAGTTTAGACATTAAAGGCTGTGTGTTGAGTTATTTTGAGGGGACAGCAAATTTACACTGTTATACAAGCTGTACACTCACTACTTTACATTGTAGCCAAGTGTCATCACATGAAAAGATATAATAAAATATTTACAAAAATGGGAGGGCTGTACTCACCTTTGTGAGAAACTGTATCATACAGACATAAAAACATTACAGCGCATCATACTTACCAATATTAGTGGGGGCAGTGTGTTCATAGGCATACTGATAAAACTTCCGGGTAGCCCCTGGGTTCATTTGTATAAGCGCTACACACCGCTCACACCAGACTTCCTCTGGCTCATTGACAGGAAAGAAAGAGTTAAACAGCAGATTGACAATGCGCCGACATACAGGCCGGGAATCGACCTCAAGTTGGGCCAGCAGGTTTTCCATAGGACAAATCTTCCAGAACTGGGAAAGACAGAAAGAATAGTATATTTAAAAACTCAAAACTTTTGGATCTTTCTGAGCAATACAAAGCTAAGCTCCCAAAAAAAGATGCAGAATACTACTTAAAATTAGGTGATGGCTCCTGCCATATTACTGTAAACCAAAGTGTGCAAGTGGATCCCAAGGAGAAATTCAGCCCAACACTTATGCCACGTACACACGGTCGGACTTTCTGGCAGAAAAAGTCTGACGGAATCTTTTCATCGGATATTCCGATCGCGCGTATGTGTGTGTCAACTGGAGGAGTTTTTTTTACGAAAATTCTGACGGACCTAAGAATTAAACATGTTTTAAATATGTCCGACGGAACCAATTCCTATCGGGAAAACCGCTCGTCTGTATGCTGTTCCGACGGACCAAAAACTACACATGCTATGAAGCAAGTATGAGACGGCAGCTATTGGCTACTGGCTATTGAACTTCCTTTTTCTAGTCACGTTGTACGTGTTGTAGACGGTCGGACTTCGGTGTGATCTTGTGTAGGCAAGACAGTTTCAGCGGAACTCCGTCGGAAAAACCTTCAGAGTTTATTCCGACGGGAAAACCGGTTGTGTGTACACGGCATCATAGTACAGGGGTTATGCAATGCACACAACCCCCCCCCCCCCCCCCCAAAGAAAAAAAAAAAACGGACACAGTGTTTGAAACTACCCTTCTGAGCTAGCCTGGAAAGACAGCAGGTGAAAGTATAACGGTTCAAAAAAAAATAAAAAATAAAAAAGCTGATGCCAAGATAAAAGTATCCTTCCAAGGACTGTTTTTAAGTGTGCCCAAGGGAGACCAACTACTGTGTTGTGTTTAGGATGCAATCCCATTCAATGTAGATCACAAGTTACTTCAATGAACCAGTTTGCAGTTCTATATATTACCGATGATCATGATCCACAGAATCTGCAATACTAGTGTTTTAAAGTGAATAGGCCTTTTATAACAAAAAGCAACACAACCAAAAGCTCTGCAGGGAATTGAGGGCAAGTTCTAATGAATGTTCAGTATAAGATGATTTTCAGAAGAAAGATATCCAGTTTCTACTTACTTGTGTGATGCAGGGTGTGGGAGTGCTACTCATAATCTGTAGCAGGGGTGCAAAGGGCTAGTTGTTAGTGCGAGAGCTGCCATGGATACTTTTTAGAGCTCCAAATAGCTTCCCTTATCCTTTCATCTTAACTAAGCTGTTTCACATAAGGATCCAGGCATTTCTTTGATGGAAGCTAATGAGGGCCAACAATCAATGAGTACCTCTATTGATAAATAAGCCAAAAAGAGCTAAACTCTTTCATGCTGAACCTCTTTAAGGGGACATCATTCTGATTTTCATACGAACTAGTACAAGCAGTTTTCTGTAAAATTATTATTTAGTACCGTTAGTTCTTTACAGATTTTTATTTTGCAAAATGTGTTTTGTGTTTTTCCTCATCATCCAGGGTCACACATAATATACAAATTTAACATGTGAAACCTTTTCTAGCTTTACTTGTTACCTATAGCTGTATGCTTTCTGATCCGATTATATTCTCTAATGTAGACAAATAAAAAAATAGGATGGTCTCACTTTATTTTTTTTTACTACAGCCATATAATCACTCAGCTGGAAGCACAAGCACTATGAAAGTATGTGTAGATATCATAATTTTTCTTTTCTTGGGAGCCTGTAATAAAGTATTGCACCAGCGATCAGCGGTTTGTGGGTGCAGCATCAGGATCCTGCAGACTGTCAGCACAGCTGTCTGCCCATACCTCCAATACGGGCAGGCAGCTACTGAAGTCCTGGAAGCTCAATCAACTACAAGTACGCTCACCAGCACCCTCGTAGTTCATTGAAAACTATAAGCTGTCAGCCACAGTAAAATGTTAAGAATAGTGAACATTTAAACAAAGGTTCAGTTAATATGTTTAGTCAAAGGAGTGCATAGGAACATGCCTAAAATGTAAAAGCTGAACTCCAGGCAGAATTTTTTTTCCCCGCACTGCAAGGGTTAACTGCTTGTTTTTGTCTAAGGGGATTGGAGAGTGGAGATGTACCTAATCCTCCCAGGACAAGACTGGTCCCTGCGGCTCCTATGGGCTGCTGTACAAAATTCTGTGAAAAAAGGCTAGAAATCTCAGGTCTACTGCCTAAACCCTTTATTTAGTTCAATCATACATTCTGGCTATTTGCTTCAGATAGTAACAATTGCAGTGTAAAAGCTGTCTCACCACAGGTGGAAATAAAGCGCTACCCTATTTCAATATTGTCATGCATAACAATAGTCATGGATCGGTTCTATGCGAAAACAGACATAGAATGAGGTTACTGAATTAGCACTTCAGTGGTAAATGGATGAATCACCAAAGAAACCTTGTAGGTTATGATCTTTGTTGAATTCTAAACATAGGCAAGCTGCAAATAGCCTTCTATAAAAAGGGTTATAAGAAAGGATGTGAGCATACCTCTACCGATAACAAGGATACCTCAGCAATGGCCAGTTTTGTGGGGGGAGGAAAGGGCATAGGGAATAGGTACAGTTTAATTGTACCTACTAGTTGGTTTACTTTTTCCTATAAAAAAAAATTAAATGACGACATCCAAAAAAAAAAAAAAAAAACACCCACACAAGCTTTACAAATTTCAACCACAGTCTAATGCCGTGTACACACGAGCGGATTTTCCGTCAGAAAAAACTTGGATGGTTTTTAAGAATTCCGCTCAAGCTTGGATTGCATACACACAGTCACACAAAAGTTCTCTGAACTTTCGATTGTCAAAAACGCAGTGACTGTAAGGAAATATGGGAAGTGCAGAGTTACCCTTTAAGATTTAATATTGTACAAAGATGTTTTTCTGTAGAAACTTACTCTAACTCTGTTTATCTCACACTTTCTCATAACAAGTTTACTCTGTAGAAAATGTGTTTCTCACGGTAGCTTTTTCCTTTCTCACACTGGCGTGTTTACCAAAAAAGTGTTTACCAGAAAATGCTGAGAACCTTGTCAAGGACATATATTGCGTGGAACATTCTTAGAGTGAATTATGACGTTGAGTCTGAAGGCAGAAATATTATGAATGTCTTGCAGATCAATATTGATTGTATAACAAAATGTTTGAATGTGATTGGTTGTTCATGGGGTGTTTCCCCTATGCAACCCCCTTTTTGATTATTGCATATGCTCCGTATAGCTGGAAAATAAACGTATTCTTGATCAACCACATACATTTTATGGTGTCTGATTGCCTGTCCGGACAGACAGAGAGAGAGAGAGTTTTTCCATTGACTGTCAAAGTCCAGCTGAGGGAAAGAGGGGCTGTTACAGAGGACCTAACAGTGACGTAAAACAATACGAGGAGCCAAGAAAATTAAGTTTAATGCTTCTGAGCATGCGTTGAATTGTTTCTGAGCATGCGTAGGAATTTTGCGCGTCAGAATTTGTACAGACGATCGGAATTTCCAATCGGAACTTTTTCTGACCGAATAGAGAACATGTTCTCAATCTTTTGCTGGCTGGAATTCTACCAGCAAGTCTGATGGAGCATACACACGGTCGGAATTTCTGACCAAAAGCTCACATCCGACTTTTGCTGGCAGAATTTAGGATCGTGTGTACGGGCCATTAGGGTTGCTCTACATCTTTATTGAAGTAGCTGATTAAAAAGTTCAAAGAAGAGCCCTCACCAACAAGAAGCTGAAGGTGCATTCACGGGTTTTGCACTTCCAAAAGCTGGACATTGAAATTTTGTTTATTTTGGTATTTAAAGTGGATGTAAACCCTCTCCTATACCCAGTGAAGTGAACAGCCTCAGACAATACACAGATATGAAACAAATCTCCCTACACAAGTTTTACATGTATATCTGGATGATGCACTGGCCCCTGAGTTAACAAATCTGGCCTCAGCGGGAGGTGCCAACCTGGTTTGACTGCCAGCTGTAGGATCAAAGAAAACCTTTGCTTCTTAGCAATTGCTCCTCAGATACCAAGCAGTGAGCTTTAACCTGCTTACATCTGGATGATGCACTGGCACCTGAGTTAACAAATCTGGCCTCAGCGGGAGGTGCCAACCTGGTTTGACTGCCAACTGTAGGATCAAAGAAAACCAAGCCCTTTTGGGCCAAAACGGGGTGATCAGGATTACTGGAACCCCTTCTTTTTGTATTTTCCTCAGCACCAGTGGAATTAGCTGAAAAGGGGGAAAAGCGTACCCCAGTTGAAAATTCCACTGCTGTGCTAAGGCATCCGTCCCCTGAGAACCGTCGTTTCTCTGGAGGGAAAAAAATTGGTCTCTGCCCAATCCATAATCTCAGCCGACAGAAGATACAAGGACCTGCTCCTTGTGCCTCCCTGATTGTTTAAGTAGGCTACTGTAGTGGCGTTGTCTGACAGTATCCGGACATGGCACCCTAGGAGGTACGGGGAGAAGGCAGCTAAAGCTGCAGCGACTGCTTTTAATTCTCTCCAATTTGACGATCTTCTGGATTCGTCCTGAGACCATGTCCCCTGTGCCAAGTCCTGACCCATGTGTGCCCCCCATCCCCACATACTGGCGTCTGTTGTGACCACCTTTCCTGTTGGGAAGGACCAAAGAAGGCCTTTCTGTAGAACTTCCTGACCTCTCCACCACCACAGCGAGCGTCTGACCCTGGGAGGAACTCTTACCCTGGTGTCGAGGCTCTCTGACCTGTGATCCCATGTTCCTAAGAGGAACCTCTGGAGGGGCCTGAAATGCCTCCTTGCCCACTGGAAGGCTGGCATCGAAGAGGTCAGAGTCCCCAAAACTGACATAATTCTTCTCACCGAAACCAGTTGGTTCGTCTGAAGAGCTGAAACCGCCCTCTGAATCCTGACCTTTTTCTCCTCTGGGAGAAAAATCTTTTGTTCCACTGAGTCTATCTGGAACCCCAGAAAGAGTATCTTCTGGGTTGGATTGAGGTTTGATTTTGGGACATTCACTAGCCACCCCAGAGCCTCCAAGTGACCGCGAGCCCCAGCCAGATCCTCCTGCAACCTTTCCCTGGAAGGGGCAAAGAAGAGGAGGTCGTCTAGGTACGGGATTACCGCAACCCCCTGGAGACGAAGAGGGGCGAGGGCCTCCGCCATTACCTTCGTAAAAATACCAGGAGCTGACGAAAGGCCGAAGGGAAGGGCCCTGAACTGCAGGTGTACAATCTCCCTGCCCATATTCACTGCGAATCTCAAAAACTTTTGAGACTGAGGAGCTATGGGAATGTGCAGGTAAGCATCTTTTAGGTCTATAGATGCCATGAAGCACCCTTTTGTCAGCATGTTCCTGACTGAAAAAATTGAATCCATGCAAAATTTTCTGTAATGGACCAATTTGTTCAGGGGTTTTAGGTTGAGGATTAACCTGTAGCTCCCTGATGGCTTTTTTATCAAAAAAATGTGAGAGTAGAACCCCCTGCCCCGTTCTTCCAGGGATACCGAAACAATGACCCTCTGGTGTCTCAGATCCTTTAACAGGTTCTTCATGGCTAGGGCCTTTGTGACGTCCCTTGATAGGTTTGTCACATAGAACTTTTCTGACGGGGGTTCTAAAAACTCTATTTTGTAACCCTGGGACAGCATGTCCAGAATATATCGATTTTCTGTCATGCTGGCCCAAGGAGGGAGAAAACTCTGTAGTCTTCCCCCTACTGGGAAGCCCAAGTCATTGGGTCTTTCCGGAGGTCGCAGGAGGATGGAAAAGGACATATCCCTTTCCCTTACCTTTCTGCGACGCCCAGCTCCTTCTTTTCTCCTGGGGTCTGCTATTTTCCTGAGCCCGGGGGGGACGAAAAAACTTTTTAGCTGGTTGCTTTTTCTTTTTGATTGGAAAAGATTTCTTTTTATCCGCTGTCCTATCTAACACAGCGTCCAAGTCAGGGCCAAATAGCAAATCACCCTGAAACGGGATTCCACAGAGTTTATTCTTGGAAGCCGCGTCTCCTGGCCAGGTTTTTAACCATAAAGCCCTTCTGGCTGAGTTAGCCAGGGCTGCAGATCTGGCTGTCATCTTAATAGACTCAGCTGAGGCATCAGATATATATGCTACTGCAGTTGAGAGGGTAGAGAAAGATTCCAAAATTTCTTCTTTTGGGGAGTCTGCTGAAATATGGGCCTTAAGTTGGTTTAACCAGAACTCCATATTCCTAGAAACGACCGTAGTCGCCATAGCAGGTTTTAGGTTTCCCATAATGGATTGCCAAGCTCTTTTTAGCTGCAAGTCCAACCTCTTGTCCATGGGGTCTTTTAATACTCCCATGTCTTCGAAAGCTAGGTCAGTCGATCTTGAGACCTGGAAGAAGGCGGCATCAAGTTTTGGATTTTTATTCCAGACTTCCGCCGGGTCTTCGTCGAAAGGAAAACGCCTTTTTAAGTTTTTAGGGAAAAAGGGTTTCCTTTCTGGCTCTGCCCACTCCTTTTTAATAGCCTCAGAGATGACTGGGTGCACTGGGAAACAGCGACTCTTAGGTTCGCTGAGTCCTGCGTACATTTTGTCATGCAGGGACAACTCCTTTCTTTCCTCCTCTAACCCTAAGGTAGTACAAATTGCCTTCAACAGGCCATCCACCTGTTCCAAAGACAATTTAAAACTTAGAAGGGAATTCCTCACCTTCTTCATCCCCCTCAGAGGTTCTTCTCTAGACTGGGTGGGGGAATGTCCCTCTTGGGTAAGAGATAACTCATTCTCTACCGACGGGATCACAGGTGAGCCTAGGGAGGATTGTGAGGCAGAGGGTTGACTCAGGGATGGGTTCACTAGTGACGAGCGGAAAGACTGTATAGTCGCATCAAGCATCCTTTTTGTTTATTTTGGTGGGATTTAATCGCCTGCAAGAGGAGGAAGCTTCTTCTTTCACTAGTGAATCTATGCAGACCTGACATAAGGTCTTCTTCCATCCCTCTGGTAGTTTAGCTTTACATGAAACAAATCTCCCTACACAAGTTTTACATGTATATCTGCGGTCTTCAGCTTTCTAGAGATTCTTTAGAAAGTGCAGATTGTGTGAGCTGATTGGAGGAAAAGGCACACACCCACTCTGCAGAGGAATGAAAAAACTTGCAGAGCTGTATTCTGAATAGCCAAGCTCTCATCTCCCTCCAAGTTCCCTCCCCGAAACAAATTTCCAGCTGCTTTCATCTCGTGTGTCAGAAAGCTCGTCAGAAGTGACTCTGCTGATAACAGAGGAACAGAGCAGCAGAAATACACAGGACTTAGAGCTTTGGAGAGAGATAAAGTAAAAAAAAAAAAAAAACACTACAGATATATGTGCCTAGGTCAGATTTCATTAATGGGGTTTACAACCACTTTAACGTCTCTCTACGTCTAGCATTTGTGAATCCTGCTGGAATAAGGATACAGTCTGAAGCTGGATAAACATAGGATTACTTGTGTATGTCAGTTTTAAAATAATGATATACCTTAGCAGCTCGGGCAGCCTTCATCTTCAAGAGCATATCAACAAAAGCCACTCTGACCTTCTCTGAATTATCATGGAGACTGTACTTCAAAGATGGCAACATTTGCTCCAACAGTGGATGACTAAACTTGTTATCCAGAAGTATTTTCAGACACTAAAAACAAAATTAAACAAACATTAGTAACTTTATAGGCTAAATGTTAAAGTGGACCTGTACTCAAAAATGACCTACATTTATATTGCTCTCCAAAACTAGAACCATTGAAGCACCCTGTAATGGAGGATCCCTTTATTTTGCACACTGGACAAAAAAAAAAATGCTTCTACAGAAGTTTTGCCTTTAGGAGCAGCTTAATGTTATCCTCAATGTCCATTAGGACATTTGGAGGCATATTTTAAGCTCAGTGTTTAGAGGCAGAAAACCTTCAGTATTGCATTTGAGAGGAATTTTCTGGCAGAAAAAGAACGCTAAACGCTCCTAAACGCCTGTACAAAAAACGCTATACCTTAACATTTTTTTTTCCCTGCCAAAATTATTGGCTTTTTTTTTTTTTTTAAGCCCAGTGTGCATGTACCCTAAATGAGCACTGCTCACTTTGAATTCCCACAATTCCCTGCCCTCTCATTACAGCTTTGTCCAAGATTTTAACATTGGACTGCCTGGCTTAAGAAAGAAATGTTTCTGGTGCTCTTCAGAAGACCCATTATGTTGCATTTTTCCAGCACCGAACGCAACGCAACGGCACATGAATGCATTTAAAAACGCAATTTACATAAATGACCCCCCCCCCCCCCCCAACAAAAAAAACATGCACTGTAAAACACACATTAAAGAAAAGCACAGTGAATGCAGAGACTGTTGTAAATTAACCCTTAAATAGATATAAAAACAACAATTGACACAAAACTATTATACTTTTTTCTACTTGAAGTTATGACAGTTTCAAACTGGATACAAATTTTGGAAACAGTAAAGCAGATTCTCCCCAAAAAGTCAAGGTGCTCTAGAACCCACCGAGGTCAGATTTTCTTTGGACTTCACTTTTAAAGGGAAATCTCAGTGCTTTGACCGGTATACCCACTGTCCAATAACACTTTGGAATTCAATGAGTGTCATCAAGTGGCAAGGTCTATGAACAGGAGGAGCTGTTCCTCAGGAATATTCTGGAATGGCTGAAAAAAAATCCTATTTCTGCAGCCTTAGGATGTCCAAAAGCAGTCCAAATGTTGGGTGGACGACACAGCAACAGATGACCAACAGATCCACAAAAAGCAGCATAAACGAACAGAGGGGTTTTTAGAGCTCACCTGAAGCACATTAGGACCGAAGTCGGCATACAAATCTAGCTAGTAAAACTAATGTGTGGACCGAAGACCAGGTGTCTGTAAAGATTAAAGCACCAGACTGGAGATCCACCATGTCACAGCAAGTCTCGTCCTGTTGGTCAGGTGTGTGTGTGTGGGATGAGGACTGGACCCCGCTTGTCCTAAGCGGCCAGAATGTTGAGTTGCCCATTTCTCCATTGTCTCTATACCACTTTATTGAGGGATAATCATCTGCATTGGGTGGTAGTTCCAGGCCAAGTGCTTACCCTTTTTTGGGGATGGTTATTGGGAATTCAGGACACCCCTTATGTGCTTTTGACCTTCATTCATGACGTCTTAAGCTTCTGGTAAGAGCACTGAAAGTCACTTGTGACTATGTCACAAAAAAACTTTATATTGGATTTGTTGTGTTGTGTATAACATATCAACTTTTTCATTTAGCCCTTTAAGGTAAATTTGTGTGCAAGTTTTTTTTTTTTTTGCATTTCACAATATTACATGTCCCATTTTTTACTCAGACACTGCAATATATATTTATTGCTGACAACACTTATTTAAAAGGGAAGGCGCAACACTAGTTTTTAGATAAATTTACATACCCTTATATTGTACACTCAGACATTTTGGGGAGTGCAGCATTTTTTGCGTTCACATTTTTCAGTCCAACAGATAGACTGAGATGCTGAAAAACTACAAGTAGTGAGAAGAACCACTCAGATCTACAAGAGTGTGGCAAGGGAGGAACGCGATGCGCAAGACCATAAGTTTGGATGATGGTCTGCTGAAGTCACCCAAAAGATGGTGGACCGAAAAACCAGGGTACCCATACGACGTAGGGCTTTATCTGGAATACAAAGGGAATCCACCTTTGGAATAAGCAGCATCTGAGACTTTTACAGGTCTGAACCACAACCAGGCAATGAAGGGAACATTTTCTTATGGTGAATTACAGCTAAAACAGAGGGAATTGAGGACATGTTAAGGTGAAAGACAGGAACTACCTTAAAGCAAGGAAGCCCTGGGCCTCAATACCAACTTGTCCCTTGGAAAAACAAGAAAGGGTTCCATGCAGGACAATGACCACAGTTCAGACACTAGCCTGAGGTGATAACAAGAAACACCATCTAGTGGTTGAGCATAGAAGGGGCCTGTCTCTGATGGGTTTAAAATGAAGATCTTTGAAATTGCTAACAGAACTAGATGAAGATCGATAGTCACCAGGGAATGAGAAGGGGCGCTACATGGGAGACTACCGGTACAAAAAACTAAAATCAAGACATAAGAGGTCAACGGTCTCTGAAACAAAATATACTGAGCAACTCCTGGCCCTTTTTAGAGACAAACACTGGTCCAGATCCCGCTGTGGGAAGAATGGATTTTTTTCTCATGGAGAAATTTTTAAAAAAAAAAAAAAAAAAAAAAGGTACAAAAAACTTAACGGTATCCAACTGCCACAATAAAGAAGAAAAAAAAATATGTGCCTGCTGTGAATGGAATAGCCGCAGAGGGAAAGTGGTGTCAACTACCTGCCTAAATATACTACAGTACCGAAGGCAAAAAGGGGGCCTATAAGGCTCTATACTCACTAAGCCTACCAAAAAAAATATTCCATAACATCCTAAATACTGTATAGTCAGAGGAGACCAACACTACATTACCAGGATGACTAAATTTCAGAGTTCAGTGAAGACTTTTCTAAAGTCAGCTAGACTCACACAATGCCAAGTAATCATGCTATTCATACATAAAAAATTAGCAGTATTTACCTTTTCCTAAACACAGCTAAAGTGCTGTGTCCAGGGTCTATCTACAGCTAAACGCCCATTGAGTTTAGCATCAGAAAATTACATACTTCCACCTTTCTTCCTGAAATGTTGGTTCTCAAACATCCTCATGTTGGTATTCATTTTGGCAGACATGGTCTAAGGTTAGTCGCAAAGCCCTATTCAGTAGTCTTCACCCTTTCAGTCAGTATTTTCCCTAAAGAGTTTTCAGAGACAGAGTTCCACCAGTAGGCCATGGCAGGGCATTGGACCTGTAGGGCACCATGCAGCTAACACAGCATGTGACACATAGTTCAGTTCGCACAAGGCATGTTACAGGCTGGCCTCACTTCTGCCTGGCGGGGTCCAGGTACGGTCCCCCCAAGGCAAAGCAGAGGGGTAACCAATCAGGATGTTAGTTACTCTACAATTGCTGAGAAATTTTACTAGCAAAATAAAACACCACACACACACACACACACACACACACACACACACACACACACACACACACACACACACACGGACCACGAGGTTCACTTAAAGTTATACTGGGAGGTCTTCACAGCTTTCGTTTACCAGTGTCCAAGAAGCATGACTCAAGGTTCCAGAATACTTCTCCTGTGTGCCAAAATGTATGAATGAAAAAGTAAGCTTGGGCAAAAGAGCAGCTGCAGAATACTTACTAAAAAGATCTGAATCACTCACAAAATGACCTGTCTGACACTGAGAAATACAGCTGCCTGAATCCAAGTTCCATTTTAACATATCCACAGCACTAAATAAACCATACCTTAAAAACAGAACAGCGGACATCAGCAGAGCTGATATCTCCAGCAAGATCACCGAGGATCTTCTTCATAAGGTCTGCCAGCATAGCTGGAGGGATTATCTCCCAATACTTAGCAGCAATCTTACAGGCTCCAAGAACTCCAGTAGATCGAACAAGATGATGAGGATCGTCTAAGAGATTCTGGATACAGTGAACAGAAAATGCATTACGTGAAATAAGTAGCAAAACAAAAACAAACAAAAAAAATTAAAAAGTTCTCAACTTACAAAAAGTTCCTCAAACTGTTTTTGGATTTCATTGTCCATATCTGCTTGGTTCATATTTAGATCGCGGAGAGGAAAGACTTCAACAAAAAGCAAAGCAGCATTGGATCGGACCTCTGAATTTGGAACCTATTAGGCGGAAGCCAATGAACAAAACCATTTTTCACAGAAACTATACAGGCAACAATGAACATCAATATTCTACAAAGCCAAAATCAAAGTCGTTACCTTCAAACCTCTCCAAATAATAGGTTGGTACAGTCTGTACAGCATTTGCTCCACACCCTGACGCATCTTTTGCTGGTGAAAGTAGCTTAGGATCTAGGACAATACACAATAATTAACTTTTTTTTTTTGTAAAAAGTCACAAAAAATAAAATTAAAAAAAAAGACAGATACAATTTATTGTGTTAAACACACACATTCAATCCCTCTAAAAACAGATTCTACTAATCTGTTTTTAGAGGGATTGAATGTGTGTGTTTAACACAATAAATTGCATCTGTCTTTTTGATGAAAAAAATAAAAATAAATTATACACATACATAGTTCCATATGCTCATAAGGAAAGAAACTCTATAGTGCTCACTGCATATTTATTAAAATGTTTTCAAATGCACTCACATGTACTTATGCACTGAAAAAGTACTCCAAACCACAATGGTTACCAGATGACAAAGTCCAGAGATATTTAACTTGTCGGGGGGGGGGCATTTCTATGCACATTATAAGTACATTATACTGATGTGAGTAATTGCAGAAGTTTCACTTTTAATAAATAGTGGAGTTTCTCTGCATTTCCTTATAAGCATTTGGGACCCGGAGTGGATCCTGACTGAAGGAGGTCTATGGTGGTTGTGATATAATCCAGTTTATGACCTATTAACGCCGAGGTCCGGGTACATCTAGTAGTGCAATAGGATAGTGCAGCGCAATAAATGATAAAATGGATAAATAAATACGATTAAATCAGTCCAAGAAGGAATCCAAACACATCCCAGTATAAAGTGCCAGTGCAAAATAGCAGCTTCAAGTGGAAAATGGTGACACAATCCAGAAAATTTCTGTGGTGGGGATCCCTTCACAAAAAGTAAGGATGGCCTCTCACCTCCCTGCTTCGACCTACAATAGGTCACAAAGCAGTATGCAGCCAAGTTAAAACTCTGGTCTCCAACCGTCAGGAATCCCTCTCAAAACGCAAGAAAAAAAAACAACCAGGTCCACAATGGTATCCAGCATACATAAGGGTGAAAAGAAGGGGACAACCTAGTGTTCTCTGTATTGAATGTAAGTTTATTGCACAAGTAGAAACATAACGCTGAGGAAGTCCCACCTGGACGTAACGCGTACGAGGGAAAGGGTAGCACGAGTGACATCACCCACGGCCATTTTGGATTACATTGTCTACAGCGCCGGCACTCGGGACTGAGTGCAGGCTAATGTGAGTGTGTGATTCTTATGTTTCTACATGTGCAATAAACTTACATTCAATACAGAGAGCACTAGGTTGTCCCCTTCTTTTCACCCTTATGTATGCTGGATACCATTGTGGACCTGGTTGTTTTTTCTTGCGTTTGAGAGGGATTCCTGACGGTTGGAGACCAGAGTTTTAACTTAGCTGCATACTGCTTTGTGACCTATTGTAGGTCGAAGCAGGGAGGTGAGAGGCCATCCTTACTTTTTGTGAAGGGATCACCACCACAGAAATTTTCTGGATTGTGTCACCATTTCCACTTGAAGCTGCTATTTTGCACTGGCACTTTATACTGGGATGTGTTTGGATTCCTTCTTGGACTGATTTAATCTCATTTATTTATTTATCCATTTTATCATTTATTGCGCTGCACTATCCTATTGTACTATTTCTATGAGGCATTTTTTGAATTAACCTTAAGTTGCAGCAGGCATTTCCGATTTGTATATTCTTATTTTTTCTTGACAGCGCTGAGTACTCTCCTTTTATACATCTAGTAGTGCACCTGGATGTCTGAAATCGGCACATGGGACATTACCGATATCCACTTATGCCAGGAAGTCCCCATCATGAAGCAAAGCAATCACAGACCAGGCAGACTCTTTCTTTATCTTCAAGAACTTACTGAGAACCTTGAGGTCCGCAATGGAACGTACTTCTCAGTTTGGTTTTGGAACCATGAACAAGATGGAACTGAGACCATGACACCTTTCCTCTGTCAGCACAGGTGTGAAGACCCCCTTGGGACAGGAATCTTTCCAAGGCCGCGAGGAAAAAAATAAAATACAAAAAGAAAAAACACACACACCAGAAAAAAAAAAAAAATCTCTTTTTTGTGGATATGAAGCTACCCTTAAGTGCAAAAAAGCAATCAGGGGAAAGCAGAGAAACTCCAGCTTGTAAAATTCGGGATAACACACTAATGATTAGAAAGGCCAATAGACATGCCCAAGAGTGGAGCTTCTCCTTAGCACTCAAGGCTGGTTGCTTACAAAAGGAATTTTTCTTGGAATCAGTAGGTTTCTCTGGCTCTTCAGTTTTAACCTTCTTCTTAGAGTGTAAAAGTATGCTTTTACCCTGTCACCTTTTGGATACAGGCATCGGCGTCTGTACTCAAACTCAAAGGGTATCCTCTCAATTTGTTTCGTGCATAGCAATTCTGCCAACACTCCCCCCCACCCCCTTCATAAAAAAGGAGAAAAGTGCATTCATTTTTTTCTTTTTTTCACACTGGAGCCTGTAAAGTATTGCACCCGCAATTATCAGATAACAGGTGCAATGCCAGGATCCTGCAGACTCTCAGTACACCGATTGTACCTCCCTTACAGGCAGGCAATGAATTGCAGGAAGAATCTGTGCACCCTCCTAGTGCATTGATAACTACAAGCTGTCGACTGTGGTGGCCGACAGTACTTGTAGTTCATTCAACCATAGAAATCTCTGGCCGTGCCGTTTTTAAATTGTGACAGCTGTCTCTGGGTTTAGGGAGAGGGGAGGCAGGAGCTGAAACACGTTATATGCTCCTCCTGTATTATAAGGTGGAACATGTAACACGTTCCGAAGTTGACCTTAGCCTTTAAGCCAGTGATTCTCAAACTGTGCTGCAAGATATTTGCAGGTGTGCTGTGGAAGTTTTGAAAAATATTTAAAAATGGCCAGACTTTTGAAAAATGTAATGGTAAATCAAGGTCAAGTAAGTAAAAAAAAAAAAAAGTAACGTATATAAAAAACGCAATCCGTCAGTCTGTTATTCATGGACTCCTTTCGTAACGCGAGACTTGTGAGAGATCTCAGGAGAACTCGATCGCTCCAATTACATATTTCAGTCAACATTTCCCGAAAACAGCCTGGATGAGTTTTGGATCTCAAATCAAGAAGTCATATCCTGCAATCAGTTCAAAAGCAATCAAAGTAATTTCTTCTCCACAAAAATTGGTAAATCTTTTCAGGTGTGCTGTGAATTTTTTTTTGATGTGCCGCAAGACAAAAAAGTTTGAGAAAACTCTACTTTAAGCCCTAGGATCCTTATGTGGACAAAACAGTGCCCACCCATGAACGCTGCCTTAAGGAGTCTTTAAAATGCATCCACGGTCAAACTCAAGGCTCTTGGAAACTCTACCAGGAGCTGCCAAAATGGCAGTATCCTCCAGGTCTGCATAGATCACTTCTTGTAAGTGAGGATGCACTGAAAGATTTGGGATTTTTTTGGCAGCTACCAGGACCCAAATACTAGTGACTTTAGGAAAAGAGGAATCTGTCAGTGGCAAAATAAGCTTAGTGCGTTCCACATCAGCCAGGAAGCTGTACCACGGCCTTCAGAGCCCTGGAGTCTGGGATTCCTTCTAGTTGGACTACACCCTGGATGATTTCTAATCCTCAACTTCCAACTCTTCCCTGTCCTGAGGAACTTCCTTCAACACCTCATCCTCCCTCAAAAAAAATAAAAAGGGGAGGGGGAGGGGGTTAGGAGAGCACCCACATTTGTTTCCCAAGCATTCTAAGCCCATGGGAACCCCTGAGAGCTGTTCACGCAGTCCACATATGGCTGCAAAAACTCTTCCCCTAAAACAAAAAGCAAGTGGAGGACTGTGCCCCTGAAACCGTGGAAACACTAGATAAGGACAGGGATTTGGCCAATATAACCCTTTGAAGCGCCATTGCCAGACAAACTGTAGGCAGGAAGATGGAGATCTGGAAGCCCACCCACAAACACACCCTCTATAAATTCCAGAGGGAAACGGCCACCTAGCCGAGAGAAATATCAGTCCAAGCCAGAACAACTGTAAGGCAGTCACCTGTCAGTAGACAAAGTCCAATTAATTGCGGTTTCTGGGTAGAGGTACCGGCAATGGCTGCTGTACAGGGCTGGTAGGCAAAATGGCGCTGAGCAGACAGTCTGTTTAGTGCAAATAATTTGGAGGCTCAGGATCACCGAAATCTGTCTGTAAACAACCCATAATACAGGGAAACACTGTCTGGTAGGTTGCCACATTGCCATCACTGACATTGAGAAGCACTCACTATGTCCATTGCTGCAGAGCCGGCTGACCCAATCTTCCACCACCACAGCTTATGCCCCCTACTGGGACTTCAGGGACTCTACTCCTCTCCAGGGGAATCACTGCCCTGGAGCTGTATAGCACCCTGCCAGATAGTTCACTAGGTACATCGTATACTAGAGAATGTTGATCACAGGATCCAGCGCAGACATTACAGGTAATCACTGCCCAGTGTCCATTCATCTGAAGGTGGCGGCACAACCCAAGTGGTCATGAATAGGAACTACTGTGTCCTGTAAAGTACTGTGTTGCCATGACTAAGTGAAGTTGCTTTATAACATAATATGGAGTTAGATTTTTTTAAGCTACGTTGTTACAAGCCAAGGCTCCCCCCGTCGATATGTAAAAATGTACCAGAGAGGAAGTATGCAACAAGAAGTTGGGCGGAGATTAGGTTTTGAAACAAGCATTTGGAGGGACAAAGGAGTGGTGTTTGGAAGGATGAAGAGGCAAGACGCGTGTTGGAAGCTCGAGAACTTTGGAGATGTTTTGAGTTGGACTCTGGGAAAAGAACGATGAAGGACATTACATCTTGACCCCTAAGTTGAGTAACTTGTTTAGTTTACCTATTGTGCACACGCACGCTTATATTTTGCTAGAAGGGATAATAGGTTAGACTACTTTTTTACACAGCGGGAAAGCCACGCTATTTTTAACTCCACCGAATCCGTAGTTTTAGCGGCGCTATTCGGCCGCTAGCGGGGTGGTTTTAACTCCTGCTAGCAGCCGAAAAAGGGTTGAACCGCCGACAAAGCGCTGCTGCATTGATTGCGGCCAGGAGCACTTTAGGAGCGGTGTGTACAGCACTGCAAAGATGCTGCTTGCAGGACTTTTACACCGTCCTGCAAGCGCACAGCTCCAGTGTGAAAGCACTCGGGCTTTCGCACTGGAGAGGCTCTTTACATGCGCTATTTTTAGCGCTGTAGCTCCTGTAAAGCGCCTCAGTGTAAAAGTAGCCTCTGAATGGTGGTGTCAAGTGGTGCCAATTTCTCTTAGTTTGGAGAAATTTCATTTCACATCACAGGGCAGAAAGGGAAGGAAACTGTCCACTGTAAAGATATAGACCGCAGTAAAAGCCAAACAATTGGGTCGATTTATTAAAGTGGTTGTAAACCTCCTTACAACCTTTTTAACCTACAGGTAAAAAGGTTTAGGGAGATATTTGCAAGAATAGTGGCACTGATGTCTACAGTGCATGCGCCGTAGACATCGATCGCAGGCGCACTGAGCGTGACGTTTCTAACGGCGATCATGCCGTTAGTGGTGGCACCAGCGTGCATGCGCGGGAGTGACGTCATCGCGGCTCCAGCCAGTCACAGCGCCGGAGCCACGATACCCGGAAGTCACTCCGGGTATCATGGCGGCGAAGGAGGAGGTGACTGAGGACTGCTGCGGGGGCTTCGAACTCAGGTAATTCATAATGAGCTAGGATTCTATGCATCTTAGCTCATTATGCCTTTGCCTTGCAGGGTGTATTTTTTTTTTTTTTCTTAAGAGGCTTTACTTCCTCTTTAAAACCATGAGAATGCTAAATTTGGTTTCTATGCAGAGCTGCACCTATCAGCTTCCAGGTTTTATTGTGAAAGCTTAATTGAACAGCCGATTGGTTACTATGCACAGCTGCACCAGATTTTGCACTCTTCAGTTTTTAGTAAACCAAGCCAAAAGTTTCTAACCCTTCCTGAAACGGTCAATAAACAAAAAAAAAAAACCATCAAGTTCAAACTTTTTCAGAAATTAGGCAAAATTATTCTGTAGATTCAAACATTAGAAGGTTTTGACTATATACCTCTCTCACTTTGGGGTGCACTGGAGAATTTCTTGGCAAGTGAACTCCATGATGCATGAAGTCCTGGATACAAGTGTGTTCAATTGTCTGTTGTGAAAAATGAAGGAGATTAAATCAAATGTTATTCACAAGTGATCCTAACGTGGAACTACAAACTGTTAGAAAAACAAACGTAAAAAAGTATCCATTACCCAAGAAAAAAAAAATAATTATATAATGCAGATTACCAGTCCTTTGACTGCATTGTATTTTTTTATTCCAGGCTTTATGACATGTACTTATATAGCACTGTCAGTTTACACAGTGCTTTACATATACATTGTACATTCACACCAGTCCCTCCCCTCAAGAAACTTACAATCCAAGGTCCCCAAAGCCCAGTACACACTAAGAATCAGCCGAACGACTGTCTGGTTTTCCTCAATGTTTCACATAAGGTCAAAACCGAGGATGGTACTAATTGTACTAAAATTCTCGTACGACAAAGGCTATTTTTTTGTCGTTTGTTTCTGATCATGTGTAGTCTTTTGTATCAGTTTTTTTGTACAAAAATTGTGATTTCTGTTCATGTATGAGAAAAAATTTGGAGTTTGCGCCCTTAACCTAGCTGTATTGCTTAGCGTTTGTAAAGCGCCTTTTTTTTTTTTAACTAAAAACAAAACATGTTATACTTACCTGTGCAAAATCCTGCAGGGGTTTTGCACAGAGCAGCCCCACATCCTTTGCTAGCGCTCCAGGCACCTCCTCTTCATTCAGTGCCCCCATAGGAAGTCACTTCCTATGGAGGCACTTGTGTGGGCTTGCTCCTGAGCCCTGCTGCTTGCGTCCACAGACCCAGACAGTGGGGCATGGCCCCACATCGGCTCTGTCCCTCGTCATAGTTTGACTGACAGCAGCGGAAGCCAATGGCTCCCACTGCTCTTAATCTGCTCTGTGAGGAGGGACAGTCGGGAGAGCTGCTGCACTCATGCACTGTGCTGAATCACAATGGGGCTCATGTAAGCATATGATGAGGGCTGGCAGGGAAACCCAGCATACAAGGTTTTTACGCATAGAACGTAAGGCTTTACAACCACTTCCATACTGCATGAATCGCAGCACTCCTCTCCTACATGTAAAAATCTAACATTTTTATTCTAGAAAATTAGTCAGAATATATATTATACAAGTGATGGCAAACCTTGGCACCCCAGATGTTATGGAACTACATTTCCCCATGATGCTCATGCACTCTGCAGTGTATTCGAGCATCATGGGAAATGTAGTTCCAAAAAATCTTGGGTGCATAGGGAATAAAATGGCGGCCGTTTCCACTTTTTAGGTCCAACGGTATTTGCGCAGCAATTTTTCAAACGGAATTTTTTAGGAAAAAAAATAAAATAAATAAAAAAAAAAAAAAAAAAAAAAACTTACATGAATAAAAAAATAAAAATAAACCACCAAATTTTTTTGTATAATGTGGCAGATGATGTTACGCCGAGTAAATAGATACCTCACATATCACGCTTTAAAATTGCACACACTCGTGGAATGGCGCCAAACTTCAGTACTTAAAAATCTCCATAGGCAACGCTTTATTTTATTTTTTTTACAGGTTACATGTTTAGAGTTACAGAGAAGGTCTTGGGCAAGAATTATTGCTCTTATGTTCGCGGCGATACCTCACATGCATTTTGAACATCGTTTACATATGCAGACGTGACCCAAGTATGCGTTTGCTTTTGCGTGTGAGCTTTGATTTTTTTTTTTTATTGTTCATCTTATTTAATTTTTCCCTTTAAAATATATATTTAATCACTTTTATTCCTATTACAAGGAATGTAAACATCCCTTGAATTAGGAATAGGTAATTACAGGTCCTCTTTATGGAGAGATGTGGGGTCTTATATCCTCCAGGCTGGATAACCCGAGTTAACATAAAAATGATCTCAGGCTTTCCAGCCGAGTCCTCGGCATGGTTTACTTCGTAATCCAGGAACGGAACGTCATAACATCACCCCCGGGCCTCCAAGAGTCAGAGACTGCAGGGACCATCTGGCCCTCAGTTTTCTCTATGGCTAACTTCCAGCACCGGTGGATTCCTTCTCCAGCTCACCGATCACAGAGGCGAGCTGGTAAAAGCACCAGAGGGTGGCGGGGGACATCCCGCGGCCTGTAAAAACGATCAAGCAGCTAAACAGCCGCTATGATTGTTCTTACGGTGCAAGGAAATCGCCGGCTGAAAAAAAATTATATCAGAATGTAGGCTGCAGCCATCATTCAGATATCCACACTGAAAGCCCAGGACGTCATATGACGTTCTGCGGTATGGAAGTGGTTAAAGCAGAACTATACTCACCTGTTCTCCAGCACTGCGATATCCTGGAGCTACGCGCTGGCCGCTGACAATTTCAACACAGCAGCTCCCGAGATATCACTACCGAATGTGCGGGGAGTTCACAAAACTCCCTATGCATTTCAGGATCCTCTGAACATTACATACCACTGTTCAACTAGTAAATATTTCCTTCCGCTCTATATGCGCCAGATAGAAAAACTCCTTAGTGCTCAGGCAGGACAAAAGGGTAATTGAGCACCAAGGACATTTTTATACATGCCGTGCACAGTCATGGAGGGGGGGAAAGGAGCAGCTTTTGAACAGTGGCACGTAATGTGCTGAGGATACTGGAACATTTTTATTTTTTTAAAGTGCAAAAAAGGAAAAACACTTTAAAATTGCTGGAGTGCAATGCACCAAATGCTCTACATTCAAAATTAACGATCCCATGAAATGTAAAAGGTGACCTTTAATGCAGTGCTTACAAAACAGGAGCTCTAACATTAATAATCCACTTAGAGGCTTGTAATCAGTGCAATACCAGTCAGTGAGAAATGACAATACCGTTAAAAGGTCTTCAGATGCTTTTTTCCAAGCTCTAAAATAAACATCTGCAACATGACACACCAATGACCTAGTATAAAGAAGAAAATAAATATAATAATAATAATAAACATCAATATAAAAATACATACAGAAAATAGGATTTTAAACAGCTTACCTGTAAAATCCTTTTCTTGGAGTACATCACGGGACACAGAGCCATAGTAAGTACTATGTGGGTTATATAGGCCACCTTTAGGTGATGGACACTGGCACACCCTAAAGACAGGAAGTTCACTCCCTATACAACCCCTCCCAATAGTGGGAGTACCGCAGTTTTTGTAGCAAAGCAATATACGAGTATCCAAAGAGGGGAGGGACCTCTGTGTCCCGTGATGTACTTTAAGAAAAGGATTTTACAGGTAAGCTGTTATAAAAATCCTAATTTTCTTTATCATACATCACGGGACACAAAGCCATAGTAGTTACTATGTGGGATGTCCCAGAGCAATGCTATCTGAGGGGAGGGAGACACAAACAAAAGTAGGGCGCCATCAGACCTGAGGACCTATACTGCTGCACAGGAAAAAGTTAAGACATGCTCCCCTGGTGAAATAGGTATTTCACATGGTGATCTCATCCCTTTGAGTGGACAAGAAGAGAAAAACCCCCTATGGTTGGGACTTTAGATAGATCACCACTCTCACCAAAATGTTGTAGAAAAATATTGATTTTATTGGTATATTTAAAATAATGTATAAAATCACCCAAATATCCGATAGCAGGGTACACAATTCACAATATGCATAGCAGTTGCAAAAAACAACAAAAATTACACAAACAAAAATTAAACAACGCTTTATAAGAAATGTACAAGATTACGGTACTGATGCTCTCAAGGGGGTGTGGGACCCCCGAATACTCGACGCGTTTCCAGTTACCCGAATATGGGAACCTTCGTCAGGGGCAGAGAATAGTTAAATTTGAGAAGTACCTATCGCTCCCATTGGAGTCGATGTTCGTAAGACAATCAGTTGTATCCTGTTGTATCCCGGAAATACAACTGATTGTCTTACGAACATCGACTGAAGAAAGATGAAGAATGTTTTAAACCCACTTCGGTAGTTTTTTTTTTTTGCTGTCTGACATGTTGGGAAGATCTCCTTTAACTTCCAGTTACAGAGACACAATAAGCTTATTTCAGTGACAACTGTAAAACGGTGGATTTCCCATCACTTTCTATTTCAGTGACAATGGTTGCCAGGGCATAAAGTGAGAGTGAATTTATGTAGTTGGAAAGCAAAAAACAAACCATTGAAAACTAGAAGAAAAAAAAAAAAAATGTATGGCTAGAGATACGCTTAAAGGCGGTGTAATCCGAGGTTTTTCACCTTAAAAGCATTCTATGCATTATGGTGAAAACCTTCCTGTGCTGCAGCAGCCCCCCATTGCCCCCCCCGCCCCCTTTTACTTACCTGAGCTTTCCAGTGAAAAGCACACCAGCTCCAGCCAGTGTCTCGGGAACTCACTGGATAGATTGAAAGCAGCAGCAGCCATTGGCTCCAGCTGTGGTCAATCAAATCCATTGACGTGGGTACCAGGGGGCGGGACAGAGTCCTGCTGTCTGTGTCAATGGACACAGCAGCAGGACATGGGAGCGCACCCGCGCGAGTGCCCCCAGGGAAAGCACTTCTCTGTTGGGGCACTCGATGCAGGGAGGAGCCAGGAGCGATGCGGAGGGACCCCCAGAAGGGGAAGATCGGGCACTCTGTGCAAAACCTTGCACAGAGGAAGTACGACGACATGTTAAAAAAAAAAAAAAAAAAAATAAGTAAAACCACACACACACACTTTAAAGTGGTTAACCTCAGACATGAAATATGAACAAAGCATATCCCTCTATACACTCCCTCCCTCAATCCAGAGCACTAAGGGCTAGTTTACACTTGCTTCAAAATGTGGCACTGGACATGCTTTTTCAGGATAGGTTCACATCTATGCAGGTTGCAGTTGATGCGGTTTGAGAGTTTTGTGTTTTTTTTGGGCCAATAGGAAAAGTAAGACCGTACTTTTCATGGTGTGATTTTACGCTGGCACCTCAAGTAGCATCAAAGTCGAACGAGAAAGTTTAGAGATCAGAGAGGTCAAGTTTAACCACCGCGCTATATCCAAAAGAAGGCTACAGGGCGGCACTATAGGTCTGGGAAGGCGTCCATAGAAGCCATCCCAGAACCCTGTCCTGCACATCGGGTGCACGCTGTGTGACCGCTGTGTCCTTTGGACACAGTTGATCTATGGTCGGGTAAAGGACCTATCACAGCACCCCTTTACCATGTGATCAGCTGTATCCAATCACATGTAAAAACTGACTTGCCGGTTATCGGCGGTTCTTTCCCCATGTTTTGGGTCTGTGTGAGGGAAGGAATGCCATTAACAGGCAAGCATGTCAGCACACCATTTACACCAATTATCACGAGTGCTGGTTAGCAGCGCCAACTCATCAGCACAGCCTCATCAGTGGAAAAAAAAAAAAAAAATTACATATAGAAACTTTTAGCATTACTTTTGAAAATGTTAACCAATATAAACAATGATATTACATACTTTGGCAAAATTTGAAGCTGGTTTTTAATTGTTTCATGAATTATTATAATGAAGTTGACGTCCCAGCTGAAGATGAAGCTAAGAAACCGCCGGCCCTAATCACAGAGGGAGAAAAGGAAATTCATTAAAAACAAGCAAGAATATATTTACACATTTTTTCATCATTTAAAATACCAAGTTTTGCTGAAGCTCCGCTACATGCAAGCTTTTTAATTGTCTAGTGGCAGGAGACTAGCCCCGTCGTGTTTGCAAAACATCGAAAATCAGCGTGTGGTAAATGTGGTAGCTGTCAAAGCGTTATTCTCATATTACATTGTAAAATTGGGCTGTTAAACCCTCCTTATTGTTTCAAGTAAACTTATACTTTGGAGCTAACCCCACTCTGCCCCATATAAACATGCTCCCTGACCCTCAATTGTGGGCCACCTGAGGGATAGGCAGAGCAGAGCTTTACAGAACTTAAGGTGGAATTCCACTTGCCCTATAGGATGCCGTCTAGATATCTCCAGCTGAGATATGCAGTGCTCTCGAATGTTTATTCATTTCATCAAGCCCTCTGCATGCGAGAGATATTCAGATTCTTGCTGCAGTTTGTTTAGGAATACATTTCCTCCATTACAAATGTGGGGCGACGAATTAACAAATTGTTTAAAATTTCCATTCCTGACTGGAGCTGGTTTTTTTAAAGACATGCCTAACATGCTTAAGCACGTGCTGACCAGCTCATGCAGATTGGTTCTGCTGGGCGAAACCCCATATGGGTACATTGTACCCTTTAAATCGCTGCCAGGGGGCACGCACCCGCTGCACGGCGCAGGACCTGATGCGCGTGGCCGGCGGGCGCGATCGCCGCCAGCTACCCACGAGCGCCATCTTGGGGATTTGTGTATTTAAAAACGCACAGGAACAGCGATACATGTCTCCTCCCCAGTCAGTCCTA
Organism: Lithobates sylvaticus; assembly: GCA_028564925.1. Classification (NCBI taxonomy): domain Eukaryota; kingdom Metazoa; phylum Chordata; class Amphibia; order Anura; family Ranidae; genus Lithobates; species Lithobates sylvaticus. The sequence continues at coordinate 452,348,693 of CM053030.1, forward strand.
TCCCCATACAGTTGGAAACACCAACTAGGGAACACAGTTAACCTTTTCCCTGCCAGTGACATTTATACAGTAATCAGTGGCTATTTTTAGCTCCGATTGCTGTATAAAATGTCAATGGTCAAAAAATGTGTCAAAAGTGTCTGATCTGTCCGTCGCAATACCAAAAAAAAAAAAAAAAATGCCATAAATCTTATTGCGATTTATATATTATATATATATATATATATATATATATATATGTAGTCTGATTGGTAGATACTCTATAATGCCGCTCCTAGAATAACTAACCACCCTTGCGCCAATAATGTTAACCAATGTGCAGATAGATGTGTGTGTGATAAACACCACCTATGAAATCCCTAAATATGAATAAACACCTAGCAGCCACTTTAAAAAGGTGTAACCATAAAAAATGTGATTATAATCAAACTAGTAATGACAAGTGAAAAATATAATCAAATGGCGCTTAAAAAAGAAAAACACAAAAACAAAACAAAATTATATATAAACTATACAAATATATGAAACACCACGTGAAATAGTGTCCGTGAAATGATACAAAAACCAATCTTCATTAATGTTTGTGCAAATTCAAAGAAAAATGTGATTCAATCTTCCAAAGAAAAAAGAGTCCACCAACAAATCTTCAATAGAATAATCAAATGGATCTTCCACCACACCAACTCGTGTTCCCTCTCCCAATGAGACCGCACTCACCGGATGGTATTGCCTCGCACTCTCGTGGTTGGCAAATATAGCGATTACCCCACCTGGGTTATTTGTGCGATCACTCCAAACTTGCAAACTCCATATGTGAAAACAAATAAAAAAATGTGCCTCCACATAGCGTGATACTGTGATAAAACTTATTTATTAAAATTCAACCTCACTCACACTTCAATGTTTCAACTTACAAAAACACAAATGTAATAAAGCCAAATCCAGCACACAATCCACTGCAACTTTTGGATAACAGATGAGCCGACAGAGCGCACATATGATCACAAATGGGTGAAACAACTAGGTTGAAAACTGGGTAACAAGTGATCTCACCACCCCTCGCAGCTCTGCTCCTGGTGTGGGTTCTTTCTCCAGGAGTCACCTCAGTGAGGTTGCCGGGTAGTGATCTCAAACAATAGTAGTGGTAGAGGAGACCGCACACAAGTTCAAACGATTAAACACAAAGATTGAAAAGTTGAGTATCTCAGTGTCCGTGTGGCTACGCCCTTGACATGTTTCGTCGGTATGACTTCTTCAAAAAGGGGAGTTGGCCACACGGACACCGAACGCTTACCTAAATGATGATGAAAACGATCACATGATCGCAATGGACCAATTGCTTGTAGGAACTCAGGTGTAGGTGATTCACTCGATCATGCCCCCTTGCTCGTCCCATAGGACCAGCTGAGTCACGTTCATCCATAGCCCAGGGTCTAAGGAGTTCCTTCCGGGTGACACTGCTACGTGTACACCCGTGATATGTAATTGCGCATGCGCCGTATACCGCAAGTCGAGTGCGCGCGCATATCCTGCGCGCGACTCCCTATCTCCTGTCCGCGCATGCGCAATGAAGGGACGCCAGCGTGCATTGAAGATGCGCACGCATCACTGCACGCCAGCGTCTCCTTACTGCGCATGCGCGGGCGGGAGTTTGAGTGGCGCGCGCAGGAGAGGCGCGCGCACTCTGAGGATTAGGTAAGGCGCAATGTCAGATGCGCCCGAATCAATGCACGCTGGCGTCCCTTCATTGCGCATGCGCGGACAGGAGATAGGGAGTCGCGCGCAGGATATGCGCGCGCACTCGACTTGCGGTATACGGCGCATGCGCAATTACATATCACGGGTGTACACGTAGCAGTGTCACCCGGAAGGAACTCCTTAGACCCTGGGATATGGATGAACGCGACTCAGCTGGTCCTATGGGACGAGCAAGGGGGCATGATCGAGTGAATCACCTACACCTGAGTTCCTACAAGCAATTGGTCCATTGTGATCATGTGATCGTTTTCATCATCATTTAGGTAAGCGTTCGGTGTCCGTGTGGCCAACTCCCCTTTTTGAAGAAGTCATACCGACGAAACATGTCAAGGGCGTAGCCACACGGACACTGAGATACTCAACTTTTCAATCTTTGTGTTTAATCGTTTGAACTTGTGTGCGGTCTCCTCTACCACTACTATTGTTTGAGATCACTACCCGGCAACCTCACTGAGGTGACTCCTGGAGAAAGAACCCACACCAGGAGCAGAGCTGCGAGGGGTGGTGAGATCACTTGTTACCCAGTTTTCAACCTAGTTGTTTCACCCATTTGTGATCATATGTGCGCTCTGTCGGCTCATCTGTTATCCAAAAGTTGCAGTGGATTGTGTGCTGGATTTGGCTTTATTACATTTGTGTTTTTGTAAGTTGAAACATTGAAGTGTGAGTGAGGTTGAATTTTAATAAATAAGTTTTATCACAGTATCACGCTATGTGGAGGCACATTTTTTATTTGTTTTCACATATGGAGTTTGCAAGTTTGGAGTGATCGCACAAATAACCCAGGTGGGGTAATCGCTATATTTGCCAACCACGAGAGTGCGAGGCAATACCATCCGGTGAGTGCGGTCTCATTGGGAGAGGGAACACGAGTTGGTGTGGTGGAAGATCCATTTGATTATTCTATTGAAGATTTGTTGGTGGACTCTTTTTTCTTTGGAAGATTGAATCACATTTTTCTTTGAATTTGCACAAACATTAATGAAGATTGGTTTTTGTATCATTTCACGGACACTATTTCACGTGGAGTTTCATATATTTGTATAGTTTATATATAATTTTGTTTTGTTTTTGTGTTTTTCTTTTTTAAGCGCCATTTGATTATATTTTTCACTTGTCATTACTAGTTTGATTATAATCACATTTTTTATATATATATATATATATATATATATATATATATATATATATATATATATATATATATATATATATATATATATATATATATATATATATATATATATATATATATATATATATATATATATATATATATATATATATATATATATATATATATATATATATATATATATATATATATATATATATATATATATATATATATATATAAAATATAAAAATATAAAAATATAAACTGAAAAAAAGTGGGGATATTATAGCAAAAAGTAAAAAAAAAAGTGTTAGTTTTTTTCTCAAAATTTTCTTTTTTTGTTTATAGCGCAAAAAATAAAAAACTGCAGAGGTGATCAAATACCGTCAAAAGAAAGCTATGTGTGGGAAAGAAGGGAGAAAAAAAAAAAAGACACCAATTTTGTTTGGGTACAGCATTGCATGACAGCACAATTGTCAGTTAAAGCAACACCAGTTGTTAAAAGTGCTCTGGTCAGGAAGGGGGGTAAAATCTTCTGGGGCTGAAGCGGTTAAATCAGATGCACTTTTTTAAAGTAATATTTTACCTCTTCTTTTTTAATGTGGTTAATATTCAGAACGCACTGGAGTAACAAGTTCCTCACTTCATTACTTTCCTCTGAATTGTAATCAAAATTTAGGAGAGCTGCATGAAGTTGCCACAAGCGAGCGATGTCCGCAACCTATTACAAGAGAAGCATTAGGATATTATAACGGTTTCCATATTTCCAAATACAAAATGCATAGGACTACGATAAAACAACTTAACCACTGTTCATATACACCCCTCAATTGAACCACTTGACATCCGGGCCAATTCTGTCACCTCGCGCCTACATGTAAAAATCAACTTTTTTTGCAAGAAAATTACTTAGAACGCCCAAACGTTATATATTTTTTTATTTAGCAAGAGGCCCAATAGAATAAAATGGTGGGTGTTGCAATTTTTTATATCACATACTATTTGCGCAGTGGTTTTTCAAACCAAAAAAAAGCCCTACTTAAGTTAGCCCAATTTTTTTTATATGATGTGGAAGATGTTACGCCGAGTAAATAGATACCCAACATGTCACATTTTAAAATGGTGTCTGCCCGTGGAATTGCGGCAAACTACAGTGCTTAAAATTCTCCATAGGCAACAGTTTAAACCTGTAAAGACGTTTAGAATTGCACAGGAGGTCTGGTGCTACGCTCTCGCTCTGATGTTCGCGACAATACCTCACGTGCTGTGTGATCACTAGGGTGGATAAAAATCAAATGATCCAAAAAAAAAAAAGATTTTTTTTTTTATCAAAATGTATTTTAATAAGATGCTTTTGGAGTAAAAATCTATCTAAAAAGGATAGGTTTTCCTATAAGATACATTAATAATTTATTTAATTCAGCATGAAGCTGTATATTCTGCAATAATTTACATTTTTGGTAAACTCATTCATCCAATGAATCCAAGCTCTGCAAGCTGAGATAGCATGCACTGCATTAATGCATTCACACAATTTCACAGTAACCATGAGATAAAACAAAGTTCAAGAATATTCCTTTATCACCTCGTTTTGCAAATCTATGTACACTACAAATTGTATGATTTAAAGAGCACCTATCATTTCAGATCCATCATGGCAGTTCCTGTTAGTGGGCATCCACTCACCTGCTGCCGCCAAGTCCCTCAACTTGTTGTGTCCTGCCGCATCACCAGCCATCCCATTAAAGTAAATGGGACTGTCTGCGAGTCAACAGCGGGTCAGAGGAGGAGCTTCTGCAGGACAGAGATGACAGTTGCTCTTTAAAAAAAATTAGGATTTAAAAATCTAGTTGATTAAAAAAAAAAAAAAAATCAAGCCTTTTTACGAGTAATGTATGTGTAGTGAAATATAAAAGATCTAGTCCCCGTTACACTGCGACGTTGATGGCCAGGAACTCTGGCTCCTAGAAGGGGCATTTCAGGAGAGGTGGAGACAGAATGTCTACTGATGTCTGAATAAGTAAATTGGGTTAAGTAGGGTCTGAGGCAGCTTTCCATTTACTTATTCAGTGTGTTAATGAATCCACCTATTATCTGCTACGGGATGTAATTACACTCCTAGTCATGTGTAGGGCACGGTTTTATTGTTAGGGGAATGCCCCTGGAAAACGAGTTAAGAAACCCCTTGCATGGGGAAGCATATAAAAAGCCAGCTGTGGCCAAAATAAAGTTGTGGATCGACTCCCCGATTACTGTGTCGTCCAGTTACTGGGGGGGGGGGGGGATAAGGTGGCCGTGGATAAGTTAGCACTTCCTCAGCTTCAAGGATTTCCCAGTGGACTTGAGGATCCGTTACAGTATGCGTTTGCATTCGCATGCAAGCATGGTGTGATGGGGCACTTTAAAGTTTTTTTTAGATTTCATACAATTTTAATTTTTTTGGATTAACTTTATTGCCATCACAAGGGAGGAACAACAACCATGAGCCATGACATGTCCTCTTTATGGAGAGATCTGGGGTTTATTAGACCCCCAAATCTCTCCTCTGGCCTCCCATGTAGAATCAGCCTTCACACATACATGGGTCAAATCTTGTCCGGTCCCTGCTGATCCAGCCAAGATTCGAACTGTCTACATCGGCTTAAGAGTCTACGGCCAACTTAAGAGTAGATCTAACCCACCAAGCTACATCACCCAAAGGTTGCGAAAGGAAAAAAAAAATAAATAAAAATAAAAAAATCGGACCACCGGGTTATTGGCATGCACATAGTTTTTATAAGCTTAAAAACAAAAAAAAAAAAAAAACACAACAACAGTGGAAGAGGGCAAAGTTTTTATTGTACTTACCAAACATTTCGGTTCAAGTGACTTTGCCAAGAGCATTGAAAAAGCCGTTTTCCCAAACTCTTCTTTCTTTTCTAAGCCCTTCTCCCACCAGGCCTCACACAGTTGCCGGATGGCAAGACGGACATGGGATTCAGACCCTGGTAAAGCTTCCAGAATACCTGCAGTTGAATGTAAACGTTAGTTTAAAATGAAAAAAAGTTAGGTTCACAACTACTAGTTGCCTGGCTGTCATGATTTTCTGGCTTTACTACCTGGTTACTGAGCTGCATGCTTGTTCTGTTAAAACAGAAGAATCAGGCAGGCAAAGTAAAACCATTTCAATGCACATTTTTCTATCACAACAGAAGACCTGTTTTCCAGCTGCCAAACAAAAAAAACAGAACCCATTTCTTTATTGTAAAAAAATAAAAAATAAAAATAAAAAAACCCCTCACACAGCAAACCTAGAGGACTAGGATATATTAGAAAGAATACTAACCCAGAGACCACAGGAGCAAGAGGCACTACAGTCCTGCTTCTTCATGCCTGCTTCTGTCCCACACAGAGGTGCTTTGCCCACTAGGGGTAGTCTAGCCAGAGAAGTATGGGTTTTTTTTTTATCCCATATTCATACTTACCTAGGTGGATGCTGCATTGGACTGATGCTGCATCTGTCCCCCGGCGTCTTTTCACTGAGAACCGAGCCACCAAACACTGATGGCTCGGTTCTCACCTCCCCGAGCGGAGAGCTGCTGCCTGTCAGTCATTATGCTGGCTGCCTGTCAGTTTATATATTTCACCGCCATTTACTAAATTGCTGTTTGAACGTATTATGAAAGCAATGTTAGAACTCGCTGAAGGGCCCCTCCTAATGGCTGGGGATTTCAACACAGTCCTTGATAACTCCATTGACAGACTGTGTGGCTCTACCTTGCCCCCTACTCCTTTAGGCTCATACTTCGATCAATTTGATCCTTTGGATGCCTGGAAACCTGCTTCTGTACAAGAGTACTCATGCTATTCTGATACTTATGGTACACTGTCCAGCATTGATATGTTTGCTTTCTCATGACATGCTTAGTATGGTAAATGACATCCAATAGCTCCCCAGAGTGGTATCTGACCATTCTCCTTTGTTGGTAAATCTTGTTCTGGGCACGTCCGATTCATTCCGGATATGGAGACCGAGTCCTCTGGGGCTAGCAGACTCGGCTGCCACAGATCAAGGACTTGCTGATATGAACTCCTACTGGGTCATTAATGGTCATTCCTGTGGTTTGGGATGCCTTTAAGGCTACCATGTGCGACTCCTTTGCAGCAGCTATTGGACAGGCCGTAAGGCGTCTCAGGCTAAATTAGTGAATACAGAGCGGGAGCTCAATGATGCAGAGACTAGCTATTCTGTCTCCCCTACTCTTGATACTTATGCTACTTGGCGACACAAAGCTAGAGCGTTGGATTTAGTGCTCCTAGAGCGTACCCAGAAAAAGCCATTATATCAAAACCAACAAATCTTCGAATTTGGGGACAAGAATAGTCGCCTTCTGGCGTATCTCTCTAGACCCAATTTCCAATCCTGCACTATTCCCAGAATTAAAAACTCCAGAGGTGTTATAGTGGAACACAATAAGGACATAGTGGAAGCTTTTGTTACATTTATACTACTCTATATTCTACTAGGGCCCATTATAATTATCGTGGAATTGGAGGATTATCCATTTGACATTTCTCTTTCAAGGTTGCCGGAAAACCAAGCTTCGCTATAAGACGCTCCTTTAACAGCTGAAGAAACAGGAAAAGCTATCCAGTCCTTCGCCCATAAAAAAAAAAAACGCCAGGTTTGGATGGGTACCCTATTGAATGGTATACGCACTCCAAAAAAAAAAAAAAAAGTTCAGATTCCGCCCTTGTTTCGTGTTTTAATTATGCACTATGGGGGGGGAGCTACCACCTATGTCAGAAGCACCGGTTGTGCTTATTCACAAAACCCCTTAAAGACCACCTCTATTGTGAATCATATCGTCCTATTTCTTTGACCGATTCATGTAGATAAACTGCAGCACAATGGCACCGGGGTCTCCTTTAAGAACCGCCAGCGGGCGTACGCACGCCTGCTGCATGGTAGGGGTCCCGATGCGCGTGGCACAATTGTGTGCACAAGAGCCAGCACAGGGATTTGTGTGTGTAAACAACTGTTAGGGGAGAGGAGACACATCGTTGTTCCTAAGGTTACCGTTCATCTCCAAATACGGAAGGTTTCTTCACAGTAAGAGCTGTGAAAATATAGAAGAGAATAGACTCCCTCCAGAGGTGGTTCTGGCAAGCTTAGTCGATTGCTTTAAAAAAGGCCTGTATTCTTTCCAAAATGTGCATAATATAACTGGGTACTAACATTTATTAGGTACAGATACAGGGAAAAAAAAAAAAGGGTGGAGTTTTTACCCCTGCTGTAGCAAATTGGAGCATGCTTTGCTGGGTTTTTTTTTTACCTTCCTCTGGATCAACTGTGGGTGTAGGTTTTTGTATATGGGATTTTTTTTTTTTTCCCCAGGGGTTGAACTCAACCTGACTACGAATTATATATGTACCATTTATACATTTTGTTCATTTGTGGTTGTAATTGCAATATCATATCTTTATACAAATATGGTAATATAAAAAAAAAAAAATAAATAAATAAAAAAAAGGACAACACACCTTAAGGTAAAAAGCAAAAAACTAATTTGGAATGCTCTTTTAGCAGTTTCCAATGAAAAAAAAAAATAATAAAAATAAATAAATAAAAACTGCTTAGACATGTACATTTAGAATGCTCTCTATTTCAACAACAAAAAAAAAAAAATAATAAAATGAAAACTGTAATAAAAAAATAAATAAAATAAAAAGTACTTCACCATTGAGAAGGCCAGCACATTCCAGAAGAGCTTGATAAGTCATGTCCTCTTCCACCACAGACACAGAGAGTGTTGCCACAATGGTCACACCACGTATTACATCCATAGTGTTTTTCTAAGAGAAAAGAACAAAGTGCTGTTAGGAATGTAGCCTACACTTGTGTCTAACAATGTAAATTGTCACCAGAATGTTACTGCAGCAACCAGGGGGTGCCCACATATATTCTGGACCCCCCCCCCCAATAAAATGGCAGCCCACTTATTGCTCTAATGATAGGTCTCCAACATGAAATAATTGGAAACTTAAAAAGCACAACACACTACACCGCAACTCCAAATGTGTTAGCTTATGCACAGAAGAGAATTATGATAGTAGCAGTTTTGAAAGTATAGCAAAAAGTATTTTATATCTATTTTGCCCCAAAATATAACCTCTGTCATTAAACAATATGCCACATACCACTTCAGAAGCTCCTTCCACTTCCATGTCATCGTCACTGCCATCATCTATTTTGTGCCATGACTCTACTGGATTCGCCACCAAAGTATCCAGCAGCAAAGTCTTCAGCTTCTGCCATAATTCCTCCTTTTGCTTCCTCGGCAGCTCTTGCAATACCTCTTCTAGATCAAAAGGATCCGTCGCATCTTTCTACAAATGTAATAAGTCCCCAAAATCAGTTCTACAAATATGGCAACATCAGCACGTCATTTTAGGTAACTTATTTGCCATAGAGGCAATGTTATGTCCATTATGGATTGAAGACCTACTTCTAGACCAGTGGTTATTAACCAACGTCTTGTAAAATCTCCCAATACCTTCCATGCCCCAACAAGGCGGTTGCCAACCCCCATTCTACACCTTCCCTACTTAGTTTTGGCTATAGACAATTTATATTGGAATTATAAGAAGCTATAGGGCTTGATTGATCCATTAACCACTTCAGCCCCGGACCATTTGGCAGCCAAAGGACCAGAGGTCTTTTTTCAATTTCGCACTGCACTGCTTTAACTGGTAATTGCGCGGTCATGCAATGTTGTAACCAAACAAAATTTGCGTCTTTTTCTTCCCACAAATAGAGCTTTCTTTTGATGGTATTTGATTGCCTCTGTGATTTTTATTTTTTGTGCTATAAACGGAAAAAGACCGCAAATTTTGAAAAAAAAAGATATTTTCTACTTTTTGTTATAAGAAAAATCCAATAAACTCAATTTTAGTCAAACATTTGGGCCAAAATGTATTCAGCCACATGTCATTAGTAAAAAAAATGCCAATAAGCGTATATTTATTGGTTTGTGCAAAAGTTATAGCGTCTACAAACTAGAGTACATTTTCTGGAATTTACACCGCTTTTAATTTATGACTGCCTATCTCATTTCTTGAGGTGCTAAAATGGCAGGGAAGTACAAACCCCCCCCCAAATGACCCCATTTTGGAAAGTAGACACCCCAAGCTATTTGCTGAGAGGCATGTTGAGCCCATTGAATATTTTTTTTTTTAGTCCCAAGGGATTGAATAAAGACAAAAAAAAAAAATGATATATTGCTCACACATGCCATGGTTATATGTGGAGATGCACCCCAAAATACATTTTGCTGCTTCTCCTGAGTATGGGGATACCACATGTGTGGGACTTTTTGGGAGCCTATCCGCATACGGGACCCCGAAAACCAAGCACCGCTTTCAGGATTTCTAAGGGCATAAATTTTTGATTTCACTCCTCACTACCTATCACAGTTTCGAAGGCCATAAAATGCCAAAATAGCACAAAACCCCCCCAAATGACCCCATTTTGGAAAGTAGACACCCCAAGCTATTTGTTGAGAGGCATGGTGAGTATTTTACAGCTCTCATGTGTTTTTGAAAATGAAGAAAGTAAAGAAAAAAAAAAAATTTTTTTTCTTTTTTCAATTTTCAAAACATTGTGACAAAAAGCGAGATCTGCAAAATACTCACCATACCTCTCAGCAAATAGCTTGGGGTGTCTACTTTCCAAAATGGGGTCATTTGGGGGTGGTTTGTGCCATCTGGGCATTCCATGGCCTCCGAAACTGTGATTAGCAGTGAGGAGTGAAATAAAAAAATTACACCCTTAGAAAGCCTGAAGGCGGTGCTTGGATTTTGGGGTCCCGTACGCGGCTAGGCTCCCAAAAAGTCCCACACATGTGGTATCCCCGTACTCAGGAGAAGCAACAGAATGTATTTTGGGGTGTATTTACACATATGCCCATGGCATGTTTGAGCAATATATCATTTAGTGACAACTTTTTGTAAAAAAACATTTTTTTTTTTTTTTTCATTATTCAATCTTTCGGGACCAAAAAAAAAAATATTTAATGGGCTCAACATTGCTCTCAGCAAATAGCTTGGAGTGTCTACTTTCCAAAATGGGGTCATTTGGGGGGGTTTGAACTGTCCTGGCATTTTATGCACAACATTTAGAAGCCTATGTCACACGTCACCCACTCTTCTAACCACTTGAAGATAAAGCCCTTTCTGACACTTTTTGTTTACATGAAAACATATTTTTTTTTTGCAAGAAAATTACGTTGAACCCCCAAACACTATATATATTGTTAAAGCAAAGGCCCTACAGATTAAAATGGTGGGTGTTGCATTTTTTTTTTTCCACACAGTATTTGCGCAGCGTTTTTTCAAACGCATTTTTTGTGGAAAAAAATACACTTTTTTTTATTTTAATGCACTTAAACACACTATATTGCTCAAATTTTTGATGAAATAAAAAATATGATCTTAGGCCGAGTACATGGATACCAAACACAACATGCTTTAAAATTGCGCACAAACACGCAGTGGCGACAAACTACATACATTTTTAAAAGCCTTTAAAAGCCTTTACAGGTTACCACATTAGATTCACGGAGGAGGTCTACTGCTAAAATTACTGCCCTCGATCTGACCTTCGTGGTGATACCTCACATGCATGGTGCAATGGCTGTTTACATATGACGCCAGACCAACGCTTGTGTTCGCCTTTGCGCAAGAGAAGGGGGGGCAGGGGTGCTTTTTTTTTTTTTTTTTTTTTTTTTTTTTTAGTTTTTCTTTTTATTTAGCTTTTTTCTTTTATTTTTAAACTGTTCCTTCCATTTTTTTTTCTTAGTTGTCATTTTTATTGTTATCGCAGGGAATGTAAATATCCCCTATGATAGCAATAGGCAGTGACAGGTACTCTTTTTTTTGAAAAAATTGGGGTCTATTAGACCCTAGATCTTTCCTCTGCCCTCAAAGCATCTGACCACACCAAGATCGGTGTGATAAAATGCTTTCCCAATTTCCCAATGGCGCGGTGGGTATGCCCACCATTAGAATACCTCCCTTCATCCACCCACTTCTAATGATGGGCATACATGCACCATTTATATATGCCGAAGCATGGGGGCATCCTCCCGCAAAAAAAAAAGTTATGCCACGTACACATGGTCGGACTTTTTTCGACCGTATGTACGTGGCATTAGGAGCAAAATCGCTCCTCCGCCCTCTGCTGCCCCCATGCTTCGGCATATATGCTCTTTTTTTTTTAACTGTGGTGGTGAAATCACCTCCTACAGCGTTGGAGTCGCGGCTTTATGTATCGTGGGAGCAAACGCTGTTGCTGTCAAGATAAATAAATCCACGTTGCAACTGAATGGCGTACCTGCTAAGCAAATAATGGTTAACATTAAAACAAAGTAACATTAGAGTATAACAGTAAGACCTTACCATACCATACCTGCAAAGCAAATACCCCAAAAAAAAAAATAAAACATTTTGTTAACGCAACCGGTGCCTAAAATATATATATGCCGAAGCATGGGGGCATCCTCCCGCAAAAGAGAGAGAGAGAGAGAGAGAGAGAGAGAGAGAGAGAGAGAGAGAGAGAGAGAGAGAGAGAGAGAGAGAGAGAGAGAGAGAGAGAGAGAGAGAGAGAGAGAGAGAGAGAGAGAGAGAGAGAGAGAGAGAGAGAGAGAGAGAGAGAGAGAGAGAGAGAGAGAGAGAGAGAGAGAGAGAGAGAGAGAGAGAGAGAGAGAGAGAGAGAGAGAGAGAGAGAGAGAGAGAAAGAGAGAGAAAATAAAAACGACAACTATTTTTGGTTTTTTATTTTATATTTTTTTTGGGTGTTTTTTTTTTAAACTATAACTATAATTTTAACTGTAACGGTCGGGTCTCAAAATGCGATGGCATTCTTGAGACCCTGTAACTATAATTTTAACTGCAACGGTCGGGTCTCAAAATGCGATGGCATTCTTGAGACCCTGTGAAAGTGTATCCTAGCCTGTGAAATGCTGTACCCTACGCTAAAACCTCACTAGTGAGTGGTAGCGTTCAAAGCATTCACCAACGCAGAGACCAGGATTGTCAGGACAGCGTGGACAATAATAACGGGTGTCACGCCTACATCCGCGCTTGCTACAGACACGACATCTTTTTGGGGGGCTCGTTGGGTAGGGGTACTCTGGAGGGCATAAGGAAAATGCCTCTCATGCAGCCGGCTTACTGCATTTGGTAGGGGATGTTGAGGTGTGGAATCGCCTGGATACAGGAGTTCCATGACAACCGCTCCCTGGAATTCAAGGAAGGGTAACGTCCCGCCTGAAGCTCCGTATAGCACATGAGCATTCAGCAAAGCCAATTGGAACAAATAGACACTTTTTTGTACCAGCGTCTAGCCTTACGGGCAACTAGGTACGGCGCCAACAACTGGTCGTTGAGGTCCACCCCTCCCATATTAAGGTTGTATTCGTGGACACAGAGGGGTTTCGTCACAACACCAGCCGCCGTACGAATTTGGACTGTCGTGTCTGCATGAAGGGAGGTAAGAAGGAAAACATTCTTATTATCCCTCCACTTCATAGCGAGCAAGTTATTACACTTCAAGCAGGCTCTCTCCCCCAGCCTAAGAGGGGAATCTACAAGCCGCTGGGGAAAGCCCCGGCGATTAGGTCGCACGGTGCCACATGCTCCAATCTACTGATCAAACAAGTGACTAAACAGTGGCACGCTCGTGTAATAATTGTCCACGTACAAGTGGTACCCCTTTCCGGATAAGGGTGACACCAAGTTCCACACTATCTTGCCAGCGCTCCCTATGTAATCTGGACAGTTCTCCGGCTCTACGTAACTATCTTTTCCCTCATAAACCGAAAAGCTCCACGTATAGCCTGTTGCCCTGTCACAGAGCTTGTAGAGCTTGACCCCGTATCTGGCACGCTTGCTGGGAAGGAACTGTTAGGAACTTAATCAGGGACTCGTCAACGCAGACAACTTGATTGGGCGTAAACAAGGCTGCAAAACATTGGTTGAAGTGGTTTATGAGGGGCCGAATTTTGTAGAGCCGATCAAATTCAGGGTCTCCACGAGGACGACAAAGTTCATTGTCACTGAAGTGCATGAACCGCAAAATCATCTCGTATCGTGCCCTGGACATGGAGCAAGAGAACACGGGCATTTGGTGGTGCGGTGAGGTGAACCAATAAGACCTCAGAGTCGGGAATTTGTGTATGCCCATGTTGAGGGAAAGGCCCAGAAAGGTCTTAAATTCGGAAACCGTAATTGGTTTCCAATCTCTGGCAAGGGAAGGCAACTGGGGATTAGCGGCGATGTATTGACCAGCGTATATATTACTTTGGTCCACAATAGATCTATAGAGATCTTCCGTGAAAAACAGCGAATAAAAATCGGATGGCTTAAAATCAGCTGTTTCCACCTGAATACCGGGTTGGCCAGTGAATGGGGGAAGTACGGGTTCTGCAGAAGTGGTGGGCACCCAATCAGGATTGGCGAATTCTGCAGGAAGGACACTATGTGATCGACGGGCCTGCCTTTGTCTTCTTCTTGGTGGCAGCGGGACACTACTTGTGCTTGCCACCTCGCCACGTCACCAAGTCACCAAGTGTTACTGCAGTGCTGGTTTGACTACGTCCAGGGTGTACTAGGCCGCTGGTGCTTGCCAGTTCACCAGAAGGAATAGCGGCGCTAGTACTTCTCTGCTCCATACGAGAGACCTGCGGTTCCTGCACCTCAACAACAGCAGAAGATCGGGATCGGGTACGCTTGACCTTAGCAGGGACCTCACCTTCGTCGTCAGAGCTATCTGTCATGGAGCCGCTGTCGTCTACTGGATCGTATTCTGAGCCTGATTCTGACAGATGAGTGACCTCCTCTTCACTATCTGACATACTCAGAAACAAGTAGGCCTGTTCACTAGTGTACTTGCGATTTGCCATTTTGGGCTCTAAATTTAGTAGTACACTAGTGAGATTCACAGGAAAAAAAGCTCCTAGGCTGCTGGCGACAGAATCAAAAACGCTACCAAAAAAACTGTTAGCGATCGCAGGGATCAGGCCTGACTCTGCGAATGCTGCAGTTATGTGTGCTTAGTGTTTTGTAAGTGACAGTGATCGATCGATACTGCACTTGGGTGGGCTGGGCTGGGCTGGGCGGAGGGGGAAAACGCAGGTGCTAGCAGGTATCTGGGCTGATCCCGCTAACAATGCGTTTTTTGGAACCCTAAACTGCTGGGACGCTAGTATACATCTGATCAGATCAGATATTGATCTGTTCAGATACTATACCACTAAGGGAGGTGTATGCTTTGCGCGTGGGTGTTTGCGGTACTGGCACTAACCTGGGGCGACGCAGACCTTATTTGACCCTAAAACCTAATTGATATTACCCGCCGGGCGATCAGGGGGTTAAACCGATAGTTGGGTAATAAATGGCGGGTGCCCTGACAGTATAAAAAAACAAGCTAACTAACCAGCGTCACCCGTAACAGTTATACGGTGATCACTGGTGAAAGGGTTAACTAGGGGCAATCAGGGGGACCTCCTCTTTAAGTGGTTGTAAAGGTTCAATATAAAAAAACAGAAGAAAAGAAAAAAGTAGCCCACAATTGTGATTAAGCCCTAACTGGGTGAAACACTATAGTAGAGCAGTCCTTGAGTGGGCACTGCCATGCCGTCACTCCCTCACATGAGTGTGGGAGCCACCGGTCACGGCACATGCTTCTGAAGAAGTGGCACAGGTGGCTTTTCCTTCAGAGCGCATGTGCCAATGACCTCATCGGCGCAGTATACAGTAAATAAACGTGCGCCGCTTAGGTGATATTTACAGTACCTATAGATAACAACCCACAAAAGTCTCAAGACAGGTTCTCTTTAATGAAGTAAAATGACAAATCTGGATAGCCACAGATGGAAGTGTACCACAGAAAACCAGACACTGGGATTCACATTAGCCAAGTATTAGGCCACATTGCAGTTCTGTAGATCTTCACAGAAAGCAACGGAGCAGTTACAAAGAGGAGACACTGAGAAGTAGATGAATCTGAAGCACAATCCTCACTTCAGGCTATGAAGCAAATCAAGCATTACACTGCGGCTTAAAAACGACAGGGATACGTGCAGAGCTCCAACACAGTAAACAAAGAATGGACTTACATGAAGCTGAATGAAATGTAAGAAATCTTGTAACGTATCCTTCCCTGTGGCAAGTAAAAATGCCTCGCGTTTAGACATTGCAACTCCTTAGGGAGAAAAAATAAATAAATAAATAAACACTAAAACACATTTATACATGTCTGTATAAATAAAATTAAAAAAACACACCTACATATGCAAACATAAGTATATTATAATTTTTTGTTTTGTAAAATAAAAAAAGTATCACGGACAGTACTCAATTTTCTTTGTTTTGTAAAGAGTGGCACAAACTGTTGGCACTATAAAAATCCTGCATAATAACAACAACAACACACTCTGGTGCACGTTTCTGGCAGGTGTGAAAAATGGTGTAAATATAGAATGCTTTCAGAAAAAGAAGTGTTAATAAAAAAAGAAAAAAGGATTCGTAGCTGACATTTTTTTTTTTTACAGACTGGACAATCGCTTTAATGACATTGGCTGTACGTTTGGAGTCATTGTCCTGCAGCAGAACAACATTTGGGGCCAATCACACGTCTACCTCATGGTATGGCATGATAGAGAATCACAATTTTTTTGCTTAGAAGATAGATCACGATTCTCACGGTGTAACATCTTTCACATTAAAAGAAAAAAAAATTGGGATAACTTTACTGTTTCTTTTATTCATTGAAGTGTATTTTTTCCTAAAAGAAAAAATTGCGTTTGAATAACCACTGGGCAAATACAGTGTGACAAAATATTATGACATTTTATTCCCTAGGGTCTCTGCTAATAATATATATATATATATATATATATATATATATATATATATATATATATATATATATATATATATATATATATATATATATATATAATTTCCAAGAAATTTTGCGAGCAAAAAATATTGATTTTACCTTAAGAAACAAGTGTCAGAAAATGATTTAGACTTTAAGTGGTTAAACTTCCTGCATTTACAGGTTGTTTAAAAACTTGGCAGACTGCCGGATGTTTTCTTTTGACAGCTGAGTGAGCAGATAAGTCTCTCCACTTGTTATATGAAAGAATCAGAAAACTCTGCAATAGAGATCGTCAGAGGGGTTAAATCGAGATCACGATTGTTTTTAACAATTGTGCAGCTCTAGTACACCCCTCGCATATTTGTAAATATCCTATTCCATCTTTTCGTGTGACAACACTGAAGAAATGACACGTTGCTACAATGTAAATCAGTGAGTGTACAGCTTGTATAACAGTGTAAATTTGCTGTCCCCTCAAATAACTCAACACACAGCCATTCATGTCTAAACCGTTGGCAAAAAAAAGTGAGTACACCCCTAAGTAAAATTTTTGTGTGGCACCCCAAAGTGCCTATTTTGTGTGGCCACCATTATTTTCCAGCACTATCTTAACACTCTTGGTCATGGAGTTCACCAGAGCTTCACAGGTTACCACTGAAGTCCTCATCCACTCCTCCATGATGACATCACAGAGCTGGTGGATGTTATCACGTCCAGATGAAGCTACACTAATTAGTATAGAGAAACGTGTTACGTCATTACCGGACGCCTCGCTACAGAGTGAATCCCCCACTGGGCTGCCAGCACGGACATGGTACACAATAACTATGATCCGTAGATCTGGGCAACAAATGGACGAACGGTAACGAATGAGTCATTTATAGCTGCGCTGCAAGCACCGACACGGTGCACAACAACCACGACTGGTGGGTCCTGGTAATGAATGGATGAATGGTAATGAACAGCAAAGAATCATTCCATTCACAGGACTATACAACTTATGAAAGCATCTTGAGCAACTATAGCCATCTTATGTTACTTGTTGATAAACAAGTCCCACCAAAGACGGAAAATATCTGTATACTCTTTGGATTTACAGGACATTAGTTTACAATTTCTCCACACACAGCTATATGTATCCCTCTATTGTATTGATCAGGTGATAATTCACAATTATTTTGCCATCAGTACCTTTGACGTTGAGCCCTTTGCCTGTTCCAATTTGGCTCAAGCCCCCGGGGCAATTGGTGACAACTCTACCTGATCTAATTTCGGATCAATTGGCGCACAATACACACGCCAATCTTGTCACCAATTTCATCGGCGCCCGGACGGGTCTATGTTTTATGATGTCATACATGTTCTTTCTCCTGTGTCTGTTTGATTTGACTGTAATTTATATTCAGTCAGCTACATTTTACACCCACATGATTAGGACAGTGGTTCGTTGATCCTGCCCATAAGCGTGTCTTTTTGTAATTGTTGTACCGCATACTTTACCATTTTTGAATAAAAGTGCTAATTATAAACATAGTTGTATTGCTTATCAGAGAGCCTCACTTTCAGGTCACTTTCTTTTAGTGACCTTATTTTTGGATGTTAGAGACCTTGCCCTCCTCCACCTTTGGTTTAAGGATGCCCCACAGATGTTTAGGTTTTACCTTCAGCTTCTTTAGCAAGGCAGTGGTCGTCTTGGAGGTGTGTTTGGGGTCGTTATGTTGGAATACTGCTTTGCAGCCCAGTCTCTGAAGGGAGGGGGATCATGCTCGGCTTCAGTATGTCACAGTACATGTTGACATTCATGGTTCCCTCAATGAACTGTAGCTCCCCAGTGCCGGCAGCACTCATGCAGCCCCAGACCATGACACTCCCACCACCATGCTTGACTGTAGGCAAGACACACTTGTCTTTGTACTCCTCACCTGGTTGCAGCCTCACACGCTTGACACCATCTGAACCAAATAAGGTTATCTTGTTCTCATCAGACCACAGGACATGGTTCCAGTAATCCATGTCCTTAGTCTGCTTGTCTCCAACAAACTGTTAGCGAGCTTTCTTGTGCATCATCTTTAGAAGAGGCTTCCTTCTGGGACGACAGCCATGCAGACCAATTTAATGCAGTGCGCAGCGTATGGTCTGAGCACTGAAAGGCTGACCCCCTCCACCCCTTCAAACCTATGCAGCACTCATACGTCTATTTCCCAAAGACAACCTCTGGATATGACGCTGAGCATGTGCACTTAACTTCTTTGGTCGACCATGGCGAGGCCTGTTCTGAGTGGAACCTGTCCTGTTAAACCAATGTATGGTCTTGGCCACCGTGCTGCAGCTCAGTTTCAGGGTCTTGGCGATCTTCTTAAAGCCTAGGCCAGGGATATGCAATTAGCAGACCTCCAGCTGTTGCAAAAATACAAGTCCCATCATGCCTCTGGGTGTCATGCTTGTGGCCGTCAGTCTTGCTATGCCTCATATGACTTGTATTTCTGCAACAGCTGGAGGTCCACTAATTGCATATCCCTGGCCTAGGGAGCAATTTTTTTTTCCAATCCTCAGTTCTTTGCCATGTTGAACTTCCAGTGGAGAGAGAGAGAGAGAGAGACAGAGACAGAGACAGAGACAGAGACAGAGACAGAGACAGAGACAGAGACAGAGACAGAGACAGAGACAGAGACAGAGACAGAGACAGAGACAGAGACAGACAGACAGAGAGAGACAGACAGAGACAGACAGAGAGACAGAGAGAGACAGAGAGACAGAGAGACAGAGAGACAGACAGACAGACAGAGAGAGAGACAGAGAGACAGAGAGAGAGAGAGACAGAGAGAGAGAGAGAGAGAGAGACAGAGAGAGACAGAGAGAGAGACAGAGACAGAGAGAGAGACAGAGACAGAGAGAGAGACAGAGAGAGACAGAGACAGAGACAGAGACAGAGACAGAGACAGAGACAGAGACAGAGACAGAGACAGAGACAGAGACAGAGACAGAGACAGAGACAGAGACAGAGAGAGAGAGAGAGAGAGAGAGAGAGAGAGAGAGAGATAACACCAAATTTGACACACCTGCTCCCCATTCACACCTGAGACCTTGTAACATTAATGAGTCACATGACACTGGGAGGGAAAATGGCCAACTTGGACATTTTCCCTTAGTGGTGTACTAAAGCTGCACAAAATTGCAATCTCGATTCAACCCCCCCCCCCCCCCCCCGAGGATCTCTATTGCTGAGTTTGCTGATTCTTTCATATAACAAGTGGAGAGACTATCTGCTCACTCAGCTATCAAAAGAAAACATCCGGGCAGTCTGCCAAGTTTAGAATATGAAACATTGTAACTAACCTTCCTTCTTCGATCAAAAGGGATACACTTGTTTGTAAAAAAATAAAAAAATAAAAAGTCCAGGCAGTCTGCCAAGTTTTCAACAACGTGTAAATGCAGGAAGGTTAACCACTTAAAAAGTCTAAATCTTTTTCTGACACTTCTTAAGTTAAAATCATTATTTTTTGCTAGAAAATTACTTGGAACCCCTAAACATTATATATATTTTTAGCAGAGACCCTAAGGAATAAAATGGCAATTGCTGTAATATTTTATGTCACATTGTATTTGCCCATTGGTCTTTCAAGCGCAATAAACAAATACACTTCAAATTAATAAAACGAAAACGCTGTGAGAGCAAAAAAAAATAAAAAAATTTGCGATTCTCATTTTAGCCATAATCGTGCAGCTCTAGGGTGTACTCACTTTTACGAGATACTGTATACACATGATCCTGCGCAGCTGCCCTGTAGCAGTAAATCCGCTAATGTGGAGGATGTAACCGCATTCTAGCTAATCCCCCGATCAGCTGGCGTGGTCTCAACAGTGCGCATGCGCACATTGCCGGGGGCATTATCTGACGATCAGCAAAGCACAGAGGAAGAATCTAATCGTCAGTCTGCCTCGCTCTCTCTGCACATGCACAAGACATCACCAATCACGTCACAGGTGGATGACCATCTGCACTATTTGACAGAACACCACGCTTTGCTGATCGTCGGGTAATGCCTCAGACATTCTGCGCATGCTCAGTGTTGACATCACTCCAGCTGGACAAGTGGAGTGAGGTTACATTCTGTGCATGTGCAGATCGTCTGAGGCATTATCCAGCAGAACACCAGCACTGCAGCGAGTGTGTGTGTGTGTGTGTGTGTGTGTGTGCGTGCGTGTGTGTGTAGCTGCCGGTCAGGAAATGCCTCACTGCCAATGATTGGCGGTGTACAGAGACGGCTTAGATCCAAACACGTCTGAGTCCATCACTACTCAGATTTCCTCTGATAACCCTTAACCTGTCAGGAAGTGATGGGAACTCTCCACCCACAACACACTCAGAAATAAACACCATTTCCTCCAGTAGGGTGGAAGCCCACTCAGGTCTATGCCTGGGTGTTATTTTCCAGCTGGACATCCACTATACTGTCCTGGCCGGCTACACACACTCCTTAGAAGTGATCACATGTTGGTAGAGATGATCATTCATGGAGGTCAGCCTGTGCTCATTTCCTGGGACTTGTAGTCCTTGTGTCTAAGACACTCTGTCAGTGCAGAGCAGCAGTGTGACTACAAGTATGAAATCCCCATCACACCACAAGCAGCTCCGCCTGCAGATATGAGGCGCTCCTCCGCCTCTACACATCACCACAACACTTCATCACCCTAAACTTACCGTTCTATACAGCGATCCCGCAGTCACTTCCCGCCCGCACCGTAATTTAAAATTTCCAATACCCGCCCGACAGCGGCACGCCGGAAACACGTCACTACGTGCCCGGAAGAAACAATCCACCTACTGATCTCCTGTGTTCCTTGGTTGCCATGGCTACTTCCTAATGATCACTGCGCATGTGCCTGTGTCTGGCCGTAAGACTGTTAAACAAAGAATAAGCACACGAAACAATCCGTGAAGGAAAGGCTTTGCATGGTGCAGTGTGCCCGACTCTGACATCTCTCTCTCTTACCTGTGCAAATCTGCATCTTTTTATTTTTTTGGCTTTGGAAATCACACACATTATATATATATATATATATATATATATATATATATATATATATATATATATATATATATATATATATATATATATATACATATACATATATACACTTCTTTTTAGCAGATCCCCTGGAGAATAATATAGTCGAAGTTGCGAATTTTTCTTGTCAAGTGGTATTAGTTTATGAATGCAAATTTTCAGGAAAAAAATACACTTTTGTAAACCCCCACCCCCCAAAAAAACCCCTGCAAGACAAAGGCATAATCAGCTAGTACTACTATGAGTAATACTAGCTCATTATGTATTACCTTAGATCAAAACCCCTGCATCGGTCCTCGTTCACCACTCCGGCCAGCGACATCGCTCCCGGAGTTACTTCTGGGTATCGAGGGATTCGGCGCTGTGATTGGCCGGAGCTGCAATGCCGGCATGCGTGCAGGATAGGGTTGCCACCTCATCCCTTTAAACCCGAACACATATGAATTACACAGGTTCTGAGGCTAATTAAATGCAGATAAGGCACCAAGTGATTTTAATTACCACCTTAATCAGCCACAGAACCTGTGTAATTAATATGTGTTCGGGTTTAAAAGGGATGAGGTGGCAACTCTAGCGCAGGAGCCGCCGGTAATGGCACAGTCTAGCTGAAGCAACGGCATGTACATGCCGTTGCTTCAGTTTGCTTCAGTGCGCATTTGTGCCGACGTCATACAGGGATACGGTTTAGGAGATATCCTGGGTAGCTACAGGTAAGCCTTATTATAAGCTTACCTGTAGCAAAAATTGTGTTGTAAGGGTTTACAACCACTTTAAAGAGGTTGTAAACTCAGAAAAAAAAAACCTGCAAGACAAAAGCATAATGAGCTAGTATGCATTGCATACTAGCCTTATTATCAAACATTCACCTTAGATCGAAGCTGTTGCAGCTGTCCCCACACACCGCTGTGATCGGCGGCATGTCTCCTAGAGTTATTTCCGGGTTTGCAGGGTCCGGCGCTGACGTCACTACCGCGCAGGAGCTGCCAGTCACAGCACGGCTCCTGAAGAAGGGGGAAGGCAAATGATTGGGACTTTAATTCTATGCATTAAAGTAAAATCAATATTGACATAATTGGCGTATTGTCAGGGCTGGGCTCAGCCCTTCCTTCCTCTGAGCTGGCCGCTCAGCTGCGGCTAATTGCCAGCTCCTATCTCTCCACAGTGACTCACCTGTTGCTGATATTCTGCTCGTCAGTCCTGCCTACTTAAGCCGATCAGCCCAGATGATCTCTGCCTTCGCCTTGGTCAACATCACAGAGACGCTCTCCTGCATTCCTGTTAAAGACTTGCTTGGCTGACATTCCTTCTGGCTCTAGATCCTGCTTACTGTTCGACTACGCTGATCTCTGGCTTCCTGACTTTCTGGCTTGTCTGACTATCCGTTCCGGTTACCGAACTTTGGCTATGTTTTGACTATATTTTTTCTATTTACTTTTATTATTAAACAAGTGTGATTTAACTGTACTTCTGTCTCAGTCTGATTCATGGTTGCTGGGAACTGCCAGCAGTCACACAAAGATGGCACACACTGACCGTTAAGAAAAAAGCAGATTGTATTGGCAGACCAGAGTAAAAAGATAACACAGCAGATCGGTAGTTTAGTGTGAACATATTAGAAAATATACAGTTTGAGGTGCAATACGAATACAATGCAATTAACCCAGGTACCTTTGAGGATATATTTCACTGCAGTACCAAGAGCATAAACAAAAGATTTCTGACTGAGAAATTATGTCCCAAGTGACTGTGGAGGACTAACAAGAGGTAGGACAGGCAAGTTCACTTTAGGGCTCCCAGACAAGGAGGCGTAGGCCTGTGAATTTGTTACCCTACCAGCAACCCAGTTCTGCCCCCAGGTAAGATAAGAATATAAGATAAGATAAGATCTGAACAGTTCTTTGACATTAGCTTCTGCCGACACAGTTGGGGCCCTTAAACATTGGAGCACAAAAGCAATGAGAGATTTCTAGAGATGATGTTCAAGAACAGTTAAGTGAGGAATTAAACATAGTCAGTGTGTATGGCCCTTTAAGGCGATAGGTGACAGTAATCATATTCAAAAGAAAGGGGATGGCACTGTAAAGAGAGGATTGGGAGAAGTTAACATTAGGATACTATGCAGCAAGAAATGATGCACAAGGAGTAATGAAAGTCAGCAGTGTGGCAAAACTTTGTTTTTTAATTTTGGATAGAGCAAGGGAGGGTTATAACCCCTGTTGGATTTTTTTTCGCTATCTGTGTCCCATTGTGAAGATTTTGCTTCACTTCCTGTCCCATAGCCAAACAGGAAGTGAGAGGAAATCCCTGCAAATTAAGGGAATTAATGATAATGGTAAAAAGGACAAATAGAGAGATTGAATCCCCTAACAGGGGCAAGGGCAGCAATAAAAACTGACAGGTGTTTTAATCCCTCTCACATCTGCCCAAAAGCTAAAAAGAAGTTTGCCTTTGGTTATACTTTTAAGGGCAGCATTGCTGACGATCTCTGATGTTGTTAGCTGCTGCTCTCAGTTAAGAATGACAGCAAGTGGGTTCAGCTTCTAATGGGGAAATAATGTCAGTGGAGGATAATGGCCCTCCCTCAGGCCTGAGTTGTAAACAAGGGTTAATTGGGTCAAGAGACCGCCTCACCAGCTCCCCGTGCAACAATTCACAGGTGACAGTGAGTTGTCCGTTAGGTGGGGGGGCCCCCTTAAGCAGCAATGCAGCGGAAGTGATCAGGATGAATGTGGCTTGAACAGTGGTTCTGGATGATGGGTGTTTCACCACGGACTACCTACATGGCACAGTGCTCAGCTCAGCAGTCTGCCCATTTGCTCTAATCCAGCCCCATTTCATGCTGTCCAGCCTGCCCTGGTTCATCATCACAATATGGCTACCAAACATCTTCCCAGTTGGCAAATTGCCCGGGGCACCTTTGTAGGCTTTTGCTTTTATATTGTTCTTCCCCTTTTCTGTTGTTTGTGCGCCTAGTAGTTGTGACCCCAGTTTCAATGTGTTCCAGATCCCCCTTCAAGACTACATCTCCCAGAGTGCTCTGGGCACTTGTGTTAGAACTAGGATTAGGCAAAGTAGTTAACACTGCCATCTTGTGTGGCAAACAGAGTTCTTCATCTCAGTGACAATGATCAGTGTTACAATTGTGACGAGCAGCAAAAAAGGGGCATTTCCAAACATGACTTATGGAACTAAAGTCATGATTTGCTTATCAACATTTTAAGCTTAGGGTGCTTTATGGACTAAGGACACAAGCATGAAGACACCTCTAGGTGTCTTCCCTATGAGTCTGCCTGCAGTTTAGGGGCAAAAGCCATTACTTGTGCTTGGTTTAATATATTTTATCCATACTCTTTTTCTTCTTCAACCAGACAGAGCACACACATGAGCAACATTTGAAATATGCAAATTTTGACGTTTGGCTGTAAGATCTACTTAACCTCTATAAAGACTTCTCATGATTCTAGTTACCCTGCTTAATGTACTTCAAAGAAGAGTGAGGTTCATTGTTCTCAGAAAAGCTCTGTCTATAAATTGAGATGGTGAAATATTTGGAAGCAACCACATGACCACTCTCAGCTTAGCGAGAGTGCATGTGGGGGGTCTTTGCCTTGGCTCCTGTGACTGCCAGCCTGGACCCTTGAATGTGAATTCCATATTAGGGGGATCATGGCAGAACAGAAGAAGACAGTAGAGCTTAAAGGGGACCTTCAGCTTATCCCCTATTTATTTTTCTATTCTAGTTTTTTTGCGTGTGCTTAGGCACCCACATGCTGTTCCAATAAAAAAAAAAAAAAAAAAAACAATATAAAGATTTTTTTTTCTCCAGAGGTTACATTTATATTGGGCTGACCCCCTTACTATATATATATTAGGGCTGTGGAAATTAAAGATTAATTCCTCGATTAATCATACATTTTTTTGATCGATTAAATTCTTTTGATCAGTACTCACCTCTCCGCCGGCTTCCGGGTCTTCAGGGAGTTCCGTCGAAGATCCGGTGATGTCACGGACATCAACGTCACCGGACTCCTCCCCCCTTCCCCAAGTGCCTCCATCTGCTAACAAAGGGAAGGCGGGAGGAGTCCGGTGACGTTGAAGTTCTGATTGAACGTAATGCGTATGGGGGAGGAGCTACGCATGATGTCACCCGCTGCTGCCCTACGGAACTAACGCGATTGTCGGCTTTACGTGCTGTGTTTTTATCATCTTTATGTGAGTAGTTTGTGTTTGAACACAAAAATGTAATCTTATACTTAAGCGGTGAGCACTTAGATCTTTTCTTTCTACCCATGACCTGGCGTCCTTGCTGAGATCTAAGGAGACGTGAGACGTTTATGGTCTGTGTTAACCCTTTTGATACCCTCTTGTAAGACCATCTGTTTGCACAGGGGTCCATGACATAAGGTGAGAGTGATTAGTTAGACCCGAGGTGGAGGGATTGTCACGCTACTGTGGGAAAAAAAATTACTTACGTCAGTGCTACAGTTTGCATTTAAAACGTATTTGTGTGAACTGTGAAGTTAAGTCATGGATTGTGGAAACAAACTAGTGTCGGGTGATTGTATATAGTGTATACCACATTTACCACTGACTAATGCAGAGTTGCAATGCAAGGAGATCAGCTAAAAGTAGTTTGATCTGTATGTGCGTTATAATTAATCGAAATTATTCGATTAAAAAAAATTTGATTAATCGAACACGAAAATTGTAATCAGTAACAGCCCTAATATATATATATGTAGCGCCGGTACTTTTGATAAGTACGCACTATGACTCTAAATTTAGTTTTTGCCCAATTGTCCTAAATTATGCTTTGGCATCAGTTTGGCTGGGCTGTATTGAGGTTCTGCCTAGGTACCCATAGGTAAGGGTGCGCACCTGTGACAGGCCTTAGAACGCAGTCTGGTTGGACGCATTGGGTACCAATCTCTTCTCGGAGCCATTCAGTGGGCGCGTTTGTCTCGCTGTGTATTCTGGGAGAGGGTACTTAAGGTGCTGAGGTCACGTGATTCTGGGTTCCGGTCCTGACCAGCCCCCTGCTGGGGTTCCGGTCCAGAAGTTGTTGCTGACTCCATGGTCCTGGTCCTCCTGACCAGCCCCCAGAGGCCCTCATGACCTGGGGTGCGGATTCATCCATTTCCGAGCCTCGGAACTGGCTAGTTCGAGGCGCAGTAACTGGAAGGAGGATTCTAAGGTGTTCCGGTGCCATCTCAGGTTTGGAGAGGCCCAGCAACTCTACATGCAACCAGGGGAGGACTCTTCAGAAGAGGGCCACGCACGAGGCTGGCTGCTCAGTAAGAGCCTGGAAGCTGAGCTGCAATGGACATTAATTGAATCCGCATTTCTTACGGTATTGCCGGACCGGCTGAAAGATTCTGGTACAGTAAGAAAAGTTTCTACCTTTACCTTCTGGTTACAACTAAGTTTTCAACCAAGTGTGTGTGAGAGACTTTGCAAGCTAGAATTACTTGTTGGCTGCTAGATCCAGGCTAAAGGATTTATCCAGCAATTAAAGAATCCAGTTGCGAGTGGCTATTCCCTGGATTATGTACAGAGACTTTTATTGAAGTCAGCAGTTCCAAGCACCTGAGCTAAACTTCATCCTTATACCCTCTATTCCAACTTAGAGACTGAGTTTGTTCAACTGTTTTTGCAAATAAAAATCCTAAAAAGGATCCTAAAAAGGACCAAAGGTCCTTGGTTCAATCTCTCCTTTTGGGTCTACGGGATGTACTGTCTCCTTGCTGGTATGATGGATGCCATTGCTGGTTTTTAATTTGATTGGCCGTTGTATAGGTACTTTCACCTTGAACAACATGTGAGTGTAATAATAAATATTGTTTTTTGTATTGATATATGAAATTACGTTGTCTGTTTACACATATTTGTATGTTTCATTTTTAGAAGTTAATAAATATATGACATATGGTTGCGCTGCTCCAAAAAATAAACGAATTGTGTAAAAAAAAAAAAAAAAAATTATATATATATATATATATAATTATGTGCATACATAGTGAGATTCTCTTATCTAATTAGAACAAAACTGTTTACGAATGACATTTCATATTCAAAATGTGGAATGTGTGCATATAATATTTCTTAAACATATAATCCCATCCACCAACATAGAATGTCCATAAGATACAACAGGTCACAGAAATTCATATAAAGTGCAAAAAATAGTGTGTCTTCTTCTTTAGTTGATCAGTTGTTCACCACTGATTTAATTAATATACTCTCATCCACCAACATGAAAGTCTATTTAGTAAAAGTCACAGAAGTCTGTATAACGTGCAAAATTAGTGCGTCTTCACCTTTAAATCCTAAAAAAAAATCACCATTGTGATTCACCGCAAACCACACAGTGCTCCGCCCCCTGGTGAAGTGCACGCCCACCTTGTTAGTTGACCTGCGTCAATAACGCATTAAGGCCCATTTCACACTTATACAACTTGTCCCACGATTTGGGACTGCAAAGTAGCATGACAAGTCGTTCCCCTTGATTTTCAAAGACAGCCATTCATATTAGTACGACTTCAAGTCATCCGACTTCAAAATTAGTCCCTGCACTACTTTGGTCCGATTTTGATGCCACTTACACAGGCATTCCTTGAAGTCATGGCAAAATCGCAGCAAAAATGGAGGCAAAATCTTGGCCGCAAATTGCGGCAAATGGCAGTAAAATCGCGTGACTTTGAAGTCGCACAAGTGTGAAAGGGGCCTAAAGGATTAATTTTCCACTTGCTCTCAACTCCCAGGTTATAATCCAGCTATAGATTCCATCTTAAGGGTTCTTTAAATGAGACATCGCTATACAGCTCACCAGATAGAGGGAATAGCTAATATACTCTAATAAATTTGCAAGCAAACATAAAAGCACCAGATAGCATCTTCCAATTAACTATTCACATTTATTTGAATAAAAACAGGCATATAATCGTCAGGTTCCCCCTTCATACATTATGCCACCCACTCACGTGGCTTCATCAGGAAGTAAATATAAATGTGAGCAGTTAATTGGAAGCTGCTATCTGGTGCTTTTAGGTTTGGTTGCAAACTTACTACACTATATTAGCTATTCCCTCGTGTTGGTGAACTGTATAGAGATGCCCCATTTAAAGAACCCTTAAAAGAGGTTTATTTTTTTATTATCATACTTACCTAGGTGGATGCAGCATCGCTGCATCTGTCCCCCAGTGCATCTAACACTGAGAACTAAGCGATCGAACACCGCCGAGCGCTCGATTCTCGCAGCTCTCCGCTCTGCACCCCTGCGCTCACTAGAGCGCTTTGCTGTGGAGGGGGCAGGAGCGGCCGACTGAGGCTCTCAGCGGCTCGCTCCACATAGTTGAAAGGCTTCCTAATCCAGAGCGGTGCCTAAATGGGAGAGTGATGTGGTCACATTTGAGGAGGAGGCTCTGCAAGCAATTTAGCTGTGCTCTCTCACCGTAACGTAACGTCTGTCCCAATTGTATATTGTCTTGCGGGTGAACCTTACCCCTGCATGATTGTATAGCATGGCAATAATAGGTGCTCTAGGGACCATGGAGAACTTATCCACCTGCTGTGGCGTTACCCCAAGTTACACCTCTACTGGTCAGGAGTTGTTGCCACCATTAATCTCCTACCCTACAAGAATGGACTACTCAAATGGGGGACACCCTGCGGCTGGAAAAGTATATTTTTCAGCACTGGGTCGCCCGGGAAAGTTCAATGCTCTATGGTCTCCATGGTTAGATACTCCCGGCCTTTTCCTAGTTTATTTGGTTCTGGACAGACTGGTTCTTTAACACAGAGGTAAATCTACTCGTGCTGCATAACTGTTGGGTTTTGGGCTGTTATACTACCCCTATCTAAAGGAGCTGGGCGTAAGTCAAGGGAGGGGGGGGGGGTAAAATAGTGCAAGACAAACCATAACTGTACAAACATTTTTGTTCATAAAGGTTGATTGTGGAGACATGTCTGATTGTATATGAGAATGTTTTATCCAGAAACTACAATGTTTGATTGTGTCTTTGTTTATCTCAATAAAATTTGTATATCTTGATAAAAGTTATACAACGACCCTAATCAGAAGGCCGTGGGAAAGGGGGGTTATTACTATGCAAATATAATATATTACATGCTTCTATTAAAGATGTAGAAGCTATCTGCAGATGTTGGGAAACAGTGCCATCTAGGGCATGCATACGGTCCTAGAACTTCGACTACACATAAGACAGTGCTTTCTAGAATTATAAAAGATATTTCTACAAAAGATCTTTCAGTTTCAATAAACAGTATATTCAAAAAGGAGGAGGGCTTTAGAGAAGCCAATCAATAAAGAAGGATTTTTAGAGGTGCATAAGTCTTTACATGAGCTGATCAAAGAATTCACAAACATATACTGTACTTTATCTTGGAAGACATACATTTTTAGCAAATACACATATATCTTTAAAAATGAATCAAGAGTTACTGTATTTTCTGGCGTATAAGACTACCTTTTACACCGAAATTACACAGCCAAAAAGCGGGGGTCGTCTTATACGCCGGGTCAAGAAGCCGCCAGATGGATATCAGTCCGCCGGGCGCTCTGTAAAATTGTAATATGTATACAGTATGCGCGCGCTCAGCCAATCCCGGCAGGCGATGCACTCTGATGAATACAGAGCCTGCTTGGATTGGGTAACAACCTCTGCCAATCCGAGCAGGCTACATGAGTCAGAGCGGCGCGGGCTGATGTCACAGCCTCTGCCAATCCGAGCAGGCTTTGTATCCATCAACAGATTAGTAAAATACAATGCCTGCCGTGATTGGCTCAGCGGTGTTACACTGTCTGCACACTGTATTCTGAAGTGTACCTGGCGCTACTGTACTAACACAGCATCATATACTGTGTGTACTTGGTGCTCTACATATTAACAAAGAATACAGTACTGCACATCCAGCTCCAGATCTCCCCTAAAGTACAGGTATGATTTATGGTGCTTTGGAGGAGAGGATTTATTGTTGCTGCCTACCAATTGTGGGATCTCTGGGACTTGTAGTTCATATATATATATTGTACAGGACGCCAAGGTTGGGTCCTGGACGGGTGCTATATAGCACCAGTATTTGGGCTGTGGTCCCTTTAAAGGAGTCGCAGCATTGCTCAGGGGGTCACCCAAAATGGGTGAGGGGTTCCGGGAGTAGCCAAGCAGGAGAGGACTGACTCGCAGTCCTCTCTAGGTTAATAATAGTTATTTGGGACCCGGAATTTGGGAGGCTCTGAAGAGATATTCGGGTGGGAAAAGAGCCTCCCTCCCTGACCACAATGATTCAGCACACAGGGGGTTAAGGGCCTCCAGGAAGACAGCTCAAAAGACAGGAAGTAGGGAAGAGTTGTTGGTGTGAGGAGGAGTAGGTGATTACACCTGTTAGCTGAGCTGTGTGGATGTCTGGAGGCTGCTAAAAGAACCTGCTGCAAAAACTGTATGTGTTTTCCTTAAACTTTGTTTTTGTGCTGAAGATAAGCTGTTTTTTTGTTATGCTGAAGATAAGCGGACTTTGTTTTTGTACTTTACCTGTGCGCTGAAGAAAGCCTTATTTTGATTTTTCTTTCAAATAAATGTCTTTTATTTTACAACTGACGGTTTATGCACTTAATCCCGTGGAGCTATTGTCCCCAAAGTTCACAACTGGTGTCTTGGATGCTGGCAAAAGTGCATTTGCAGCCGCAAAAACCGTTTAAAACTAAACTGACATTTAAAGAGACAGTGTACAAATGGCATGTCGTGGGTGAAGTCAGCTCAGACGCTGCAAACAACAGGTAAAGGCATGGAGGAGGTCATCAGGGCTTTGGCGCAAGCCACCGTGACCCAGCAGCAAGCCACCGTGACCCAGCAGCAAGCTTCAGCAGATGCAAACCGTCGCCATGAGGAAGCGATGGCTCAGCTGCAGCAGGCCCTGGCACAGGCTATAGCTGCACAGCAGGAAAACACACGGTTGCTAGCCGCCCAGTTTACTGCTCAGCAGGAGTCCACTCAAACACAGATGACTGCCTTACAGGAGGCAGTGCAGCGGCTGGCTCAGGGACGAGAACAATCGGTCGTTGCCGTTGGCAACCAAGTGTCTGTGAGAGCCAACCATTTCTTACAAAAACTGACACCCAGCGATGACGTAGAGGCCTTTCTCACCACCTTTGAGAGGATAGCGGAGAGAGAGGGGTGGCCCCATGACCAATGGGCCGGCATTATCTCTCCTTTTCTCACCGGTGACCCGCAAAAGGCCTACTTTGACCTCCCAACTGAACATATCAGCAACTATGAGCATCTGAAGACAGAGATCCTGGCCCGCCTAGGAGTGACCATGGCTGTCCGGGCTCAGAGGGTGCATCGCTGGCGGTACAAACTTGACCGACCACCCAGGTCTCAAATGCATGAACTGATACAGCTGGTTAAAAAATGGCTGCAGCCAGAAAAACTGTCAGGCCCACAAATGGTGGAACGGGTGGTGATGGACTGGTACCTGCGGTCCCTGCCAGATGACCTACAGCGCTGGGTAAGCCATGGAGACCCTGCAACCGCTGACCAGCTGGTTGAGCTGGTTGAAAGGTACACCGTGGTGGAGGACCTGCTTGGGCCTGCCAAACGTCGGGAACCCACACCAAGGGCAACAAGACCGGCCACGGCACCTAGGAGAGAAGCCCTGCTAGACATTGGAACCCGCAACCCTGCACCATCTTCTGCAGAACCTCGAAGGTTGGTTCCTGTTCCTAGGATGGGAGGCCTACAGTGTTGGCGATGTCGGTCCTGGGGGCATACCCGGGCACAATGCCCACTTCAGGAGGAGCCGATGGATTGCGGGACTGGTCGGAGAAGCTCCTTCTATGTGCAAAGAGCGTGTACCACTCATCTTGATCTGGCTGAAGGACGGTTCGAGTGTGAAGTGTGGGTGAACCACCTTCCTGCCAGGGCCCTACTAGACTCCGGGAGCATGGTAACACTGGTACATGCCAGGGTGATTGGGAGACTTGGCCCCGTAAATAAAACTCTGCGCGTAGTGTGTATCCATGGGGATACCAGGGAGTACCCCCTGGTTCCTGTGACGGTTTCTTATGGACGTACCTCAGTGACACAAGAGGTTGGGGTGGTAAATAGTTTAATACATGATATTATAGTGGGGCGGGACTGTCCGCTATTCCTCGAACTGTGGAACCAGGCACAGATGGGGCTGCCAGGAGAACTGGGGACACTGGGCCTGGAAGAGATGGAGTCTGAGGGGTCTAGGTCTGAAACCCCCACAACACACCCCTCTAAAACAGAGATACCTGTCACTAATAAGGATATTGCAGAGAATGTTAATTTGAATGACAATGTTTCTGTTTCAGGCCTCAATACCGAGTTGACTTCTGAGGGGGGGGAAGCCTTCCCATTACAGGTTATGCTGGGGGAGGATGATGAGGAGCTCTCCCCGTTGCAGTTCCCAGTTGAGGAGGGTGAAGGGGAAACATCCTCAAGGTCAGTGCATCCAGACCTGGACGTACCCAGGGGTGCGTTTGGCACCGCCCAGTTGCAGGATCCTACCTTGGTCAATGCTCGAGAGCAGGTTTCTGTTGTTGATGGGGTCCCACAAATACCAGGGGCAGAGCAAAGGTTTCCTCATTTTGCATTAAAGGGGGATTTGGTTTATCGAGTGGCTGAAAGCCGAGAGGAAACTGTAGAGCAGTTACTGGTTCCCCAACCATATAGGCGGATGCTACTTGACCTAGCCCACAATGACGCACTGGGAGGACACTTGGGGGCAGAGAAAACGGAGGCCAGGATAACCGACCGGTTTTACTGGCCAGGGGTGAAGGCCGAGGTTAAAAGATATTGTGCATCTTGTCCCATTTGCCAGTTAACTGCCCCAGGGCCACACTATAGAAGCCCTCTGGTACCCTTGCCGATTATTGAGGTTCCGTTTGAGCGGATCGCCATGGATCTCGTGGGACCCCTGGTAAAGTCGGCAAGGGGGCACCAATATATATTAGTCATCCTAGACTACGCAACCAGGTATCCAGAAGCAGTTCCTTTGAGGAAAGCCTCCTCTAAGGCCATTGCCAAGGAGTTATTCCAAATGTTTTCACGAACTGGATTCCCCAGGGAGATACTTACGGACCAGGGCACCCCTTTTATGTCAAAGGTGATGGCGGACTTGTGCAGACTATTTCAGATCAAGCAGTTGCGGACGTCCGTCTATCACCCGCAGACCGATGGCCTAGTTGAGAGGTTTAATAAAACTCTAAAGTCCATGTTAAAAAGAGTGGTCCAGAAAGACGGGAAGGATTGGGATATGTTACTCCCTGCCCTCTTGTTTGCCATCCGGGAGGTTCCACAAGCGTCCACGGGCTTCTCACCGTTTGAGTTAGTGTATGGACGAAGGCCCCGGGGGTTGCTGGACCTAGTCAAAGAAACATGGGAAAGTGAATCCTCACCACACAAGACCGTGGTAGAGCATATCTCTCAAATGCGAGAGAGGGTGGCTAAGGTGATGCCGCTGGTGAGGGAGCACATGCAGAAGGCTCAGGATGCCCAAAGAAGGGTGTATAACAGATCGGCTAAAATTAGACAGTTTCAAGTAGGAGACCGGGTGGCTGTCCTAATACCCACAGTGGAGAGCAAGTTCTTGGCCAGGTGGCAAGGCCCGTTTGAGGTAATAGAAAAAGTGGGTGAGGTGAACTACAAGGTACACCAGCCAGGGAAAAGAAAACCATACCAGATCTATCACGTAAATCTGTTGAAACCCTGGAGAGACAGAGAACAGGTATCCGCTGTGGTAGCAGTACAGTCAGGGGACCATGCAGGAATCGACCTGGTGCAGGTGGCTGCTACCCTAACTAGGCCCCAAACCCAGCAAGCAAAAGAGTTTCTGCAAAGAAATAGGGACATGTTTTCAGGGTTGCCGGGTCTCACCAACGTCATCGAGCATGACATTGTGACGGAACCCTGTATAAAAATCCGGTTAAGGCCTTACCGTATCCCAGAAGCTCATAGAGTGGCAGTGTCTGAAGAGGTCAAGAGAATGCTCGAGCTTGGAGTCATTGAAGAGTCGCAGAGCGAGTGGTCGAGTCCAATCGTGTTGGTACCCAAACCCAACGGCACCCTCCGCTTCTGCAACGACTTCAGAAAACTTAATGAAATCTCCAAGTTTGATGCTTATCCAATGCCACGGGTAGATGAGCTAATTGAGAGGTTAGGTCCAGCCAGGTATATAACCACGCTAGACCTCACAAAAGGGTATTGGCAGATTCCCCTGACCAAGAAAGCCAGGGAGAAAACAGCTTTCTCTACCCCGGAAGGCCACTTCCAGTACAAAAGAATGCCATTTGGTCTACACTCTGCCCCCGCTACATTCCAAAGGGCCATGGACAAAACTTTGCGTCCACATCAACGGTATACTTCGGTTTACCTAGATGACATAGTCATTTTTAGCACTGATTGGGAGTCCCATCTTCCCCGAGTTCAGGCAGTCGTAGACTCCTTGAGAAGAGCAGGATTCACCATCAATCCGGAGAAGTGCGCGATTGGAGTAGAGGAAGCCAAGTACCTAGGGTACATTGTGGGTAGAGGACTGGTGAAGCCCCAAATGAGTAAGGTAGAAGCCATACAGAACTGGCCCCGCCCCCTATCCAAGAAGCAGGTCAGAGCGTTTTTGGGCATAGTTGGCTACTACCGGAGGTTTGTCCCCAACTTTGCCACCATTGCTGCACCATTGACGGACTTGACCAAAGGCAGAAAGTCAGTGATGGTACAGTGGAATGACGATGCCGAAAAAGCTTTCCAGAAGCTTAAGACGGCATTGTGCCGGGATCCGGTGCTTGTGGCTCCAGATTTTTCTAAAGATTTTGTAGTACAGACAGATGCTTCAAGTGAAGGGCTAGGAGCAGTCCTGTCTCAAGTGATCAATGGGGAAGAGCACCCCATAGTTTTTCTAAGTAGGAAGCTGACGGCAGCGGAGAAAAACTATGCGGTGGTGGAGCGGGAGTGTCTTGCCATCAAGTGGGCTTTAGACTCTTTACGGTATTTCCTCCTAGGTAGAAGGTTCCGCCTAGTGTCCGACCATGCCCCACTGACCTGGATGAGACAAAACAAAAACACCAATGCCAGGGTGACAAGGTGGTTCCTTTCTCTCCAGGAGTTCAATTTTGTGGTAGAGCACAGACCAGGGAGACAGCATCAGAACGCCGATGCCCTCTCCCGGGTCCATTGTATGATGTCGAGTAGTGCCTCCAACACCTCCGCGTTGAGGCAGAGGGGGGGGATATGTACAGGACGCCAAGGTTGGGTCCTGGACGGGTGCTATATAGCACCAGTATTTGGGCTGTGGTCCCTTTAAAGGAGTCGCAGCATTGCTCAGGGGGTCACCCAAAATGGGTGAGGGGTTCCGGGAGTAGCCAAGCAGGAGAGGACTGACTCGCAGTCCTCTCTAGGTTAATAATAGTTATTTGGGACCCGGAATTTGGGAGGCTCTGAAGAGATATTCGGGTGGGAAAAGAGCCTCCCTCCCTGACCACAATGATTCAGCACACAGGGGGTTAAGGGCCTCCAGGAAGACAGCTCAAAAGACAGGAAGTAGGGAAGAGTTGTTGGTGTGAGGAGGAGTAGGTGATTACACCTGTTAGCTGAGCTGTGTGGATGTCTGGAGGCTGCTAAAAGAACCTGCTGCAAAAACTGTATGTGTTTTCCTTAAACTTTGTTTTTGTGCTGAAGATAAGCTGTTTTTTTGTTATGCTGAAGATAAGCGGACTTTGTTTTTGTACTTTACCTGTGCGCTGAAGAAAGCCTTATTTTGATTTTTCTTTCAAATAAATGTCTTTTATTTTACAACTGACGGTTTATGCACTTAATCCCGTGGAGCTATTGTCCCCAAAGTTCACAATATATATATATATATATATATATAGATAAACATACA
>CM053030.1:452385965-452401501 GCA_028564925.1 Lithobates sylvaticus
TTTTGGCATATTTGCCTTGGGTGCCACAGGAGCTTGTCCAGGCACTGACTGGAAGGTTGTCGATTTACTCTTTTTGGTGGAGCAAAGGGAGCCTCTGGTGCCTGAATATGATAGTCAACAGAGGAGTTTCCTACATCCATGCTGTTTCCTTATTTTATATTCAGTAACTTTATTAGTGTAATGGTAACAAATTCCAAATTAGCCAGGAATTATCTTTGTATAATATTGAGTGCACTTTTATACTGAATAATTAGATTTTATAGGGCAGAAATTATGTCATGTTTCTGTCTCTACCTCCTCCTCAAAAAATTACTGACAACTTTCTGTCACCTCGACCATCTCCGTTTGTACACTTTCCATAGATCGTGTTAGGTTTATATATATATATATATATATATAGGCCAATCCCATCATGCTTATGGGCACATCCCCTGTAATTGGCTGAGACTGCTACATACTCATGCTGCCCATTTGCCTAACTCCCACCCATGCTCCAGAAAGCTCTACTAGTTACTAGAAGGCGGGAAGAGTCCAAGCAAACTCAACAGCACCGGAACACAGGAGCGGCCCTAACTAATAAATT
This sequence comes from Lithobates sylvaticus, assembly GCA_028564925.1. NCBI lineage: Eukaryota > Metazoa > Chordata > Amphibia > Anura > Ranidae > Lithobates > Lithobates sylvaticus. The sequence goes on from CM053030.1 coordinate 452,386,549, forward strand.
GCAGTATTCTGTTAAGCAGACCCGCTGAAGATAGATTTGCCTCTAGCTGCACCGTTAGGTGGAAGAGCTAATTACCAAATTATCTAATTATCAAACTACTTACATCCTAGCACTTAAAGTAGGAGGGTGCTACATTTGAATGCTAAATATGTTAATAACTGAGTTGTTCTTGACATATACCTATACAATATGATACCAGTGTGTTTGTTCCATACGCATTTTATCCCACTACACTAATCAATGACTCTGACACCTGTTTGTACTACTCTAGTAGCAAAACAATACAATTTATTATAAAAAAACATATTTGGTAAGGCCACATAATGTTCAATATTACTGGAGATCTTTGCTCTGTAATGGATATGTGACACGAGTTTATGGAACATATGCTGTGGAAAAAGAATTCCTACAGTATGTACATACTGTATATAATCTAATGCCCTTTGGCCTGTATAAATAGCAACTGTACACCAGAGTGCAAACTAGACAAAATGAAGACATACATAGCTTAAGGGTTAGGCTGCCAAAATCACAAAATATATGAAAAAAATATACTGCGCTAGTGGTGATATAAACTAAGTGAAAAAGGAAGCAGCAGCAAAACACCATCAAATATCTATATGGATTAAGAACAATACAATAAAAACGTATTTAACATTGGGTCTTAAACACTGAGAGCAGTGATTGCTTTATAGGTAAAGATTGGCCGATTATCTTTAATAATTTTTGCCTGAGGGCATCAACTGCCTCATGGTGATAGATGTCTGATTGAACCCACAGCACCTGTAGCCCTTTTCAATAGAGGAGGAGGGTGTATGTTCACGTTTTTGTTTCCTTTGGTATTAGGTCTATTAGTTTGGTGAGGGATTTCTTATATATCCCTATTATAGGTTGTTAGGGTTTACGGATCAATAAAATCACAAAATAATAATACCCTAAGCCACAAAAGATGTCTGTAAATTAGAAAATTGTGTATCCTAATCTGTGTGTTTAGAGTGACAGCAAATCCAATGCCCAAGCTTGAATTTTTTTTTTGTTAGGTCAAAAACTGTGCAGACTCAGACGCACCAACATGTGTGATTTCCTGGCCTAATCCCTGTTGGCCCTTTAGGGCAACTGTAAAGAGGAAGGATTGGTGCAAGAGCCCCTTATGCTCAGTCCATGAGAAACCTGGAGTTGGGCTTGCAACAGACCTCTGGTGGTTGATGCAAATAGCACAAGCAACCAGAATGTTGACCAATGATGACCATAATTTATGGCAAATTGGTCATAAAATAAACGACAAAATATAGCATTACGAAATAGTGAAGGCTAAAGAAAAATATTGTGGCAGTTCAACTCAACTCATACAAGTAAGAGCGGATGTGTCAATGACTCATGCTCGATAGATAGATGGATGTTCATTAAAGGAATAAATTTCTTTACCTCTCAAACATATTTTGAAGAGGGTGAGAAAACTGGCCATATGCTCTCCATGATAGCCAGGTCCCAACAACCTTCACAGGCCATACACAGATTATCTGTGTCGCCCACTCGGGTGGTTACAAATACTCCTTCCATACTGAAGGGGTTTCGTACCTTTCAGGCTATTCCTCGAAGGTCTCTTACCCTGCAGCTGAGTTGGCTGACTTCCTGGATGGCATTCAGCTCCTGCAGCTTCAGGGGGAAGATAAACAAACCGCTAAAGGCACCTCTCACCCTTGAGGAGATACAACTCGCACTGGCCACGTTCCCGAATTCCAAGGCCCCAGGAAACGATGGCTTACCAATTGAATTACACAAAAAATTTGGAGGAATACTCTTACCGGAGTTACTCTGTATGCTTACTGATGCTCATTCCCTAGATTCTTTGCAGAGTTCTGTGTATGAAGCGGTGGTGGTGGTTCTTTTGAAACCAGGGAAAGATCCTAATAAACCTGAATCCTATAGACCCATCTCCCTGCTGAATACGGATTTAAAATTACTTACAAAAATCATTGGCATGAAACTCTCAAAGGTGATGACCAAATGTATGCACCCGGACCAATCCGGATTCATACCTAATAAATCTACTGCAAACAATCTTCGTCGTCTATATTTAAATATGCAAATCCCCACTGACAACCAGGGTCAGAGAGCTAACCTCTTGCTCGATGCCACTAAGGCCTTCGATAGTGTCGAGTGGAAATACCTGTGGCAGGCGTTGGAAAAATTTAACTTGGGGGAGACATTCATTTCATGGATCAAACTACTATATAAGGCACCAAAAGCATGTATCAGAATTAATAACACCTTGTCTCCACCCTTTGATCTGCACATGGGTACAAGACTGGGTTGTCCCCTCTGCTGTGCGCTGGCCATAGAGCCCCTGGTTGCAGCCATTAGAGGAAACGTGGAAATATGTGGGTTTAAACGAGGTGAGCTAGAAGACAAATTGCCACTATACGCAGATGACGCGCTCCTTTTTCTGGGCGACACGTCTGCCTTGCATAGATTTGGGACCTTCTCTGGGTTCCAAATAAACTGTGACAATCTACGTTAGATCCTCTTGTGGCGCCCTTACCTCGGATAGCTGAACAGATTAAGGTGGTAGATACCTTCCTGTACCTGGGCATAATTATACATCCTAACTTGGATCTCTATATCAAACTCAGTATAAACCTGTTGATTCGAAAATTTCAGGAGAAAACGGCTAGCTGGATTAAATGACCCCTCTCAATAGTAGGCCGCTGTAATTTTGATAAAAATTATTTGGAATCCATAACTCTTGTATGCGCTTCACAATGCACCCATCTGGATCCCTATCCATGTATTTAAATAATTCAATACCATTTTCAGCACATTGATATGGAGAAAACCGGTTCCACATATTAAGTTGGAAACTCTGCAGGAAAGTAAGGACTTGGGTGGCCTCGCAGTTCCAAACCCATTTTATTATTTCATAGCAGCTCAATTGCAGCACTTAACGGGCTGGCTATACCCCAAATCCTCTGATCCTATAAGGAATATTATATGCATATGGCTATCCAGGGATGACCTTGTGGAATGTATAGAAGCAGGGGAGCTGGGAGCATTCACATCTTACCCCACCCGTTCACGTCTTACCTTACCACACCCATTAATGGACAGAGTATGGTGTGAAGCCAAACAGCATCTCCAAAATGCAGGATACACTAACTGGTCGCACATTTGGAACAATAGGAACTACCCAGAACTAGGTAAATTACAGGGTTTCTCAGCCTGGTCTGGGAATGGTGTTGTGTATATTCCACAGTTTGTACCATGGAAGCCTCTTGTGAGACTTCCAGTCCCTTCGCGTGGAATTCAATCTGCCAAATACCCTATTTTTACAATACTTGCAACTTAGGCACTCTATATCGGCACAATCTACAATCTCTACGTGGGTACCAACTAGGCCCACAATACTTACACAACTAGTTACATCATCCCAAAAGGGACAAATATCCTCCCTATATGGTTCCCTCCTATTTTAAGTATCTTAACGCTATGTCGCAGAACTGCAGAGCTAGCTGGGGGGATGATATAGGGCATCTTTCAGATGAGGAATGGGCCACCATACTTGACAATGCACTTAGTGTCACTTTCCTCATCTCAAAAACGTACCCAATTGTTTATTATACACCGCGCTTACCGTACACCCAAGAAATTGCCCAAATGGCATAGAAGGGACGACCCATTTTGCCCTTTCTGGTGGATATTGGTACACTTGTACACATGCTATGGAAATGCCCAAAATTGCAAAGAGATTGGTCCACAGTGATAAGTACTATTAATAGAATATGGAACCTGAAGCTTGAAGTAGACCCTAAACTCTGCCTACTTGGCTGGTTAGATGAGGAGCCATTCTCAGGGCATTATTTGTAGCTAGAAAACTTATTGCCAGAAAATGGCTCTCTGTATCGCCTCCTACACATACGGAATGGGTTTCTGCCGTAAATTACTCTCTCATAAGGGAGCAACTGACATAAAAACATCAAGGAAGTTTGAAAACATCTGGGATGCTTGGCTAGAGGTACCTGGTTTAGCCCCCTTACGCCTGGTTCAAAATAAAATTCTTGTGGCAGGACAACATCGTCTGCTTAACCATAGAAATTGCTAGCCAGTCAGATGGGGTATGTGGTCAGGGGGAATGGTACGGTTGCTCTCCTTGTAGAATTTAGATGGTATCTAGATCTGCAGTGGTTGAATGTATTTATTTTATTTTTTTAAACCCAATAGGTTAATATATACAAATACTGTGAACCACTCCCTGGCACACACAATATAAAGTAATTTAAGGATTACGGATTCAGATGTACCTTTTCTAGACAATGCTTCTTTGTTTTGCATGAACTGGTGCCTTTTGTACAGTGTATGAACACATGCATTATGTAGCCGGCTGGCCACAAGAATGGATACATCTGTGTCCTCTCAGTTATGTGATACATTTGCTTGTTATAAAAAGAAAATTTTACTTTTGTTCTCAATAAAACAGATCTGATTTAAAAAAAAAAAAAAAAGATGGACTATATTGTCAAAAACCTTTTGTTTTTTTTTTTTTGTTTTTTTTAGAAATTATTTGAAAAATGTAATCCTACTTTTCAATAACCGTAGTTTTCAGATAAGCAGTTTATTTGTTCTGACAAAAAAAGTTGGTAAGAATTTGTCGTACAGTAAGTAAGAAGAGATGTTGCACTGAACAAGTGCAATATATGAGAGAGAGACTAAAAGTGATTTTAATGATTTTAAAGTCTATCTGTTGCTGACTTTTGTTAATTTCAACATTGTAAAGTTGTGATTATGAAAAATTTACTATAACTTTTCATGTATTATTCTACAAAAGATTGTTTTGAACGTTAATAATTCAGTTCTACCGATGTATGAAGATTTTCCATCTGAAGTTGGGAGCAGGTTTGAAAGGCCTCAAACTAAAACTAGCATGGAAAAATTAAAGGGGTAGCAATCTGCTAGTTGCTTCATTACCATACTGTACGTGCTTCTAATTTCTATTTTTCTACTATAAATTTTGATCAAATGTTGACCTTATAGTAACTTAAAGCTGCCCACATTGCAAAAGTTAAATGCTCATATATGTCTAGGGACCACAAAAATCTGTTTTACTTACTCGAATCTGCAGGCTACCTCGTGCTATATAACTGATCCCTGAAGCCTCTTCTTCCCAGCATAATCTGGCCCCTGCACAATCTGGCGGTCGGGTGTCCCTGACATTATGAAGACTGATGTAGAACCCAAAGACCTTCTTTGGACTTGTGGACAATGAGGGACAATTCCCTGCCAATATATAGGGGATCACTATTTGGAGAATGGAGGATTGGGTAAGTAAAACTGCTTTACCTAGTCCCCTAGACATAATAAAGCATTTAACCCTTGCTGTGTGGGGAAACCCCACTGCAAGGGGGCATATTTATTTTTCCCAGAGCTGGGCTTTAAAGTGTGTGTAACCCCCCCCCCCCCCCCCCAAAAAAAAAGATCCCGTTCCCATTAAAGCATACATAACAGCACAGTGCTTGTGCTGTGTAATTTGGCTCTTTCTATCACCATAAAAAACTGCCTGGTTCTGCCCTCCCCCCTGTAAACTGACCACAGTTTATCATGGCTGCTGAGCCAGTTTACATGCCTCTGTCAGCCGCAGCTATCTGCAGGTCTCCTGTGTCCTCCTCTCCCCCGTCCTCTCCCCCTTCCTCTCCCTGCCTGCCAGCTAGTCTGTGCCACTATGCTCCCCGCCCCTTCCCTTACTGCTGCTATAATAACTGTATTACAAACATACCATCCCCTCTGTTAGTTAACATTATCTATCCTAGTGTCTGTGCTGAAAAACAAAAATGCTGATTATACCTTATATCCGAGTGTCTCCTGGACGCTCACGTGACTCCTCGGCTCTCTCTCCTCCCCTCCTCCCGGCTGACGTCAGCGGGAGTTCTTGCCCCTCCCGCTATAGCTGTCAGCCGGGAAGAGGAGAGACCTGAGGAGTCATGTCAGTGCCGGGAGACGCTGTGCTATAAGGCATAATCTGCATTTTTTTTTTCCGGAACAGACACTAGGACAGATAATGATAGTTAACAGAAGGCATGGTATGTTTGTAATACAGTGGCTTAACAACCACTTTCCCCCAACACCTGGTGCACCATACTGCATTGCTGATTGTTGTAGGTGACCATTGCCCATATACCACATACAGTGGTGTGAAAAAGTGTTTGCCCCCTTCCTCATTTCCTGTTCCTTTGCATGTTTGTCACACTTAAGTGTTTCGGAACATCAAACCAATTTAAACAATTGTCAAGGACAACACAATTAAACACAAAATGCAATTTGTAAATGAAGGTGTTTATTATTAAAGGTGAAAAAAAATCCAAACCATCATGGCCCTGTGTGAAAAAGTGATTGCCCCCCTTGTTAAAACATACTATAACTGTGGTTGTCCACACCTGAGTTCAATTTCTCTAGCCACACCCAGGCCTGATTATTGCCACACCTGTTCACAATCAAGGCATCACTTAAATAGGAGCTGCTTGACACAGTAAGGTCCACCAGAAGATCCTTAAAAGCTACACATCATGCCGAGACCCAAAGAAATTCAGGAACAATTGAGAAAGAAAGTAATTGAGATCTATCAGTCTGGAAAGGGTTATAAAGCCATTTCCAAAGCTTTGGGAATCCAGCGAACCACAGTGAGAGCCATTATCCACAAATGGCGAAGACATGGAACAGTGGTGAACCTTCCCAGGAGTGGCCGGCCGCCCAAAATTACCCCAAGAGCGCAGCGACGACTCATCCAAGAGGTCACAAAAGACCCCACAACAACGTCCAAGGAACTGCAGGCCTCACTTGCCTCAGTTAAGGTCAGCGTTCATGCCTCCACCATCAGGAAAAGACTGGGCAAAAATGGCCTGCATGGCAGAGTTCCAAGGAGAAAACCACTGCTGAGCAAAAAGAACATCAAAGCTCGTCTCAATTTCTCCAGTGGCCCGCGGCGCCATCCGAGGTGGCCCGCCACGTCTTGCTCTGAGATGGCGGGTCGGGAAGCCCTGATCGCGGGTTCCCGACCCGCCATCTCCGAGCATCAGCGCGAACAACGGAGCCGCCGCTAAAGGAAGCAGAGCCGATGCTTCCTGTATAGCGCCGGCTCCTTCACAGGCGGAGTGATATCAAATGTACTCCGCCTGTGACAGGAATGTGTACTGCAGCTGCTGAGATCTCACAGCAGCCAGCAGTGCCAGTACCAGTACCCATCAGCAGTACCAGCCAGTACCAGTACCCACCTTTTCAGCAGTACCAGCCAGCAGTACCAGTACCCAGTTAGTAGCCAGCAAGTACCCGCCAGAAGAAGTACCAGTACCTGCCAGTATCAGTACAACCAGCATTACCAGCCAGCAGACCAGTACCAGTACCAGCCAGCAGTACCAGTACCAGCCAGCAGTACCAGTACCACCAGCCAGTACCAGTACCCACCCAGTACCCCAGAAGTACCAGTACCCACCAGCAGTACCCACCCAGTACCAGTACCCGCCAGTACCCAGTACCAGTAGCCAGCAGTAACCCACCCCAGTACCAGTACCCACCAGCAGTACCAGCCAGCAGTACCAGTGCCAGCCACCAGTACTAGCCACCAGTACCAGCCAGCAGTACCAGTACCTGCCAGCAGTATCAGTACCCACCAGCAGTACCAGCCAGCAGTACCAGTGCCCCCCACCTAGCCACCAGTACTAGCAGTACCAGTACCCGCCAGCAGTAGTACCCGCCCAGTACCAGTACCACCAGTACCAGTACCCACCAGCAGTACCAGCCAGCAGTACCGGTACCCACCAGCAGTACTAGCCACCAGTACCAGTACCCGCCAGCAGTACCAGTACCAGTACCTGCCAGCAGTATCAGTACCCACCAGCAGTACCCGCCAGCAGTACCAGTGCCCACCACCAGTACCCGCCAGCAGTATCAGTACCCCCGCCAGTACCAGCCAGCAGTACCGGTACCCACCAGCAGTACTAGCCACCAGTACCAGCCACCAGTACCCGCCAGCAGTACCAGTACCCGCCAGCAGTACCAGTACCTGCCAGCAGTACCAGTACCTGCCAGCAGTATCAGTACCCACCAGCAGTACCCACCACCAGTACCCGCCAGCAGTACCAGTGCCCACCACCAGTACCAGCCACCAGCAGTACCAGCCAGCAGTACCAGTACCCACCAGCAGTACCAGTCACCAGTACCGCCAGCAGTATCAGTACCCGCCCCAGTACCAGCCAGCAGTACCAGCCAGCAGTCCACCAGTACCCATCAGCAGTACTAGTACCCACCAGTACCAGTCACCAGTATCAGTACCCACCAGCAGTATCAGTACCCACCACCAGTACCAGCCAGCAGTACCCACCAGCAGTACCCAGCCAGCAGTACCAGTACCCACCAGCAGTACCAGCCACCAGTACCAGTCACCAGTACCCGCCAGCAGTACCAGTACCCACCAGCAGTACCAGTACCAGCCAGCAGTACCCAGTACCAGTACCAGCCAGCAGTATCAGTACCCACCAACAGTACAAGTACCAGCCAGCAGTACCAGTACCCACCAGCAGTACTAGCCACCAGTACCGCCAGCAGTACCAGTACCTGCCAGAAGTAGCAGTACCCACCAGCAGTAGTACCAGTACAGTGCCCACCACCAGTACTAGCCACCAGTACCCGCCAGCAGTACCAGTACAGTACCCTGCCAGCAGTATCAGTACCCACCAGCAGTACCCCCACCAGTACCCGCCAGCAGTACCAGTGCCCACCACCAGTACTAGCCACCAGTACCCGCCAGCAGTATCAGTACCCACCAGCAGTACCAGTAGCCAGCAGTACCTAGCCCAGCCAGCAGTACCAGTACCCCACCAGCAGTACCAGTCACCAGTAACCGCCAGCAGTATCAGTACCCGCCACCAGTACCAGCCAGCAGTACCAGTACCCATCAGCAGTACTAGCCACCAGTACCAGTCACCAGTATCAGTACCCCCCAGCCAGTACCCCCACCAGTACCAGTACCAGCCAGCAGTACCCACCACCAGTACCAGCCAGCAGTACCAGTACCCACCAGCAGTACCAGCCACCAGTACTAGCCACCAGTACCAGTCACCAGTACCCGCCAGCAGTACCAGTACCCACCAGCAGTACCAGTACCAGCCAGCAGTACCCACCAGCAATACCAGTACCAGCCAGCAGTATCAGTACACCAACAGTACAACCAGCCAGCAGTACCAGTACCCCAGTACCCACCAGTACCAACAGTACCACCTCACCAGTACCAAGCCACCAGTACTAGCCACCAGTTCCAGTCACCAGTACCAGCACCAGCCAGCACCAGTACCAGCCACCAGTACCAGCACCAGTACCAGCAGTACCAACCACCAGTACTAGCCACCAAGTTCCAGTACCACCAGTACCAGCACCAGCCAGCAGTACCAGTACCAGCCACCAGTACCAGCCAGCAGTACCAGCCAGCAGTACCAGTACCCACCAGCAGCACCAGTACCCGCCAGCAGCACCAGTACCCACCAGCACCCGCCAGCAGTACCAGTAGCTGCAAGCAGTTTCAGCCAGCAGTACCAGTACCAGCCAGCAGTACCAGTACCTGCCAGCAGTACCAGTACCAGCCAGCAGTACCAGCCAGCAGTACCAGCACAGCAGTACCAGCCAACAGTACCAGCCCTGGAGGACAGCCAGCAGCAGCCACCAGTTATAACCACCTGGGGGACAGCAGCAACCAGCTGCAGGAATCCTGAGGAAGAAGTGATGATCAAGGTCAGTTGAGGAGCAGGTAAACCGCTGTGCATCAGTGTGAAAGCAGCCTTAGTCCCCTTTCACACGATCGGTCCGATCGGTTCTGCCTGTCTGTTTTTCAGGCGGACCCAATCAGACCCTCCATTCACCTCTATAGAGCGGCAGATGTATACAGACTCATGTCTGCTTACACCCGCCTATCTGCAATCCGATCTGCTTAAAAAACAGAAGGGGATCTGTCCCCTTCTGTCTGGGCAGATCGGAGGGCCCTTAGGGTAGAGCGGGCTGCATCTGTGTCTGCTCTACAAATGCAGAGTGGACACAGACCTGCCATCCGCCCGCTACGCTCATTGTGGCCCGCGACCGGTTACCAAGTCGCTAAAGTGGCCCTCGCTCCTCAAAAGGTTGGGCACCCCTCGGCTATCTATTGGCATATTATTTCTTGCTTTTTATAGTGCATACATTTTTTTAGTTAGTAAAACTTGAAGTGGACCTTTTCAGTTATTTACATGTTTACTGAATTACATGCATAGTTCAGCAGTCCTTGGGTGTCAGTCAAACTAACTTTGCCAAGGAAGATGTCCTTAGTCTACTGCCGGAAAGAGGGATGCATTTCGCCTATCCAATCTCACCACCAGTGATCAGACTGTCAACATTGTCGTAGAGGTTTGTGATCATGTACAAGGTTAGATGCTTGTGTCAAGGGGTTCTGAACTGTGTCAGGATATTACTGCAGAAGAACCAGGATTCACAATTCTGGATGTCGAGTTTCTGAGCGTGACTATGTCAATCGTATCTAATGTGAGATCCTGATGACTGATTTTGACGATCAAGGAGTGCATATTACGCGATGTTGTCGAGGTGCTTAATTCTAGGTGATAAATGCTGAATAAAGGTATATGTCCGGGGTAGTATTATGATTCACCGTGGTGATGTAGTAGAGTGATACGCTGTAAGGGACACTTACGCAGGTTTTTTTTTGCGATGGGAATGGGAACAGTAAGTCGCGGACGGTTGTAAAATTGAGGACCTAAAGTACTATTCGTGTAACATGCATATGCCGAATACAGCGAGCTCCCTGTACTCTAATGATATCTTATAATAGGTATCAGTTTTCGTAGTATAGTGAAAGAATTATGGATTTAAGGGGGCTAGATGTTCGACAGGGTCTAGAGCTGTGCTGCTAGGGTATTATACAGACTAGCAGTGTGTTATGGAGCCAGATATGTCAATACATTATATAATGCCGTTAGTTCGTAGAAATTCTAGATGACTGATACGATCGACGGAACCGTTTAAGGCACTAGGACGGTAAACGCATATAATTGAGTACTTATAGGTACTTTTTGTGATTGTAAGAAGAAGTTGTTGAGAAAAAGATTAGCGATTGTATGATGTGAACATTAATAAAAACGGTTTAATGTGATATGACCTTCACTGAGATACGTTTCAGTCTGCACTAACACTGTGGCCAGACATAAGTGGCGAAGAATTGCATTGAATAACACTCCTTATGTTTTGTGCTACAGTGGCTTGATCTTGTCTTCGATGTTGAATGGCTAGATTTGTGACTCTCTTTGAGGCTTTTTATGTAGACGTGGAGATGTAGAGGTTATAGTCAGGGTTGTTAGTGTGAATCCATTTACAAAAATTATGTTTGCTCTAATGTTGCGCGTAAGAGTTACGCTTTCTTCAGGAGCCCTAGAATCTATTGAATATATATGAAGAAAACATGAGGAAAAATATACATTTTTAAATATAGCACAGAATCTCAAAAGTTCAATAACAGTTTACATAATAAAGCCCCAAACTGAAGGGCTTTGCTTTTTGCCTTTGGGTGGCCCACTGTGTTGGGGGAGGGGGGGGGTCCCCTTGCCGCGCCGCAGAATAACATCGAGACGCGTCTTTTGTAACTGGTTTTGAAATTTCGGAGATTCTGTGCTTTGTTAAAAAAATTGTTATATTTATTCTATGTTTTCTTCATAAATATTCAATAGATCTATGTGCTCACTGAAGAAGCGTACTCTTTACGCGCAACATGTCGAGGCGAACATTTTTGTTAATTGGATTCACACCCTAACCACTCCGCGTTCTACATCTTCAATTGGTTACCATCACTGGGACTTCAGCCACTGTTACCATTGGGTTGTATCAATATAATTTGTTTATGTTGGAAGTGTTGTCAGAATCTATGTATGGGTCATATAATAACAGTTTTATAAATGTTATGTACAAATAATCTTTTTTTTTAATTTTCTACAAATAAAAAACCTTAATTACTTTTATATGGTTTACCCGTGTGCCTTTAAAGTCCGTCTTTCTAGTCTTTAGTTTCTATATATCCGCTTTTATTTTATTTTTTTAAATTTTTTATTTATAACAAGGAAAGGGACCCTGTCGGGTCGATACATTACAAAATAGTACGGGTATCAAGACAAACAACTTATTCAAAACAGTCTGAATACATTACATTTCACAGTCTTAACCACTTCAGCCCCGGCCCAATTTGCAGCTAAAGGACCAGTCCCCTTTTTGCAATTCGGCACTGCGTCGCTTTAAATAACAATTGCGCGGTCATGCGACGTGGCTCCAAAACAAAATTGGCTTCCTTTTTTTCACACAAATAGAGCTTTTTTTGGTGGTATTTGATCGCCCCTGCCGGTTTTTATTTTTTGCGTTATAAACAAAAATAGATCGACAATTTTGAAAATAAATGCAATATTTTTTACTTTTTGCTATAATAATTATCCCCAAAAAATATATAAAAAAACATTTTTTTTTTTTTTTTTTTTGTGTTTTTTCCTCAGTTTAGGCCGATACGTATTCTTCTACATGTTTTTGGTAAAAAAAATCGCAATTAGCGATTATTGATTTGTTTTTTGCGCAAAAAAGTTATAGCGTTTACACAATAGGGGATAGTTTTATAGCTTTTTTATTAATATTTTTTTTTTATTAGTAATGGCGGCGATCAGCGTTTTTTATTGTGACTGCGACATTTTGGCGGAAACATCGGACATTTTTGACACATTTTTGGGGCATTTGTCATTTATACAGCAATCAGTGCTATTTATATAGCACTGATTCCTATGTAAATGACAGTTGTAGTTCGGGGGTTAAACACTAGGGGGCGGGGAGGAGTCAGTGTGACGTGTGGTGTTTTTTTTACAGTAGGGGGTCGTGGCTGTACGTGTGACGTCATTGATCGGCGTTCACGATGACAGGGAACCGCCGATCACTGACAGTCAGTGTAGGAAGCGCGGGGAGAGGTGTGTTTACATAGACCTCTCACCGTTCTTCCGCTCCGTAACCCGATCGCGGGATACCAGCGGCGATAGGGTCCGCTGGACCCGCGGCCGGGGTCACGGAGCTCCCGACCGGGTCGCGAGCGCGCCGCTAGCGGCGCGCGCGCGACCCACGGGCAGGCACATGCACGATCACGTACAGGTACGTGATTCTGCCTGCCCGAGCAATTCTGCTGACGTATATATGCAGTGGCCGGTCGGGAAGCGGTTAATGTAGAAAGGAAAAGAAAAACAGGGTTTAAACATATCTAAAGCCCCATACACACGCGCGGATTATCCGAGGACCAGGTCCGTCGGATCATGTCCGTCGTACTTTGTCCGATGTTGGTTTTGCGTACACACGGTCAGACAAAGTTGTCGGAAAATCCGATCATTCTGAACGTGGTGACGTTTGTTGCCTACGACGGGACTACATAGAGGCTAGTAGCCAATAGCTTTGGTCTTGTAATGTGATCTGAGCATGCGTAGCACTTTGTCCGTCGGAATTCGCTACACACGATCGGATTTGGTGTGATCGGACCTTGTTGTCAAAAAATCTATCCAGCAGGAGATACTACTTTGTCCGTCGGACAATCTGACGTACACTGTCCGATGGTGCCTACACACGGTCGGATTTTTCGACAACATTGTCCGATAGGACAGAATCCATGCGAAAATCCGACCGTGTGTATGGGGCTTTAGTGTGGACAAATTGGTAGAGGTTACTCTCCATGGTGTATTGTCACTTAGTGTGCCTGAGCTACTGTTAGTTTTATTTGTGTCCTCTGATGTCTTTAATTTTGCTTCAGCAACTTGTTCCTTCCTAGGTGTCTAGTTCTGCCTGTTAGTTCCCTTTGCTCCGTTAGGGTATTTGTGTTGAGTTGTCGTTTGTTGCAAGTACCGAGGGACAGGGGCCAAGTTCTGGTTTTCTATTTATGTTGGAAAAATGTGGAAATTAGAGAGTAAAGTAGATCCCCCCAGTTTAGGGTGGGATTGGTTAAAGGTAGAATATTAGAGTAGAGAGTAGTACAAAAAGAGAGAAAGAAGAGGGGAGGGGGAGCTGTAGAGGGAAGGTGGGTGGTTGGTGGGTAGGGGGTGGGGGTACGGGGGTACTCGGACCCACGAACATGGGTCATTAGTAATTCAAACATGTGTGTCAGATGGGATTGGCGGTGGCGGAGTGCAACTTCGTGTGTCTGTTGTGGTTCCCTTCAGCGCCTGGCCCTCTGCCGAGTAGATAAAGATAATCCACGACTGCCAGGTGTTAGAGAATATCCACTTTTATATATTAACTTGCAAAAGTGTGTCTATTCCAGAATGGGCAAGATTGGGAATATAATAATACTAATCAAGTGTCTTGGTCAGTATATGCACGAGTGAATTGTGGAAGGTATGACAACAGGCAGGATGTGCAGAAGGGCAGCGGGCATGTTAGTGGACAGTATGTACAGCAGAGTAGTGCTGAGGGTATGACCACAGTCAATATGTGAAGAACAGGATTGCAATGGGTATGACAGCAGGTAGTATGTGCAGGAGAGAAGTGTGGAAGATATTACAGTGGGTGGTATGTGCAAGGGAGGAGTGCAGAGGGCATGACAGAGTGAAGAACAGGAGTGTAAAGTGTATGACAACAGGTAGTATGTACAGGAGAGGAGTGTGGATGGTATGCCAGTATTATCAGGAAAGGGATGCAGGGGGTATGGGAGAGTATATGAAAGAGGGCAGTATGTGCAAGATAGAAGTGTAAAGGATGGGACAACTGGCAGCATGTACAAATAAATGAGTGCAGAGAGTATGACAGCCCAAAGTATATGCAGGAGAGGAGTGTATGGGTTATGACAGAGACCAGTATGCAAAGAAGAGGAGCATGAAGGGTATGACAGTGGACAATATATGCATGGAAGAGGAGAGTGAGGGGTATGACA